>OZ024711.1:8485439-8677500 GCA_964016945.1 Microplitis deprimator | reverse complement strand
CCTCGATTAGTAGGTGGGTCTGCGCTTGGTGTTAAAATTTCAATAATGGACAATCTGAAACAGAAAATTTTTGAATTTTTAGATTCAATATATTACTATAAACCGGCTATACTAGGATTTTTAATGTACATGCAAAAATAACAAAATGGCGGCGAAAAAAAAAAAATAAAGCAATTTTTTTTCGCCTAACAAACCCTACATGTATATCTTTATTCATAATCTCATTAAAAAGTAAAAAAACAGCCCTTTTTTCGAGCGTTCACTGTAGAATCCTGCCTTAGTTCTCTACAAAAATATGGATTGATCTTTTCGGTGTACTTATTCGTTAATTAATGAGTTATAAATTTCCAAAATTAAAAAAAAAATTCTCATGTTATTTAAAAGGGAAATGGAAAATTGCAATCAGGAAGTATTAATGTTGATATTAAGAGCTCTAATTTTAATAGACGTTTTTTTTTACCCTGCTGAAAATTTTGGAAGTGTATCCGTGAAAAATAAAAAATGGTCGATTTTTTTTAATCAGTCTAATATCTATATATACTTATTGAAGCCTACGAGATTCGCTTTGGTTGTTTTAATGGTTAAAAAGTTGAATAAAAGAAGTTTAAACGTATCTATATATTTAGATAAAAATAAATAAAAAAGAATATAAGATGAAGAAAATATAAATTAAAAAATAAATCTTTTAGATTGAATATATTCTATTAATATAATAATATCGATATAATTATTATAATAATATATTGTATTGAAGACAATATGACTGCACGTCTAAGATTTATAAATTATTACTGTACCAACATCTATTATTAATTGCATTCAACAGACTTGCCTAGGACGAAAGGCACAATCATTTAACTCTATCAAATAATATATGTTTATATATATATTGATCTTTTATGCCTTTTTCATCATCAACTAATGTGTAATTTGCCACTGAAAGTAATGTGTTAATACTAGTATTCAAATACAGTTTTTATTTATAATTTTAATTAATAAAATTAATTATTATGTATAGTATTAATTACAGGGAAATTAATGTTTAATAACTTTAAAGTATATTAATTTTTTTTTAATTGTATTTAATTTAAAATATTTTGATACTAGTATTAACTCAACGAATTTTTCGTAACTTTTGTACGGTTGGTTTTTAATTATAATGGAATTAGCTCTAACAAACAAAAAGAAACCATAACAATAAACCTTTGCAGCTTTTCTATCCTCTATTTTACCGATATCCATATCTATCGAACATCTTAATGAGTAAAAAGTCATATTGTAAATTGTGATAGAGTAATTAATGACAGCTTATAATAATAATAATAATAATAATAATAATAATAATAATAATAATAATAATAAATAAATAAATAAATAAATAAATAATGTCGATTATTAACATGCATTCACTTTTCAAATTTTTTTTATATCGTGGCCGTTAAAAATCAAACTTTTCTTTTGATTTAAGTTAATAACTATTTCTAATTATGGCAGTCGATATATGGCACATGATCATGATCAGTATTCACCTACGACGTACGAACGTACGAAGTCGCTCTAGCATAGAATGGAAACATATTTATAATCATTATCCCTTGTCAGACCTCACGCATCCCCTAGTGTCACATAGATAATTTAGATACTATATGGACAAATGTAAACATTCACGTCTTAGGTAATTTTTTCAAGATCAGAGTATCAAATTTATGATCGAAGTTTTTAATAAAATACACAGTAGTTTCGGACAATTATACAATTTATTTATTTTAAAAAATTTTTTTAAAATATTAGCCAATCAAATAAATTATATCAATAAGTATTATTCTTAATATAACGGAATATAACATTGAATCAAACTTTTTATTTCGCTGATACGCGGAAAAAGTATAGCTAATGATAATTATATTAAAAAATACTTATCTAGCTACCCTACAATTATATTTATCAATAAAAAATTGTAATGTGATTAAATTAATTGTCCTAAATACTCAATATATTTTAACTACACATATTCAATTACACGACGTCAATTTTCATCAATATAATCAAAAGAGAAATTAAACAATTGCGTTTTAAGATAAATGATGTCAATAATTCAAGTGCGTTTGTAGATAAGAAAACAACGTTTATGAAAAAACAAACGAAAAAAAAAATGATAGTTTATTTTATAGATACAATTACTTATACACGTGGATGTTTAAGAGTCCCTTGCTTCCTTTTATTTATTTAATATAATTATTTTTTTATCTGATTAAATTGTTGAAAGTTCAACGGATCTTATCTTGTTTTGCAAATTTTACTTCCTACCATTTTTCTTGCTATTCCGCCATGACTCATCAGATCTGAAATAAAAATCAATAAATAACGATGGAATCTATTTATTTGAAATACTTAAAATATTCAATTACACTATTTAAATACTGGTATAGTTTATAATTAAAATAGATAAATTCTTACATTCTCTACGTCGTCATCGTCTGAATCAGTTACTTCATCACCAAATTCAATGTCTTCATCAAATCCATCTTCCACAAACGTGACGGTATCGTTAATACGAACTATAAATAAATAAATAATTTATTGGTAAAATTTATGATTTATTATTATGGAATAAAACCGAAAGTTTATTGATAATAATATTATAAATAACGTACCAGTTTCTGGGAATTCTCCATAAGTTTTAAGATTTCTCGCTTCATCTGCGGTATATTTCAAGATGACATCAGCTTTAGCATCTTGATAATCTCTAAGCCCAATCAATATAATATCACCCTGATTTATCCAAACTTTTTTACGTAATTTACCTCGAATATGACACAATCGTTTTACCCCATCGAAACACATAGCCTCAAGTCTACCATTTCCGAGCATTTTTGTTACTTGAGCGTATTCTAAAAAAATTTATCATTTCAATTACATTTACAATCTTATTATTGCCCTTGACCAAAATAACTTATACGTATGTTACTATGACTCTTACCTTGTCCATCTTCTTTGAACACCAACTCTCTTTTCTCTGTTTCATTTTCATTCTTACCCCTTCTCCTATTTTTTCCTCCCTTTCCTAAAATAAAACGAAATAATAACTACTAAAATTAATTAACATTTAATCATTTACTTTCACACAAGCTTATGGAATAGAAAATGATAAACGTTGAATAAAAATAAAAATTGACGTTAGAGAAAAACTAACCCTACTGTGGCGTATTAAAATTTAAATAATAAAATATTTACAACTTTACAGTTAAATTAATAACTATTACATTCAATATATAATATTCGATTGCTTACCCTTATTCTTCGGCATTTTGTATTATTTGGACAACACAAAATAAATAATTAATAATATTTGTCGCGAAAACACAGAAAATACTACTGCACCACGCGAATGCTCACGAAAGAGGAAGATGGCTATCGAACGTCAAACTTGACAAACTGAAATGATTAACAATCTTATTTCTTAAAAGTTCTAAAAAATTTTTAATTTAATTTTAAATTTTTTTAGTGGTAATAATTTAAGATATATTTTTAATTTTATTAAATAATTTGAAAAAATAATGATATTCTTGATTCATGGTAAAAAAAAGTCGAAATATGATTGGAGATTGGAGAATTTAAAGATTTTTGAAACGCATGCGCTTTAAAATTTTAACTTTAACTGAGAGGGGGCAGCAATGTTCTGTAAGCGGAAATCAGCAACAGATGATAACGCTATTTAAAAATTTTGGGTCCCTAAGAGAGATCACCTGAGCAAAGTCAGCCCTTTCCAAATTTTTTTTTTGTACTTTTTTGGATTTTGATTGTTATAAATCGTTTGTCCGTCGTTTGTCTTTGAATGTTCGTCATTAATGATCGTTTGTCCTAATTTTGTTTATTTATAAAAAATTAAATAAAAATTTACGGTTTAGTTAGCTCTCCCTATGAAAATAATCATTTTTTTCTATCATATTTGGTGTTTAATTATCTATTAACGTTTGTCCGATTATTAATTGCGTTTGTCCTATTGTTAAATTGTCTTTTTTTATTTTAATTTGCAATTTTTAATTAGTTGAATTCATATGCGTGGAACACTTGTGTTGCGCATGCTCGCATTTAATTGATGAAGGCGGTTAGTTTTTTAAAAAATAGCAATGACAAAAAAGTTAAAACCCGCCTAAGGCTCAGAAGGGTTTGTCTTTTGAAGTATCGCTCACTCGTAATTATTTTTCTATTTAATTAATTACTTCCTGGTCTAGCACCAACTGTAGTTAATACAGTCTCATATGACGTGAAAATATTAATTTCGTGTTACATCAAACTTCTATAAATACTTATCCACTAGATTCAATTCTACCTTCAAAAACCTCTACTTCATTGATTATAGAACGTATAATAAAGTAGCAGTAGGGATTATAAATATTGTTATTAGTACTATCGTAGGTAAATAAAAATTTATCTAAAAAAAAAAAAAAATTATTTTACACTTTATAATAAACTTAACGACTTCAGACTTGACTTATTATATTGTGTCTGATTGAAAAAATATATTTATATATAAATATCTTCAATATATAAATTAGGGTAATTCAAAAAATAACAAATTTTTTTTTTCTCGGAAACAGGTTCAAAAGTTTCATTTAGATAAAACAAGACGCCTGTGCAAATTAGAGCTCTTAATAATAACATTAAGAAGTTCCGCATTGCACTTTTCTATTTTTCCATAAGAATAACATGGAAAAAAATTTTTGTGCGTCTTCTGATTTTTATAAGTATACGTTATAGGAATAATAATAATTGGCTCTTCGAGCTCGAAAATACTTTTGAGTGCCTTTGTTTTTGAAAAATAATGTTTTTTACCATTTTTTCTCCAACAATATCTCTCGAACGAATTCACCGATTGCAACGGTTGATGTGGCAATCGACGCGTTTTATTGAGTTCTAGAGCTGATCAAATTTTAAAATTGATTTATCGAGTCGTTTTTGAGAAATTTCAAAAAAACTAAAAAAAAAATTTTTTTTTAATTCTTTCGTTCACGGTTTCTCTTGAACGAATGAACCGATTTTAATGGCTGAGGTGGCATTCGACGCGGCTTATAAAGTTTTAGAGCTGATTAGATTTTAGAATCAATCCATCGAGCGAATTAAAAGTCATTCAAAAAAAACATTTTTGAAAAAATTTTATTTTTGAAATATCTCCGAACGTACCCCACCGATTAAGCTCAAATTTTCAGTGCTTATAGTAATTAACAAACCGCGTCGAATGACACCTTGACGATCAAAATCGGTTCATTCGTTCAAAAGTTACAGAATATTTACATACGTACGTACATACATACATACATGGATCGTTAGAGGGGGCTCTATACTCCTGTTGGCTAGATCTGGAAGCTAGAATATGTCTTTTCCCATTTGGGAGCTACTCCGTCCCTCTCGACGTGACCCTCCACCGATTCTGAGAGGCTGCCCATTGATATTTGCTAAAATTTAAGCTTTTCTAGTTTCCTTAGAGAGTAACGCACTATTTAACACTTGTTTTTGCTAATTTTTTCTAAAAATCGAACTCAAAATAAATATTAATCTGTGAATTTATACGCAAGAATAATAATGGACGACCACAATGGTCGAAAGTACTCAACGCTATGAGCGAGCTCAAGGAGCTCGAAAACATTAGTGTGAATATATTTTCGAGCTCGAAAATGCTATTACATGCAGTTTTTTTTTATGATCTTTTCAAGCTCTAATAAGTTACGTTTTATACTTAAGTTTGTAAATTTAAGAATCGAAAATCATTAATGAAGAAGTGGTTTGAAAAATTTAATTACCTATTATGTTCAATAAAATGAGTGTATTGAAAAGTTGTTGTCAGTGATCAAAATCAAGATTTAAATAAGTTTTGACTCATGTCAGAGCAATAATATATAAAATATTCGAGAGAAATATTAAAAACTGTAATTTTTCAATTTTTTTGATGATAATATGATTTCAACTAAAGAACAAGTTAAATGACATTATATGATGATCGAAAGAAACCATAAAGAGGAAGAGTAGGTATGATTTCAGACATAATTTAGTACATTATATTATGATTTATCCGGAAAAAATAACATAAAATGTTATTTTTTTTACTTTTCAACGCCGATATATTTTGAACTGATTAACCGATTTTGACGTTTGAGGTAGCAATTGGCGCGTTTCATTGAATTCTAGAGCTGATTAAAATTTGAAACTGATCGGTTCAGCCATTTCGAAGATATTTGAAAAAAATCGTTATTCACTATTTCTTTCTGCAACGATATCTCTCGAACGCATTAACCGATTGAGATGGTTGAGGCGGTAATCGATGCGTTTCTTTAAGTTCTAGAGCTGGTTATATTTTGGAATTGTTTAGTTGAGTTTTCTCAAGGATATTCGTATATAACTGTTTTTTACCATTTCTTTCTCCCGCAATATCTCTTGAACAAATTAACCGATTGAGATGGCTAAGGCGACAATCGATGCGTTTTATCAAATTCTAGAACTGATTAGATTTTGAAGTCGATCGTTTAAGTCATTTTTGAGAAATCACTAAAAAACTAAAAAAAAAATTTTTTTTTCGTAATTCGTCAATATTTTCGAGTCTACATGATCAAATGATCTAAAATTTTCAGTAAAGTTGATGGCCAACAAGCTCTTTCGATTGCCACCTTAACCATCCGATGCATTAGTTAAAAAGTTACAAAGAGTTTACATACATACATACATACATACATACATACATACATACATACATACATACATACATACACACACACACACACACACACACACACACACACACACACACACACGCGCGCGCGCATCATTCTGAAAATAGTCAGAATAGCTTCCTAGGATCTCAAACGTCGAAATCTGACGAAAACTCGATTTTCGAAAATCGGAGTGAAAACAATAACTTCCCGAATTTTTGAAAATTTACAATTTTCTTAGCGGGAAGTTAAAAAATCATAATTGAAAACATAAATCATTTAAATTTTAAACTCAAAAAGAAAAAAAAAGACAAGAATCACTTTTTTTTTTTTTTTTGTTAGTAAAAACTAAACTTAAACAAAATAAAATAAAATAAATATTTTAAATGAATATTTAATAAATATTTCAAATATTTAAATATTTTGAATATTTAAATATTTTAAATATTTTCAATAAAATTAATAATAGATTAATTTTTCATCCACTTATAATATAGCGCGAAAATTGTGATCAAAATACCGTCAGCTTTCTGTAGCTTACGACTGGGTTAAGAATATTTTTTTAATCATCGGCAAACCATCGATAATCATTGATTGGTCTACCATCGGCTGGATGACTGGCCGATTGTCTAACCAGTACCTTTGATACGAAATCCATGGGCTAGTTATCGAATATTACTGGCCTATTAATGTAATTCGATCATCGACCAACCAAGTTTACCTATTGATCGGCCAACCACTAGCTGAATGACTGGCCAAGTGTCTCACTGGCGATTTTGATACAAGATCCATGGGCCACTCATCGACCATTAATGGCCCAATAATGGTACTTTGATCATCGGCCAATGATTGCAAGCCATTAATAGGCCAGTCATCGGCATTGCTGTATGCCTGGCGGTTTCTACACGGATTATTGGAGATTCTGGAACAACACCTCTCGCACGAAGACTTCGGATGGGACCAAACTTTTTAAATTCAGCCATTTAACGTGATTCTTTAATGTCGTTGGGGGTATTCCCGGCGTAAATAGATCTTTTCTCTTAAGATAAAAGTAGAAGATGTTAGGACCATAAAAGATCGTATGGCGGGTGCTTGCAGAGGAATTGCTTACATAAACTTTAAGACTGAAGATGATGCAACTTTGGCTCTTGATCTTAATAGTACAGAATTACGTACTTGTGAAATACGGGTGCAACGTTATCAGCTACCGAGTCTAACTAATACAAATAAAAAACAGAACTTTAAACTAAAAAAAAAACACCGGAGAAAAGTTTCCTAAAAAAGTCAAGACAAATGAAAACGCTGGAAATGAAGATACAGGAAAATTCAAAGGAATGAAGCATGAAAAACAAAGGCGAGATTCGATCGAGAGCCTCAAATGACGATTAATTCCAAGACCAAACGGCAGATTAAAAAAATAAAAAAAAAAGGTAAGAAATCAAACAAATTTTAAAAGAAGATAAAAAATATGGCTGAAAAATTAATGTCCAAGTCTAAAAAATCTATTTCTCAGTAAGATAATATTTAGTGTAGTATTTTTTATTTTAACATTTTTATTTTCATATTAAATTATATATGGATAGTACCTAGCGGGCAAAAAGCACAGAAAGCACTAAATGCACCGTTGGGTCTGATTAAGAGAACGGAAAGAAGCAGGCTAAGTGACTGAATGTACCTGTATAACACGTTTGTCAGATCAGGAGCCGTGTACGGAGTAAAAATCTAGAGATGGGAAGGAAGCAAGGATATTGAAGCAGTATACAGTAGATACAGTAAAGCAGCTATAGGGTTGGCGAAAAATACACCGGAGTACATCTAAAGAAACGAAGCAGGAGTGGAAAGCATAAAACTAATTATAAGAAAGAGAGCATACAGGTACATCAAGAATGTAGTGGCCATGAAGGAAAATACTTTTCAAAAATTTATTTAGTTCAATAAAAACAGAAAAAACATCAAATTAGTTAAAAATAATTTCCTGTCCGTCAAGTACGAATCTCGTATACATCGTAACTTGCGAAAAAATGCAGTAATTGAATCAAATTTTTTTTTTTTTAATTCTTTGAAAGAGTTGTAGGTCTCCTATTGCGAATGGCAAGGTAACTCAGTGTCGTTTAATTACAATTAATAAAAAAATCAAAAAAGCTGTATATATATATATATATTGCTATTTATGAGGAATTATAATAAATGTTTAAGAAGCAACTACTTTAAAGCAAAAGAAACATTAGATTTGGTATACAATCCAGCTAAGATCATTACAGGAGCTCAAAAATATCATATAATTATTCGATAAAGTGACGAAGCTATATTAACTAAGGAGTACTCTATTTCATAAAACAATCGTTAATGTAAAATTTTTAAAAGAACACGGAAATAATTAAAAACGTTTGTAATACAGTTTCGTCGCTTTTTTGAATAATTATAGGATATTTTTGAGCTTCTGTAATCGTCTTAGCTGAATTGTATAGCAAATCTAATGTTTCTTTTGCTTCTAAATAGTTGCTTCTCAATAAATAAAAACATTTATTATAACTGCTCATAAATAGCATTAACTTTTGCTTACTGCTTTGAAATCCCTACTAAGAACAAAAAAATATCGAAATCAATTTTTAATATGTAAGAAAAACAAGTGTACAGTGTCAAAAATCGGTACGGATAATAATTTATAGCGAAAAAAAATAGTAGCCACGGAGGTCCCATGACCGGAATCACCTGAAAAGTTGTGGAATAGACAGCAGTTTGTTGTCACAAATTTTCAGGAAAATCAAAATATGCATGATTTTCAGAAAACGACTTTAAAGTTTTAAAACTCAAAAATAACGCGGAAAAATTTTTCTGAAAAATTATTTGTATTTTTTTTCTAAAAGTACATGAAATAACGAAACTTTTTTATTCTTTGAGTTTTTTTATTTAAACCATTTTTCAAAAAGTTATAAGCAAAAAAACCATGAAAAGAGCGGTTTTTTTTAAATTTCAAATCTTTTGAAAAAATGATCAAAAAAATCTCAAAATTTAGGAGGGTGAGTTTTTTGATGAGTACTAAAAAATATCAAAAAATGACGGAAATTAAAATTCTTAAAACCGTCCGATTTAGCGTGGAATGCCCCATATATATATATATATATAGTAGGGTGTGTCATTTCGGAGCAACGATTTTCCCATTTAAATAACACGGGAAAAATTTTTTTTTTAGCTTTAGGATTGTTAACTCTTTCACAAATCAATAGATCGAATAGACTAATACAAATTTTTGTAGAAAATTGAACGCTCTACAAAAAAGGTCTCTTATCATTTTTCGATCAATCCATCTGTTCAAAAGTTATTGGAGTTCGAAGTAAAGTTGGAGATCTTTTTACTTTTCCGGCGAAACTATCAGACTTATCACAAAATGTTATAGAATCTGTTTTGTTGACAATTTTACTCTCTACAAATTATTATCAGTAAAGTTTATTCAAATTCCGCATTGTTTTCTAGTTAAAAATATATATATTTTATAATTAGCGTTATTTTGTTTATGTCAACTCTTTAAATTGCTCATTTTCGAGGTGAATTTATTTTAGAACTTCTCTTTTTACCGTTGAATTTTTTTCTTTGTCATATTTTACTATTAGCTTAAATGCGGCATTTTTTTAAATTTAGATAATTACAAATATAACAATTTACGGTTTTCTAAATTTAAAGTTTAGAAACGGCCAAATTTACAAGTGGTGAAAAAACTCTGAACATGGAAACTTACCCAAATTAATGCACGCGATTGTAGGTATGAACGACATGATGCTAATCCATTTTCACATTATATACAAATATTGTTGTCATTATTCTTTGGGTGTATATATGTGTGATAAAAATATTTCCCAGTGTTTTCAACATTAAACGTTAAAGAAAAAGGACAAAGGTTGACATGTAATTTGTCAATAAAAAAAATAAAATATCGGAACGTAAAAAAAAAAAAGAAAAAATGATGGGAACAAAGATGAGATTGAGATTTTTAAAAGTGCAAAAAATATAAATCTTTATTTGTAAAAGAATTCCATAACAACAATGATAATTGATAAGAAGGTTTGTTTGTGTCTTTATAATTTTGAGGTCAAGTCTGTCTAAATAGAGATCATTTGATTATTCTTAATTATGCTACTAATTAATGACGACATTATAAAATATATAAAATACTTGTTACGACACTTATGACATTGATTACTATTATACTCATATATACTATTACTAATGTCGCACTGAGACTTTTGAAGTTGACACAACATATTTGTTTAATCAATTTTTCTGTTGTCTTATTAATACCCTTTTATTGATATTTTATACAGAGAGTCACGACATAATATAAGCAAATATTGGCCATGGCAACCACGGAGCAGGATATTATAGTTGCTGATTTTATATTTTACAATAACTTTGATTCAGCAAACTTAGCCAAAGTTGAGCAAGTCAACACACAAAATTCTATAGATCAAGGTAATTTTTATTTATTTATAATATTATACCGTAAAAAAGTTTATTAACCTCATTATGTCATGACAATAATATTAATTATTTCATTCCAGATGCTAGTGAAACAGTTGTAAATAAGTCGTGTAAAATTTCTGATGATCAACAACCAGAATATGAATTTAACGTCTGGACCAAACATGACTGTCATGGAACAGAATTTCAGAATAATAATCGAACATGGTTTTATTTTGGTATTAAATCACCTGTTCAAAATGTTTCGGTTAAGCTCAATGTGGTCAATCTTAATAGACAGTCAAAGATGTTTAGCCAAGGAATGTGTCCAGTTTTTAAAGTCATTCCAGGCCATCCTCATTGGGAAAGGATACGGGATAAACCGACTTACACTGTAAGTTTTTATTATTATTATACAATATCAATAAAAGTTTACATTTAATGTTTTTATAGATGGACCAAAAAGGAAGTGAATTTACATTATCATTTATAATTCGTACTCCAGAAAATCTTAAAGCCATTATTTATGTTGCATTCACATATCCATTTACATACTCTGATCTTCAACATTATTTAAACAGAATTGACGCACGAATATCGAAACAAAATTTGTCAAATCCAGATGCTATATATTATCATCGAGAGTGTGCTATTAAATCAATAGAAGGTCGTCGTCTTGAAGTATTAACAGTTAGTTCTTATCACAATATTTGGGGGGAGAGAGAAAATAATTTAAAGGGCTTATATCCAGAGCCTGATGAACAAAGATCATTTAAATTTCATGGAAAAAGAACTGTGTTTGTTAGTGCACGAGTTCACCCAGGTGAAACACCGTCCAGCTTTGTGTTCAATGGATTTTTAAATTTTTTACTTAATTTAGATGATCCAATAGCTATTATATTACGCCGTATTTATGTGTTCAAATTAATACCTATGCTTAATCCTGATGGTGTTGCTCGAGGTCACTATCGTATGGATACACGTGGTGTCAATCTTAACAGGGTATATCTTAATCCTTCATACAAAAATCATCCTACTATTTTTGCCGCAAGAAGTCTCATCAGGTTTTATTTTATTATATTATATTATATTTCAATATATACAGAAATTTAATAAATACCATAACATTTATTATTTTTTTGTCAAAAGGTATTATCATAATTTTTATGAAGAAATAATAGAACCCAACACATTTGAAGAGACGTCATTGGAATTAGATAAAGAGGGAATGGAAATTGTTAATGCAATGACTTTGGATAAAGATAAATGCCTTGAGCAACTAGCCACCGATTGTGAAAGTCCAAACAAAGAGATCGGGCTGATAAAATCTGGTACGTAAATATTTATCAATAGATCACCCGATAAATTTTACTTTCAATAAAAACTATTGATTTATACTGATATTGGTAAATAGATAAGCAAGCTTCTAGTGAATCTCAGAATAAACTACCAACAATAGAACGGACTGAAAATGCAAGTAGTAAAAATTCCTCCACTGCCAGTAATCCTCCACGAAGTTCAGAACATTCAGGCTTATTTTTATATGTTGATCTTCATGGACATGCTTCCAAGAAAGGCATCTTTATGTACGGCAATTACTTTGATGATCCTGATGACACGATAATGTGCATGTTGTTACCAAAATTAATGTCCATTAATAATTCTAATTTTCACTTTACATCGTGTAATTTTACAGAAAAAAATATGTATCTTATGTAAGTAAAGAAATAAGTATTTTAGTTGTATTCTCAGATTAAAATTTTTATTTTCAAATTTTGAATTTAACAGTGATAAAAGAGATGGAATGTCTCGTGAAGGATCAGGAAGAGTTGCTGTTTATAAAATGACAGGTTTAGTGCGTAGTTATACGTTGGAATGTAATTACAATTCTGGTCGATTGGTTAATACAATACCTGCGAGAATACGTGACCTCGCGTTTAAACCACCGGGACACATGTTTGTGCCTCCAAAATATACACCAACTGTGTTCGAAGAGGTATTAATTACTTGTATTATTTATAACGTAATAATATTTAAGATTATTAATGCATTAATAAATTAATTATATAGGTTGGAGCAGCACTAGGTCCATCAATACTCGACCTAACAAATAGTAATCCTAATAGTCGTTTATCAAACAGTCAGTATCGATCATTAAGAGGAGTTAAATCTTATTTAAAGATGACTTATGTCAATAATCTTACGACTACGATCAACAAACCACGATCGAAGGTAAATGAAAACAATGAGAATCTCATCAATATTGAAAATATTGAAATAAGACAGTGTTCTTTGTCTTAAATATTATAATCATCATTTTTGGCACTTGTCAAATATTGACTTTGCTATGCTTTTTTTTTTTATTTCATCTCATATAAATAAAATAAAAAATTTGTAATTTTTTAACATTATTTATCACAAAATTTTTCTATATTAATCATTTTAATATATAACTATTTCGGTAGAGTAAAATTTTTTTTTATCATTCGAAAAATAAGTAGAATAACTACTCACTTATGAATTTAATAATTTTTTTTTAATTATTTGTAAAAAAAACAAATTTATATTTGTATAAATAATGTATAATACTATTTAAACGTGTTGTCGGTAGACAAGTGCATTTAATACGACAATATATTTTATTGACTCCACAAATGTATTCATTAAAAAAGTGCTTCTAAAAAATTCTTATGACGAATTAAATGTATAAAATCTAAGGAATTGTTAGTTGTAAATAATTTAAAAATTCGGGTTGTGATTAATAGATTACCCTGTTATGTAATTTATGGATATATTAAATTATTAAAAAATGTTTCGTCATAACTTGACAGTTAAATTGAACAAAATTATATTTAAAATAATTACTTAGACTTTAAAAAGACAAAATTAATTGTTTAATTATGTTTTTATGACTTTGTCTATTTTATCACATACAAAATATTTTATATAAAATAATCACAAAAACTTTTTAAACCCTTAATGTGCTAAAAAAAATTGACTGACATTAATTTATTAAAAAATTTTCATAATTTAACTCAATGTTACCTGCTTCACCATTCGTGTTTAATAAAAAAAAATAGATATACCTTAAAATCAAAAAAACTTCCCTTGTTCAGTTACCTCATAGGCAATTAATTTAATAATATTTATTTATGTAAAAATATTTGAAAATATATTTATCTGTGTTAATAAAATTCAAAGTCTTTTGGCACAAAATTCATTTACTTTTTTTAAAATTTTATTTTCATTATAATTTTAATTTATCATTTGCTCCTGCTTTAAATCCTTAATGTTATCCTAGTTAATAGAATGCACAATTATGCTTGATATAATTTAAATAATAATATTTTAATTTAAATATCAAGTAGCAAATAACAAATAGCTAATAAAAATAATTTGGTAAGTCATTAACTTTAATGTAACTATTGTTTACAATAATATAATGAAAAATAAATAGTAAGTGTAAAAAGGCTTTGAACAAAATGATATTTTTTTTTAATTATTAATAAAATTATTATTGTACAGCATCAATCAATTCATGACAATATTGGTCTACTGAAGGACACAACATGTCTCGAGGACATTATAACAACAATGGGTAGCTTACCATCGGAAGAAGCATCAAATAATACTCAAAAGAATGAAACAAGCAGCCCAGCAAAATCACGTATTGTTCACCGAACATCATCACTCTACAGTACTGTGAAACGAATCAAAAGTGGAAAGCGAAGTGCTCGTCAATTGGCAACAACAAATCGTAAGTCTCTGAAGAATCAACGTCGAATAATGAATAATGTCGAAAATGGTCAGATGATTTCTAAAATCAGATCATCACGGCTTGGTGTGAAGGCTACGATGCTTAAATCATCTGCTGGACGTCGTCATCTGCCAGACAAAAGTCATCTTCAGAAAATCATCTACAAGCATCCCAGTGGCAAGACAACGATGGAAAAAATTACTGAGCAAACTACATCAGTAATTAAAACTGGAACTAAACGACTCAAAGTACTACAAAATTTATTAAAAACTCGACCAGAAATTGGGGAATCCTCTAAATCAGTGGCATTACCACCAGCGTCATCATCATCATCGTCACCATCATCAACCGGTGAGAATTCAACATCTAAAACAAAAAGAGTTGGCTTTACTCGTGATAAGCGAATTAAAGGAACGTTTCCGCGATTAAGAAAAACGGAACAAATTAAACCACGCAAATCGTTTTGTAAAAAACTTGTTACTAAAATCTAGACGTGAGCGTGTGTTGAAAAAAAAAAAATTGCAATAATAATTATTCGTTAATCATTTTTAAAACTATATCTGATAGATCGCTTATATATTATTTTTATTTAAATTATATAATTATCGAAAGTTATTTTTTCATGTTAAGTTTTAAATTGCCGACTTTAAAAATAATTTCATTCGAAATCATCTCTCCGAGTATTGAAGAAAAAAAAAAGTAATACTGTGATACTCTCTAGATGTTTATTATTCGTGATTTATTATTGTCGTTATTGATATTATCGACATCAATTAAATAATTAATCAAAGCTCCGGAAGCCCACTCTTTAATAATAATAGTAGTTATTGTTATGTTTGAATATATATATATAATTACCTTATATGTTAATTGACAAAGTTATTAACAAAATTTATTATAATTTAAAAAATGATATTAATTAAATAATAATTACTTATATAAATTTTAATAATTTAAATTAATATAAAATAACACGTATGAAGTGCTCTAATATAAATTACGTCCATAGATTTAATAAAATAATCATCATTCTCTCACTCTCAAATATTTATACCGTATAATATACTTTATTTATTTCAATAATAATAATAATAATAATAATAATTTTATTAATACCGTAAGATGGACGGAGGAGATTGAAGGGTTTATCTATCATGGGAAATTGCCTACCTAGTTCGGATTTGGCAATCTTCCGTGATGTCTAGAATATTTCACGACCCCTTGTCAGGTCGAATTATCGTCAGAACATGTTCTACGATACTTGAAATATGAAATTCAATAATACTTTAATTATTTCATCAATTTGCTATGATCTTTAGAATTCTAATACACATTATATACACACATAATACATATTATTAATATATTATATAAATTAATATATTACACTAATTATATACATATTATAAAATTATATTCGAAAAAACTGTACTGATCTTTTCAAATTCATATAAACAATAATAAATGTCATAGATCACAAAATATTATTATTTTCTTACTTTTTATAAATAAAAAAAAATTTGAATCTAAAATCTTATAGACAATTAAGTGTGTCACTCATGTGTGTATGTGACTGAGTCATTCATTACAATAGGTTTCAAACAATGCACATATATATATATATATATATATATATAGCTTATAATGGAGCATGAATTTAACAGCTTGTACATATGAATGTCAAACACACATGTCTTCATAATATATAAATATATACACAATCAAAAATAATATAATAGTTAAGTTATATGGAGGAGGATATATTGTATAGTTGTGAAATAAAAGAGTAGGAGAAGGCAAGGCCCCTACTCTTCAGGGCGATGTCTTGACGTCATCAGGCAAATTCTACCAACAACCAGTCAGGTTTGTTGCTTGTAAAAGTAAAAACTAAAACATTAGTGTATGCCAGAGATGGACTCAGGTAGACGAGACTGATAATATATATATAATATAATAGGATACTGATGGTAAAGTAAACGCCGTATCACTATATAGTATTATACTATTTCCCGCGAGTTCTATATCTACATTTACCTGGCATGCAGCAACTCTTATTGTATACCTGAGTCAGGTTTACCCGCATGTTAATTCTACGACCCTACTAATACTACTGACTGTCAAAGGACTTTGAGTCACAAGGAGGATAAATTTCATTGAGAAAATGGGTACCAGGGGCGTTATCCAATGGTCCATGGCTTTTATCGGCCTACTTGTTGTTTTCATTATACCAGGTAAGCCATTGTTTGATTAGATAGTTTAAGTTTGAAATTCATTAAGAACTTGATACCGAAGCGTCATTTGGGTGCGGTCGATATTACACATTAACTTTTTTATTAATTAGCGAAAAGAATAAATGATTAATAAATCATTATATTATAATGACAATTAAATCATTATAAATGAGTGATTAAGTTATTTAATAGCAAAATATTTATTTCAAAAGTGTTTTAAATTTTGTGGTTTGTTTATATATTTATTTGTGATAGTGAAAGCAGCAAACAATCGATAATTTTCACATTTTTATAAACAAATTACGTTAAACTACGAAAATATAAAAACTTTTTTAAATTTCTTCGTATGCATTTTGTTCAAATTTTTTTTACTATAGAATTCTTTTAGTTAAAAATAGTAAAGAAAATTTATGGTTGTCTGACTTTACTATCATATTTGTTTTGTGTATGTACTCAGAAATAATATTTAAAAAAATTTTGTTTAATTACAATTTATTATTGTATGTATTTATTTATTTTATTTTGTTTTTGTTAGCTAATGGAATTTCATGTTACCAATGTAATAGTACAAATAGTTCACGTCCTTTTCAATGTAGCGAATTTTTATCAAGTGATACTGATTTACAAGCAACTCCATGTAGTGATGTTTATGGAGCTAAATATTGTGTAAAACATGTTGGAAGATTTGAGGGTAAAAATACGAAAATAAAATCAATTAGCAGCAAATAGTTAAAAAATAAAAATAACAATAACAAAAGGGGCTTTAAAAAAAATTAATTAAAATAAAAAATTAACTGGTGCTCTATTTTTCTCAAATTGCTTAATAACGTCGATGAGTCACTACATTATTTTTCATCATTTCATCAAATCACCTTTCTATTTATCATAATAAGTCAAAATTATTTTCGTAATACCTATTTTTCCTTGAACTTAAACGTTTTTTTTTTCTTACACCACACACTGATAATTCCAAATCTAATCATAAATTCAATTAATCATTAACAATACCTATTGACCATTAAGCTTTCTACTAACATAATGTAATTAATTTTTTAAATTCAATTAACTAAGTACTGGGAATCAAGTGCTATCAGTGTTCAACGGAAGAAGACTGGAAATGCGGTGATCATGCTTTAACAGTGGAGGCAATGGTACCTAAAAGCTGTGATTATGTTGATAATGCCCAGCATTGTCTCACAACCGTTGGGCGATATGGAGGTTCTTAATTCATTAATTGACGCTTAGTTTCTTTTTTTTTTTTATTTACATACATTAATTAATTAACACGCATAAACATTTCATAGAAGATCATAGTCATATTTAAAAACAAAAAAAAAAAAAAATTATTCATAATCAATTTATTAAAGTCATTGACTTTATTACAATTATTTGACCTTGTTTGTCTAAATATCTGAATAATTTTGTATACGTAATTTTTTACTTTATTTTATAACTACCAAGTCAGTGATTTCGTAAAAATTAAATTTTAAATTCAAATGTATTATTTTTATGGTCTTGACGCGGTCATTACGATTCAAATGTTGAACTTGAATTATAAAGGATTTGAAAGTTTAGTTGGTAAATTTTTCATAAGATAAAAACTATTAAATTTTTATTGCTTTGAATGAATATTTCAAAATTTCTCACCTATTGATTACTTATCATTGAGTAAAATCTTAAATGATACAAAACATATCAAGAAAATTTTCATAATTACGATGACTTTAATAACAATTTCATTTATTTTTTTTTTTTTTTTATTGAAAAAAAATTTAATGTTTAAATTTTTTCTCTCGCTTGAATAATTTTTTTTCTAGCTTGTATGTTTAAATTTCTTTTACTAATTGTTCACTTGCTCATATTTAATATATTTATTTAATAATAAAATAATTATTATATATCTTTATTTAATAAATAATATCTAAATGTATGAATAATAGGTGGTGTTGGAACAAAACGTATGTGTTCGTCAGTTGATTACGGAAATACCTGCAACTTTGATCTGGCTCAACCCGGCGACACACTAGCTTATCGCACCTGTGTGTACACATGCTCTACTGATGGATGTAATCCAGCAACAACGAACTTACCAAATATAATAACAATTGCTGCTTTAACTTTAGGGATAATTTATCTGTTTCGGAGATGAAAATGAGTGTAACTCAAAAAAAAAATCCGTCCTTTTAAACAACTTTTAATATTACAAACACGATATTTTGTAACCACTCCGTCCAAGAGTAAACATAGTCTTAGTCTAATAATTAATTTAATTATTATTATTATTATTATTATTATTATTATTATTATTATTATTATTATTATTATTATTATTATTATTAATTAATCGATTAACGAATAGTTTTAAACTATATGAGTATACATTTTTTTTATGTAAAAATGTTTTTTAAAAACAAATTTTATAAACTTGGTAATTATGTTTAACATATCTTTCTGATTATTAGAGAGTATATTGAATATTAATTATGTGTCTTTTGACAGACTTTTAATAATGAACAAAACTTATTAATTATTATTGTTATGACAAAAAAATTAGATCTGAATGTCCTAATTAGTTAACGTAATAATTTTAAAATGTACCTTAAAAATATTCCATCCAATACTCGGGTTATTTTTAATAAATTATCTACAAGATAGTAAATTTTTGATAATTGTATATCATTTTTATAAATAAATATTAAGTATTATTTAAATATTGTACAAAAGTACTCATTATAAATATACTTTTATCTTCAGGATAATTTAAAAAAATTTTATTTTGTAAACTATCAGTGTTGCATGTGTTTTTTCCTTTGAATCGCGTAAAAATATTAACATTTTATCACAGATATCTTTCGACTGATAAAATTATTCACTAGTTTTTTTTATCATTTATGTACACAGTTCGTTTTAATTATTCACTATGTGAAGTAGTCAAAAAACACTTAAATTAAAATACGTGAAATACGATTAATAAACAATGATCTTTGTCTTCTTAATGTTCGAAAAAAAATTCTCATACTAATAACGATCAAAGGTTAATGATTAATAAAATTAATTTCTTTAACGATAATTACCTCGAAAAAATTCATCACTTTATTCAAGTAAGCTACAAATTATAAAATGCTTGACAGTAATTTGTATAATATATAATTCGTATGAATAAATATATAATTTTATTGGACACGTCAAACGTGTGGCGTTGAGTGTGCTTTACACTCGGTTAAAAATTTAAAAAATTTTATTATTGTATTAATGTCGTCGATTATTTTAAAATATTTAAAATCATCTATACGTTTTACTAGTATTTTCTTTGGCATTTTGTAAACTATTTTATCCTTAAGGCATCTGTTTTACAAATATACTGTTTATTTATATAATTTATAATTTTAATCCGTTTTTATTTAACGTGCGAATACTTTATATCACGTTTATAGTTTAAAAGATTTAGTCTAAAAACATTGAACACGAGATTACGGAATGATATTTTTTTCTATCGATTATTGCACTTTATCTTCTTTTAATATTTTAATATAGTATTGTTAACAAAAACAAAGCAAACATATATATCATAGCATTAATAACACGTTTTAATTGGCCATTATGTGCGCTGTGTTTTCAAAATTTTTTTAAATTCATTCGTAATAGCAGCTACAAATATATATATTTTTATTGAAAGTGTCATTTATTCTTTCGATAAGATTAATGACAATCAATGATTATTATATTATATAGTAGATAATGATAAATTTTATTTAAAAAAAAAAGGCGGCAGTTTTAATGTTTACTTATTATCAAGGCACGCTATAGATGTGTATTAAATATGACAGCGTAAGTAATTTAGTTTGTTTTCTAAACATAAATATTTAATGTTCAGATAATATTAATATTAATTAAATACAAAACTATTTTGTGCAATATGATAATAATTATCGATAAATTCTCAGGATTCACTATCATCAAAAATTAATTGGGCCGTGAGGTTAAATTCCTTAAATAACTAATTGGACTACGTTGAGGTATGAAAAAATACGTATAAATATTGTGATATTATACAAAATTTTAATTAGCAGTAAAAAAATTTTTTTCTTCGTTTAGTAATCGTAAATACTGTTTTTTAATTCTAACTCTCAATCAATTATTATCATGATTATTTGTTTTTTTTATAAAGTCGATGATTTTGATCATTTTTAAACAAAAATTAAATTATAATTTATTTTTAATTAATGTAAACAAAACAATTGTCTAATAAAAAAATATACACCCATCATTCGATAATTACATAATAATTATTAATTATAATACTTATAAATGGACAAAAAAAAAACAAACAAAAATTAATTCTATAAAAATATAAATGAAGAAAAAAGTTTATCATGGTATTCAGTATTTCACTCAATGATATGAACGAATAAACAAATGATATAAATTCATCAATAGTTAATTACAATTGATTTTTAAACAAACAAAAAAAAAAAAAAAAAAAAAAAACATGGGAACAAACGAAAAAATTGAGGAATGAATCACAGAGTATTACCTTACAAAGACTGGATTACTACTCTAAAAAAATGTATATCACGTAAATTTACCGCAAAGAAATACTTTCTTCTTTTTTTTTTTAAACAAAAAAAAAATAAAGAAAAATAAACTTTATATTTACTCTATCAGTATTATTCCAATCTTTAGATCGTGAAGCTTTGTACTGAAATTCTTAAAATATAAATCTTATCATAATTGATTGTAGCTTCAAGCATTTGATAAATTAATATTATTTTCTCCACTCTGCGGCGACTGAACATCAATTTTGAGTCTCTGAACAATAGATAGTTATATAAAAAGTTATATATATATATATATATATATATATATATATATATATATATATATATATATAAGTATATATTTATAAATATATATGAAAATAAATTGGTTTATTGATTCTGCAATTTTCTTAGCTGCTCCTCAAGTTCTTTGACACGCAGTTGACTGTTGGCTAATTGCCGTTTTACCAATCGTAATTCATCCATTTGTCGCACATAAGCTAATCGAAGTTCAGCTTCATTATTCGGCACATCAACAGACTCCAAATTTTTATTGTCCGATGAATTATTATTCTGTACGAAAAAATTCATTATTTATATTTTATCAAATTTATAGTAGATAGATGATAATAATAATATTATTAATCAAATATTTTTTGGCTCATCCGATCCGTTTCACAATTTCTTTATTGATGATATTCCATAAATCCAGTATTTAAATCTTCAGATCTTTGAAAAATTGAGAGCATGGAAACATTTCTTATTCGTGTTAACATAGTGTTATAAATAAATTGCACCATAATATTATGATACGAGTTAAAAATAATTATTTTAACAATTTAAAACTAAACTATTTGATGTAATTGTACATTAGTGATTTTAAAAAAAGTTTTTAATTTAATTGATCAACCCAATATGTCAATAAAAAAATTGTGAAATGGATCAGATAAGCGAGAAAATAATTTATTAACAATATCATAACCGATCGAAAAGATATATATTCACGGTCGTATATATAATCATATATATATTGAAATATTAATATTAAAAATAATATTATTATTTAAAATGAACTTTTATCTCATTCATCTATAATTAGTAAATATATGCATGCCATACTAAGTAATCAGATAGTGATTCAAAGCATTATAATTGATAAAATTTATAACTAATGAATCCAATTCTTCATCTTCACCACGCTCTGATTATCAGTAATAAATTTTTTAATCACAATGATGCTCCTGCGATGTTTTAAAGTCGAACGATGACAACAATGATGATGATAAACAGTTATAAATAATAGTGAGAACAATGAATTTTAATTCTGGGATGACAATAACTGTTAAGAAAATAATCTTTGACAGTATACCTACCTTATAACAATTCGTATAGGCTCCAAACTTGCTAACGAGCTCATAGAATTGGTTGCTACATCTCGGTGTCTAGTTGGTGAATCATGCAAAGTGTTAGTAATATACAATTGCCGATAAATAAATAAACAAACGCTTAAATAGAGAAACTCAAAATCACAGAAAGACTGAGGAACTCTTTTCAAGTAATTAATTTTTTTAATCACCTATTGAATTTAAATGTACATTAGGGTGGCGCAAAAAAACCGACTATTTTTTTTTTTCGATCTCGCATAAAAATTTGTTGGTTTACGATGTTTTAAGAAGCCTCTCCAAAAATCAGCTCGATGAAAAATTTTCAAGAGGTCGCTCACGAATTTTGAAAATATCAAAAATGATCAAAATTTGGATTTTTTATTTCTAAATTTTTTCTTTCTCGTGGCAGCAATAGTTTATATTTGTAAAATTATGACTATGCTGAAAATTTAAGCCCAATATTCAAATATTTAAACCTCGCTCAAGAATTTTGAATGTTTCCGAGTGCTGTCTTTTGGACGTTTTCGAGCGACCCTTGAATATTAATAACAAAGCTTCTCGATTTTTTCACTATCAATTTGCATGATAATGAATGAAAATATAACCCGAGAAATAGAAATAATAAGTTATTTACATGTTTTTTTATTTTTTAATTCAAGTTGTAGGTTTTTTCGCTTATTCAAAACTTACCAAATTTTATTGTTTAAGACTGTCCTGTATATTTTTGGTTATGCAAAAGTTATATTTTACTGAAATGACAATAATTGAGTTATTAAAAAAAACAAAAACTAATTCAAACTATTAGTTACATATTATTAGTTAATATTCAAAATTCTTGGGCGCCGTTTAAATATTTAAATTTAGGGCTGAAATTTTCAGCATAGGCATGATTTTACAAATATAAACTATTGCTGCCACGAAATAGAAAAAATTTAGAAATAAAAAATCCAAATTTTGATCATTTTTGATATTTTCAAAATTCGTGAGCGACCTCTTGAAAATTTTTTATCGAGCTGATTTTTGGAGAGACTTCTTAAAACATCGTAAGCCAACAAATTTTCATGTGAGATCGAAAAAAAAAAAAATAGTCGGTTTTTTTGCGCCACCCTAATGTACATGTATATACAAATTTGTTTATATATTTAATTTAAATTCAAATACAATAAACTTTAGCGATAGTAACTTGAGCTTGAGATTCAAAAATATAATAATTTATGTTAGAATAAAGAAATGAAGAGTTTGTAAGCACATTCATTGAACTATTTTAAAAATAAACTATTTTCTTTACAATAGCTATATAAATTAGAGAAAAACTCAGTTACGATCGTAAAGACAAGCCAACTATGTTACAGTTCAACAGACAAACAGCTATATAACACAGAAAACAAAACAACAAAGTGAGTGTATTTAAAATAAAATTTCTCACCTGAATGGTCACATGACCAAATCTTTGTTGCAGCTGGTGAATTTTTGTGCTCTGATTACTTGATGTTTTCTGGCTTTTCTCTGATATATCAAGATCAATTGACCTGTAATCAGGTATTGTTTCCGTAGATAAAAATGCAAATTTTTTTTTTGTATTAGTATCTGTCGCTGGTAACAATTGAGGCGGTTTATAAACACGTGGTTTATGAGTTGTAATGCCACCACCAGTTTTTAATGATATCAAAATAGGTGGACTGTTCATTCCGCTGATCCAATCTTTTGCTGACAAACTAGGAGTCGTTCCCACCGTATCGGGATACAAGTCTTCTTGAAACTGATCACTCTGATATAATAGATTAAAAAAAGATTAGATAACATAGTAGCTAATAATGTATAAACTATTTAACGATCTTATAATACATACTTTTCTCGGTACTATCATTGAAATCGGCTCACACATACCACGAGTTGCGTGTAACTTAAAAAACCTGAATACTTCACACGTGGATGTGTTAATACCTCGTTTTGGCATAAAGCCCAGCCCTCGCTGAGGATTACCCGATATAAATTGACTTAGGTAATGCAACCAAGGGGCTTCATTAACAACTTCATAGTATCTTATATTACCGTCTCCCTATAGTAAACAAAGAAAAAATTTTTAATTTTTTTATTTTTTATACAATAAAGCGTAATAATATCACACGATTTTTTTCTTGTCTATTATTTCATCATTTTTTTTTTTTTACCTTGCCAGCAAGATAAACCATGTTAGTGTCGTTATCACAAAATGGGAATACGATTCCACTTGATGAATCTATCGTTTCACATGTAAGCGGACTTGACAAATCATGCTGACTCCAAACAGCATACTGACGATCAGAGTGTCTACTAAATCCTGTTGTCAAGAGACGTCCAGAACCACTGAGAAATACGACCTTACTTGCTTTTGTTCCTGCATGACATAATCCTTCCTAAAAAAAATATATAAAATAATAAATAATATCATAGGTAAAAATAATTATTAATGATTTAAATTTAAGTTAATAAATTTACATACTGAGATAACAATGCCCGAACGTGGCTCAAAAACTCGTAATTTTTTATCCTTACAGGTAGTAGCTAATAAACTACCATCCCTGTTCAAGGACATACTATAGATAACATCTGGATGACGATCGATAATATTTATCGCTTCACCGCGATTGATATCCCATACAATGACGAGGTGATCGAAACCAGCGCTGAATAGAATATTTTCAGCGACTGGATGCCACTCGATGTAGGCCACACGACGCTTATGACCCTGTAGTTCAACTAACCACTCATTGAGATTCCTCGAGAGACCACCGTCAGGTATATGCCAAAGCTTGACCTAAAAAAAAAATAAAACGATGAAAAAAAGTTAACGTGTTTTAATGCGACAAAATACAGTAATCATAAAATAAATAAATAATTAAAAATAGTTAAAAAAAAATATCTTACTGTACAATCATCGGAACATGATGCGATGACATTATCATTAAATGGATTCCACTTTATATCCAAAACAGGACCCGTATGTCCTGTTACTCTATTTGCATTAAAATCCAACCGTCCCGTCTATAATTAATCATTGATAAGGTAGAAATTAAAATTTAAAAATATAAATGTTAACTATTAATTAAGAGAGAATTTTAGTTCGTTCACGTGAATTGATAATCATTTTTGTTACACCCATCCTCTTCACGCTATGATCATGTCTCTTAATGAAAGTAGATTAAAATTGTAAATAGAGTTTTGAGAGTAACAGAGAGAAAGAGAGAAAGAGATCAAATACATTGTAATGATGGTAGTAAATTTACGAGAGCCGATTAACATCGTGGAATAGCCAGTGAAAGTACGAGAGTTAGTGGCTAGGCAAATACAGTACATCGCATCTTTTCTTCTTCTACTCAGCTCAACTCTTAGTCATTAACACTTTTCCACACGTATTTAAACTACTATAATCTATTATATATGTGTATATGCGTTATATGCAAGGTCATGAACGTATATAAATGATTCATATGTACTAGAGCAACAAATATAATTCAATGCCCGAGTTTAAACAGCTAACGCATTATATATCATTTCATCTCTCTTACTCGCATTCTCATCTCATTTAAAACTAGAATTTATTTTCGAACGCAAAAGAGCGTTTCGGAACTTCCGCTTAATACGAAAACTTTTGTATATTTTTACAAGGATTCGAGGCTTAAAAATAGCATTAATATTATTATTTTTTTTTTTTTTTGTTACTAGTAATACTTACATTATCAAGAGGAATTACAAGAAATGCACCACCACCTGCTACTTCGGTGACAACAGCTAGGAATTTTGGATTAACTGCACAAAATTGTGAATCATGAGCATTTTTTGTGATTTTTATATTGTCATAGCACTTATCCCGCTTCGCCGGTAGGCCGTACACATGTCGGAATTTACTGCTCCGTACTCCGCGGAACCATGACTGCAATGAAAAAAAAAAAAAAAGTAAAAATAATTACTTTGAATATTGTCTTGTTATAAACACACGCTAATCTTATATTTTTTTTTCATAATTTTTTCGTTGTCACACGAATGCATCAACGTTCTGATTATCGAATTTCACCAAGCGAATCCTTAGCAAGTGAATTTATTGAATCAGAAAAATTTCAAGTCACGCTATAATTTCTGTTTTCTTTTCTTTCAAGATGCTTTTTTTTCTTTTTTCATCATGGAAATTTTAATACTAGAATGTTTCTGCATCATAGTTACATAGTTTTATTGATTGCGAATAAACAATGACAAGACCTCAACCTATTTTTTTTTTTTTTTTTTTTTTTTTTTTATAAAGCTTTGAAAATTAATTTCTTTTCTTTATAAAAAATTCATCAATTAAAGTACCAAGTGTTGTTTTCTTACTTTTAATTTTAACAATTATTAATTTACATTACCAATGTAGCTATTAACTACAGTAAAAAAAATGATTTAAAATAAAAACGATAAAAATAAAACATATAAATTCTCACCTGCTTATCATTAGTCATATTGCCGAAAATTTAACAAATCTCAAAGTGCCCAACGTTCATGTGTGATTGAAAATTCATACAGTGGGCTTTCCAATACTTAAGCTCAATGTCCATGCAAAAATAAAATTTATACAAGGTGGAAGTACAGAAGAGCAGGACTACTAGTATACAGCAGACAAAATTTTTTGGCGAGCCGTAAAATTTTTATGGTACTCTAAAAGTAGACACTCAATCTCTTTTTACTGAAATTAAGCAAAAAAAAAAATAATAATAATAATAAAATAATAATTTACATTTAACTAACTACAAAATAATAAAAATATATAAAATAATAATAATGACAATGATAATAAATAAATAAAATGATTGAATGAATACAAATGAGAAACTTAATGAATTGTAAATTAATGATGGAATGCGAATTAAAACGCACTTCAATTAAAGCTTGTTAATTATTCTTCCGGTGAAGATGTACACCAAACAAACAGTCGACGGTTACTGAACATTACCAGGGAACGGAAAGGCGGCCGTTGTAGGCTCCCTTCTTCGTGTGATATCGTACATACTCTACTACTTATACTATGTACTATCATATACTTGCAATTGCTTGTGTTGCTTTGCACTTTACACATTAGCTATACTAATACTAGTTTATATACACTACTAGCTAAATAATAAACTCTGTATGATATTTTTATACATATACATTAATATCAATAATATAATACGCGTGAGTGTATAATTGAGTCTTCAGCCGCGATATATACACGTATATAATGTAAACATTGAAAAGTAGAAAAGCTTTTATTACATTTCCGGATAATTAATTATTACATTCTTATTTCTAATAGACATTGATTGATATTTTTATTTATTTAAATTCGAAAATTAAATTAAATTATTTTTTTTTTAATAATTTATTTAAAAAAAAAACCAAAAAAAAATTATTAATCGTTAATGCTTGCGATAAAAATTATCAATTAATTAGAGAATTATTGATAATATACATATAATGGAATTGTTTATATATTACTTATGGTAATAAATTTATTAAAGAGATTTTTCATTTTAAATCAATAAATAAATAAGTAAAAATAAATAGCAGTCGCATCGATTTCACTTAGAGAAAATGTCACTACAGAGTTTACTTTATAAACTTGTTTAGAAGAATGATGAAGAGAAAGAGAAAACTATGTATAAAAAAAAATAGAAATACAGAGAAAAAATTAAGTAAATAATAAATAAAACGACCACGAAATGGAATTAACCGATGGGAAACGTGTGTCTCTGATTTATAAGTTATTACATATTTTCAAAGAAAATAAGAAAATTGAAAGCGTATGTAAGCTTACGCTTTATTGCTATTACATTATTTCAGTTAAATACTCAACTAGGAACATTAGAAAATTAAATAAATTGATATTTAAAAAATTTGAAATTTATTCAATAGTAAATTTATTGTTTACTGGATTTTTTTATAGAAGTTAAGTCATGAAGATGAGTAAACATAATTGTGGTATTAATTATATTAAATATGCATGATGATCGATCACACTAGAGAGTTTAATAGCTGTTGGTTGATTAGCTCGGTATAAAATGGACCTCGAGCCCAGGAAAATTACGCCGGGAAAATCTTCTAACAAGGTGGAGAAAGGTGACAATTAAAGTGGAGGAGGTATTTTTAGCGAGGTCAATTCTACAGTCAACAAGGATCGTATTGCATAGGTGTGTGTTTATATTTATTAGAATTTAATTAAACTATAATTAATTCTTATTATATTATGTACTCATTATTTATTATTATTAATGTTATAAATTATATTATTTACTCGGTAATGATTAATTAAATATTATAACTTCTTTGGACTATTTGATAAATAAAGAAAAATATTTCAATTATATAAAAAGTTTTATTCCGAGTTAATCGTTGATAGATTTATAATTAGATTTTTAATAAATTACTTTTAACTTTATTTGTAAAAATTAAATCGTTAGAGGACAAAAAAAGTTATTCTTCCGTAATTAATAAAATAAAAATAAAATCAAGAGCTTTGATAGAAGTAATATAACGATTTATTATATCTAAATTGATCATCATTAGATTCAATGTGATTTCAAACAGATATAAATAATAAATAATTATAATTATTATTGTTATTATAATGATAATAATGAAGAGTATATTATATCGTGTATCGTGATACTTGTTATATCGTCTAGATGTATGAACATCATTGCAATTATTACCAACGGACACGCTGTCCGCCCAACTAATTACGGTCCATTACCTAATTTATACTAATTAGTTTACTCTTAACTTGTTTTTTATATATTGCAATTACTGAAAATGATTTTTTTGAATGTACTACTTATAATTTACATGAAAAAAAAAAAACAAAAAAAAAAAAAATTAAATACAATATAAGTACATTTTAAAATACAGAACGGAAGTGAAACTCAGAAAAATTGTTTGGACATGTCAGTAAAAGCCAGAGTCCTCATAAATTTCTGTCAATTAAATGTCCTCTGACATTAATAAGAAAAAAATAATAATAAATAAAATAGAAAAGGTCTTATTTGACATTTAAATCTCACAGATAAATGTCAGACAAAAATCTATTAAATGAAAAAAAAATTATTGTAAAATAGTGCCGGTTCTAAAATGCAAATCTATACTACTAAATAAAATATAAAAAGCAAAATCATAGCAGGCAAAGCTGTGTCTCATCCTGTGTTCAGTACAAAAAGTGATAATAAAAAAAATAATACAAATAATTATCGCATTTCCTTACTCTCTCGCTGGGTTTATAACAGGCCCTAGCGTCGACCATGTTGCTCAACAAGTTGTGTTGATCATTGTTGGCTTCTTTACTTAATTTAAACTCCTCTTTCACCTTGATCATCTCACGCTCTCGTACACTATGACCCATGTAAAAAAAATTATCAGTATTATATTTGTTTTATATATATTTATTTGTTTTGTATATATTTATTTATCTGAGTTATTGTTTTCGTTGATAAGGAGTGAGTACACCTCCACTTATATTATTGGCACTCTGTGCTTTTTTTCAAGATACAAATGCTCCCCAACATCAACGCTTGTAAATTTAATATCCCTGATAGCCAGAGTGTTATGTCCTGTGAGGTTACTAGGGTCGGAGCTGACGCCACCTCTTAGACAGTGGGCAGTTCGTTGTCACGCGAGACTAATTTTGAATTTAAAACAGTGAATAAATTTATTGTTGATTACGATGATGATGATTATGATTATTATTTGATGAAATAGTGAAGAATTGAATAAGGATAGATGTAATTGATAAAATAACTTTTTATCTGAAGACTGAATTTTATTATAAAAGTATAGATAAACTTTGATCAGTAATAAAATTTGAAAATTAAACAAAGCCACCGATAAACTACACGAAAAGAAAATTATAGAAACGGTTACCATTATTTTACGAAATTTTTCCTTTAATATCATAGGAATTACGACCATAAATTATGAGAACAGTTATATACTAATGGTATGAAAAGTAAAAAATTGTTCGATTTTGCAATCCTATAAGATAATTATAGTTCAAGAGACCCGAACTTGTTTAAATGATAGATTTACATTATTTTTAAGTCATATGACTGATGTGATGACAAAATAATGATGTCAACTGACATAGAACGGTGTAAACTGTACCGTTTGTTTATTGTACAGAGCGTACACGAAAAGCTCTAGAGAAATTACACGATCAAAGATCGCTGCTGCTATGCCGGTTCGTTGTGCCGAGAAACAAGGTCCAGCTCAGTATATTCGGTACACTCCGTCCCAGCAAGGTCCATCATTTAACTCTGGAGCTAAGGAAGGAGTCATCAGGATGTTCGAGGTTCAAGTGGACCTAATGAAGCCCAAAGGATATATTTTAAATTTATATAAATGATAGCAAAGTTGATTAATGATCTTAATTATACATATAACAGTATCATTGTAATTATAATTATTTATTTCCCATAATTATTTATACGCATATATTATTAATTGAATTGAGTCTACGGAAATGGAAAACATTGGGTTATTTTTTAAATTTTTACTTTTAGTGCGGCTTTAAGGCTGGACGCTGCCAATATTTATTTAGTATCAACTAGTTATAGTTTATAATCAACAAAACGAATAACTTAATTTAATTTATTAATCAAATAACGATTGATTAATTATCATAATAATAATAATAATACACAGTTGAAAAATTTGTGTTAAATTGGACATAAATCACATGTCTCTAATGGGTTCAAAACTTGTTGAGATCAAATAACGCATTCTACTGTAGTTAAATTACACTAGATGGTATCGAATAATTCATACCAAATATTTAACCATTGAATTCTTTAATATAAGAACACAAAATTTTCAGCTGTGTAATAGTAATAATAAGTAATTAATAATAATTATGAAATGCACATTTTTAGAGATTTAAAATGGAGCCAATTAATTTAATTGTAATGTCTTTCAAATAAAATTTATAAAGATTAAGAATGGCATAAAATTATTATTTCACAAATACACTGGTCTCAAAAATAAAAGGTGTAATTAATTATCAGCCGAAAATGGAATTTTTTTTATGAATATCAATAACTGCAAAAAATTATCTTTCAAAGCTCTTGGACCTCTCAAATTAAAGAATATAGGAATAAAACCAAAAGGGTTTCTACATAAAATTACTAAAAAAAAATTTATTGAAGGTCATTCGTCTTCCGAAAAATAGGAAAATTTCTTTTTAGAACTAAAAACTTCGTTCAATTTCCATTTTTTTAAATATCCTTTAATTTTTTTGACCAATGTATTATCAACCAATCAACCATTTAGAATTTACTACAATAATATTAATAATAATATTGATAATAATAGCATTGATAATAATAATAATCATAATAATAATAATTATAAGAACTAAAATATTTATTTAAAATGAGTCAGTGTCCAACATAAAGGACATTCACCGTTAAAACTATTTACTTATATATAAATTCGAATTCAGCGAGAGATGAACACTCAATGGTCCGGCTCAATTTGAAAGAGATTCAGAGGATCTCGCGATTGCGCATTGACGTCAGTAAAGATCAATAAATATCGATTTAAATATACCTGGAAGTATAACAAAATATATACATTCAATAGCTTATACATCACATTAAACGAAGTACAAATCGAAATAAAAACTTTAAATTGATATAACACTCACACTTCAAAAGTAAAATATTATATTTGAACAAAAATCTAGATAAAAACATGAAAAAATAAATAGTATACATGACAAACCCTTTAAAGGTATCTTAGTTTCATTTTGTAATTTTAAAGGTAAGTGTTGGAGAGCAAACAGTTACCTTTAAGTTGACAGTAAATTGTCTGTAAACTTGAATTCAATTTGACTACAAGTCTTACTGTCAAACACGATGACGTTAAGTTGGTTGAAAGTTTCACTTCAAATTGATGGCTAGTTTTTTCGTCAAATTACATTTAGATGACTGTAGTAGATTTGCATCAATTTGCACGCAAGTATTATCAAGTCGAGGCTTACCAGAAACTTGTCGTTAAGTTAGCCGTAGATGCTTCACTGCAGAACTTGCTAAGCAATATTATATTTAGTGTGGCTATCAGGGTACATTATAAATTGAATATTATTTATTAATTTTTATACCACTTGATTTTTTTTGTTAACTCAACCCTTTATTAATTTTATTAGTAATTAATAAGTTAAAATTTTTTAAATTAATGATACTGAACTAGTTATTTTAATGACAGCCAATCAAATACTCGGGTTGATTACACGTTTCAAATAGTAACTCTTAAACTGTAGCCAACTTCACGATAAATAATAGAGTACAGTATCAACTGTTATGTCCTCAGTGGCCTCAAGTGCCTCTACCTGTTAATTAATTAGTGAACTTGAGATACATAAATAGGCGCGCATTTGAATTTCATTTGAAATTATATATTAATATCTGATAAAACTTATTGCGTCTTATCAATATTTAGTCAATAATTTAAATAATAAATCGTCATGGCACATACTTATTAAATTATATATTTTTATTATAAGAAAGTTTAAATAAATAGATAAATAATTTTTATTTTGTATCCGGAGAAATATAAATACAGTTTGTGGTCTTGGAACGTTTCCTGTCACCCGATACTTAAAACTTAAACAAAACACACGCATAAAAATTATGAATAGGCTCTGGTTCTATAATTGACAGTAAATATGGTTATAAACAAATGCATACTCTATCAACAAGTAAGAAAAGAAAATATATAATAAATTAATGTTACTTACAAATGAAAACCATATCACAAGAACTTAACTATTATTGTTCATATATAGTTATATATTAAATAAAGAGTGACTCGTATCATAAATAAATTAATGAAAATATAGAAATATAGCATTAGAATAATTATAATAATGTTGCATGATAAAGGATAATGTCAATCGTATTAAATAAATAAATATAGAATAATTATAGAGTAATACACCTCTGATAGCTTAGAATAATTAACTGGAGGATTGTATCCAAGTACAGGAAAATAGAATATAAATAAAATAAGTAATAAGTAAAATCTTAGAATGGATAAAGTAAAGAACGTAAATGTATAAGCTTATATCTCGAATTTGTATTAGAAAGTATAAATGTATAAGTATATTTGGTAAAGAACATATATATATATATTGTATGAGCATGAGTGTGAACATGAGAGTAGTGGGGAAAAGTTGGAGAGTGGAGCGTCAGAGATCTCTCTGCCATCTGATCGTCTGATGTAACTTCACTTCTCTCCGAGAACTTTTGACGAACACAACTGTTATTACTGATCAAAGTTTATCTATACTTTTATAATAAAATTCAGTCTTCAGATAAAAGTTCTTTTATCAATTATATTTATCCTTATTCATAACTTCACTATTTCATTAAATAATAATCATAATCATCATCATCGTAGTCAACAATAAATTTATTCACTGTTTTAAATTCAAAATTAGTCCCGCGTGACAACGAGCTGCCCACTGTCCAGCAGGTGGCGTCAGCTCCGACCCTAGTAACCTCACAGGACCTAACACAACAAATAGACAAACATGATATAGGAAGTTTTATTTTTCTTAATAATTATATTTCATGTACCGGATTTTTATTGCCGTGCATTTCATGCCTTACGGATCAAGAAGTTAATCGTGCATACTGTGGATTTTGCACGTTTAAAAAATAATTATGTCTTCACGTAAGTTGTTAATAAGTTAAAGTAATTTTTTTTTTTTAATAATTATAATAATTATACTTAATTATTATTTATAAATAGTACAATGTTTACTTTTTTATTTCGTGTTACACATAACCAAATATATTGACAAAAGTTAACATGCGTTATGTACGCCTCATTTTTATAAAATATTTTATTGCAATATTGATGATACTCATAGAATTATAGTGATTATTGGTGTATTTATATTTATTTACAGGTAAGAAAGGTAAAAAAACCAAGGGACAAACTCTTGCATTGACAGAGTTTTTGGGAGGAGCTCCGACAGTCCCAATCAAGTCAACTAACTGGGCTGACGATGTTGAAGATGAACATGGTAAATTTATTAACATTATTATTTATATCTTTGTTATTAGTTTTTAAATTAAAATTTATTAATTAATTTATCAGTTTTAAAGGTCTGGAATTAAGAAAACGTTTATTTTTCTCTGATAATAGATTTGGGATCATATATGTCAAGAAGCAATAAAGAGCCGGTTGTTTTACCAACGGCTCCCCGAGCAGCTCGTGGACCAGGTGTTGATGAAGAAAACATCCCGACGAATCCACCTTATGTTGCTTATATTTCAAACTTACCTTACGATGTAGTTGAACAAGATCTTGCTGATTTCTTTGAGGGCATGGAGGTGACCAATATGCGTCTTCCCAAAGATTCAACAAAATTACGAGGGTACGGTTATGTTGAATTTGCTGATCGTCAAAGTCTCATTGACGCTCTTTCAATGAGCAACACAATGATTAAAACACGACGTGTGAGAATTGAGGTGTCCAATAGTAGCAATGAGGAGCGTCGAGGTGCTGGACGTATGGGAATGGGTCGTGATAATCGTCGTGATGGATACGATGATCCTGAACGAACGTCTGGAGACTGGCGTAGTAAACCACGAGAGGAACCATCAGGTGGAGATGATCGTTTCCGTAGTCGTGGATTTGATAATCGTGAACGACGAGAAGAGCGTGAAATAGATAATAAACCTGGTGGTTGGCGGGAGGGTGATCGTAGTGGTCCAGCTTTTAGCGAGAGACGTGGTTATGAGGATAGACGAGGTGGTGGATTTAAAGATGATGAACGTGGCGGATCATCGTTTGGTGATAAACGCGGATTTCGCGATGATGATAAACGTGGATATCGAGAGGGGGAAGGTCGACGTGGATACCGAGATGATGAAGGCCGTCGTGGTGGATTCAGAGATGATGAAAAAGAACGTGATTGGTCACGAGATCAAGCACCTAGCACTTGGCGTTCTGAACCATCTTCTAGGCCTGCCGCTGAAAATCCTCGTGAGTTATATTTTAACATTTTTAAATTGTCTTTTTTTTTTTTTTTTCTATTGAATTATTAAATTTTTAATTAATATTTTAGCATCAGCTGAACCACGTACAAGGCCAAAATTGAACTTGCAACCACGTACTAAACCAATAGAACCGGTTGCCGTGGCAGAAGAATTAAAAGTAGAAGAAGAAGTAGAAGCAGTCAAAGAATCTGCAGCTGCTCCAGCTCCAGCTTCAGCACCAGTACCATCAGTTAATATTTTCGGAGCTGCTAAACCCGTTGATACCACTGCTAGAGAACGTGAGATTGAAGAACGTCTTGCTAAAGCTTCCGTTGAAAAAGCAAACAAGTCTGATGATGGGTAAACACATTTTTTTTTATCAATGCCTCTTTGTTATGCTGATGTAACCTTATCAGTTGTTTTTGAAAACATTATTCACAATGACGTAATATTTATTTGATTGTAGGGAGAATAGAGAAAATAAAGCAACTTGGTCAAAACGTAATGGAGAAGGTCGTGTTGAACGTGAAAAAGAAAAACCCCGATCTGCGTGGCGCTCAGATCAAGATTCTCACAGAGGAAGGCAAATGGATAGACGTCAAGATCCTCCTCGTGGAAATGCTTCCGGACGCTATGGTTAGAATTTTTTAAATTTAATTAATTTAATTGTTGAATTAAATTTAAAATAATATTTTATTTTCGAAGAACATCGCGGTGACTCTCAAGCAGATTCAAAGGGTCCATCCAGTACACGATCTGGAAATTATCGTGGTGATGGCAAATCTAGTGACTCTCGTCGTCACCCCGAAAAGTAAAACTTTTTGTCAAATAATATTTAACTGTTTATTTCTCTTCTAAATAATAATTGTTATCAACTATTCAGAGAACGTAGGTCCAAGGATAGAGAGGATATCGTTCCGCCAATGCCAAAAGCCACTGATGAAGAAACTCCCGTAAGTTATTCAAAATTATAACATTTTTTTCCTAAGTTTGAAAAAATAAATTTTTATCTAATATATAAAAAAAATATTATTATTTCAGAACTTTGTGGCTTCCAATAAATATTCCATGCTACCAGAAGACGTGGACACTGACAATATTGATAATTAGTTTTGCTCATTCATGATTAATTTAAATTGTGCCACAATAATCATGATTACTAAATCATTTAAATCAGAAATAATTTGTTTTATCTGCATTGATGAATTTATAATATATATAAACAGCGCACGTTTGCGACTGAACGCGTGAACTTTTTTTTTTTTCTTTGATTAATACACTTCACATTTTATAATTTGCCTATTTTACAATTTATGTTATTGATTAATATTATGTGTACCTATTCATCAATTTAATCATATAAAGTGATCGTCGATTGTTTATTGGTAATAATTTATAATAAAAAAGTAAAAAAAAATATAAAAAATAATAAAATAAAGAAAATAAAAAACATCAATTAAAACAAAGCATATGTTAACCAAAAGCCTAAAATACTTTGGGGAAATTTAGATCTTTAACTAATGAATAGTTTCTTTAAATGTATTGTACAATATGATATACATATAAATGTAATATAACCAATATTAAACAAATACACAATTTAAAATCTTCAACACGCGAAAATAGTAGGGAAAAAAATCATAATTTTCGTCACTCTAAACCTAATTATTGAGTTTTATATAAAAACTTTTAATTAATTATTAAAAATTTTATTTTTAAAGACGAAAAAACTCCATTTTTTTGTGTTTTGTATAAAAAAAAAAAAAAGAAAATCCAAGATTAATTGCTTTGATGAACAAAATAAATTAATTAGACCAACCACTTGATGGTATGAAAGAATATAGTTTATAATATCTACAAATTCGTTGCTTAACATAAATAATTTAAATTATAAATAATATATTTATTACTGTGAAGTTGTTTGAGCTAATTGACGCAACTGCTTGAGAACTGTTTCCATCAATTTCTTCTTATCTCTTTCGCTCTTTTTTAATACAGAAAATACAGTTTTTTTATCTGATTCACGTAATCTAAATAATAAAAAAAATTCAATTTATTAGTTAGTGTTAATTTTTTATTGGATTTTAGCTAGTTAATGATAAATCATTACAAACAAGAACTTACTTTTCTAATAACAAAACTGCCATGTTTGGTGTTACTAAATTGTATTTACTCGATTCATGACCATAATCATGAAAGTATGTAGGCCAGTCCCATGTCATAAATAGATCCAATAGTTGTCGTAATTGTGCAAAATATTGTAGCAATATACCTTCTGGTAATCCTACAACTGGTTCAGATGCGGCAAATTCTAAAGATAAGAATCGAAAAGTAATATATATATGTATATATTCTTTAATAGAATTTCAAACTTATTCAAGTTTAATAAATTATTTCCACTTTATAATTACGTTCACATTGAATCGTATCCAAGTTAACTTGTTGAAGAGCTCCCATTGATATTTGTTTAACATCATCACTGATTAAAATATTTAAAATAGCTTCAGCGATATGACGACATGCTGATTTGCATGCAACTTGTGCAACTTCAGCCTAAAAATAATTTTAAATATTGAAGTATATGCATAAGAAAAAAATTATTAAAATTTATTATTGACTTACTGGCAAGTTTGTAAAGCACGTAAAAGTGCTTTGTAAAAATGCTATTAGATCTGTAATAAATCCTGAAGCATGACCTTGAGGTTCTGCTAAAATCCAATCATAATTTTCCAATTCTAAAAATTCATCAAGTTTCCTTTCGAGTTTATCACAAATTTGTTTTTCAGCATCATCTCTGGCAACTCGAAACATGGCTGATTTAACTCCACCGCAGCTAAGCTGTCCATCGTGAGGTGTACCTGTGATATTCGAGACAAACTCCTCGAGGTACTTTGTGGAAGACTCAAGATATCCTGTATTTATAATAATTTGTACAACTTGAAGAAGTGCTAAAGATGGTTTACGAAATAATGAAGATAGACAACCGCTGAATGTTCGTGTTAACAAAAGATTTGTTGATTTAGTAATCATTTCATCGATTTCAGTCTGGGTTAAATTTAAATCTTCAGAAAATTTTAAACAAGCATAAATAAATTCTTTAACTTGATGATAAACTTTTGGGACCATCATAGAAAAAGGAAATTTTTTAGGGAACCTTGCTTTTTCTAATTCTGGATCGTGATAAGGAAATGATTCCAATATTTGATTATACTCTTCTTGAGATGAAACTTGAATCGGTAAAAAATTATCTTCATCTAAAATATCACGGAATAATTGAACCCAATGTTGCATTAATACTTCGTTATAGTGAACTCTAATTTCTTGCAATAAATCCCACAGTTGACCAACAGGATATCCATAATTTCTCAATGTCGTATTAAATAACATAATAAGATTTTTTATTTTTAATATAAGTGTAGCATCAGTACAGTAAGCTGAATGAGTTCGTAAAGCATTAACTATTTTGGACAATGCCATAGCCCATAATTCTTCTAAATATAAACGTGTTGTCAGTCCGTTTCCTGTATTCAATATATGATCTTCAACAACAAAAAATCCAACAATACCGTGTAAATAAGTTTGATAACCAATGATACTTTCGTGCATATTAATTGGTGGTTGTAATACTAATCGTGCTTGCTGATGCCTCTGCTGTTGATAATAACTCTTAAATGTATCACCTTCACGTAATACTGTATAAATATGCATACAACGATAAACAGGACTAAAGTCCATCAAATCTTGTGCACTTAATTCTTCTTCACCTTCATTTATTGGCGTTGAACTCTGTTGAATTTTTTTCTTTTTTTTACCAATTATTTCAGACTCATTTATAAGTTGTTCAGCGCTATGTCTCATTGCTACTTCACCTATTTTAGGTGAATATTTTCTTATATTTTCTAAGAAAAATCTCAAGTCAGACATGGAAGCATCTTTTATATTTTCTCGTAATAAAGGTATTTGTTCAGTAATCTGCGATGAAAAACGATAATTTTTAACTTTAGGTAAATCAAAAGTTTCAAGATGCTCTAGTGTTTTTAAAGCTGGATAATATCGTTTGTCTTTTAATTGACGTTGAAGTTTTGCATAAGCAGCAAGTACTGGTAAGCATGTTGTCAAACTGTCAATTGCTGCTGCAATATTACTTTCAACTTTTCTAGCTTTTACTAATTCTCCACCTTTCTCAAGTACTTGTGTCGTTGAGGCACTTATTCTTTTATCTAAATCCAATATTTCAGTCTAAAAATATTAATTAAAAATAAATAAACAATTACATCTGACAATATAATTATTAATACAATAATAATAATAAATCAACAAACATTTAATTGCTGTGCTAAAGATCTAACTTGTAAAAGTTCTCGAATAGAATCAATAAATCCTTGATAATGATGATTACACATTCGTTCAATTTCTTTATCATGACTTTTTATTCGCTCGTCCAATTTTTCCATAAACTTTTGATGTTCGTGTCCATCATAAATTGCTCTGAAACATTAATAAATAAATAAATAAATCAATTCATGTATCAAATTGAATCTCAAAAAAAAAAAAAAAAAAAAAAAAAAAAAAAAAATTATATCTATTTAGTTTAAAAAATAAACAATTGCTACCTTATAACTAAACCTACACTACTAGTATCATTTGATTCTATTTCAAATAACAAATGCTCATATTTAGGAGCTGACGTTGATAAAACACTTGGTCTCTGTGATACTTTTGACATAATAATTATATTGCTTCTAGATAACTACTGACAACCCGGCTTCATTTACTCTGTACACATTCACCCTCATTTTCAACCCTTTTATTGCGCAATTGCAATAAACATGCGTACAAGGGCGAATTACACCCCCGCGTATTTTACAAATATTAAACAAGATTTTTGAAATAACCTGAATTTATCTTATCAATTATAATATTATTTTTAAAAAATACATACCTAAATGTTGGACCTAAATAATCATCAATACCTTCAATTTCTTGGATTAAAATATCATGATTTTGCATTTTGAATGTCGTTCATTAAAATGCCTAAATAATATAAATTTTTTACATGACATATATGGACAATCACTTTACATTTATGAGAATGGGATAAACGACACCCTCAATTATAAAGGCTTGTTTACATAAAATCATCGACATGACCCTGGAAGTAGCAGACGCCCGACAAAAATAAAGTTTGTTGTTGTATAGCCGCCAAGTTGACTATAGCGTGAAACGTTCTTTTAATTCGCCCTTCGGAACTTAGAGGCGTTCAGCTCGCGGAGGAAAATTGTAGGATTTAAAAAGCGCGCGATGTCTGGCTATTTGAATTTAAATTAGGTTTAAATATTTTTATACGTAGTTAGAATTTTATATTAATAAATAAAAACAATTCATTTAATCGTTAGAAGAATAATAGTGATATTTTATTCGTATATTTTGCACAAAATTTAGATTGAATTTTACGAGTATTTTAACTCTCTAAAATTCCAACGTGCAAGTTGGTTACCAAGCTTAGAATCGAATGATGTCCGCAACGTAGAATGTATTCGTCCTTCGTTTTTTCTTCCGTGATCCCCTTTTTTGGAGAGGGGGTGTATGAGAGTCAAAGGTGTTTTCGTGCGCTGCTGTCGAGTCCCAACGCTACTCGCCTTCATCCCCTCTCAGCATCGTAAGTCCGTGCGGACTTTTACGTCACAGCAACTTCGTTTTTCCCGGGACTGTCGCTGCCAAGGAGTCCAGTCCTATTGTCCCCAGCTTAGGCCCAGCAAAATAATCCCTTAATTAGTTTATGAATATTTTGGGAAAGTTTTGCCAACAAGAGGATTATAGCAAAAAAATATGGGATTAGACATCTGGTGAGGAATCCTCGTGGGTTTTCCCAAAATATTCAACTAGCTTACATTCTAAGTGACCATTACAATAATTGTAGTTTTATTTTAGTTTTATTTTATTTCTACGGTATTACTATATCTATAGATTTATATATCTATTTTTATATTTGATTATTTATTTTATTTATTTTGTATCTAAATGTTTATCCTATATTTAAATATTTATTCTATATCTAAGTACATAAGATATTCGAAAATTCCCGCGTATAGGATTAATTGTTTTATTTCATTTTTCTATAGGGTGGTCATAGAGAGCGCAGTGTAACCAGCTGGCTACACAACATTGTTATGTCCTGGGAGGTTACTAGGGTCGGAGCTAACGCCACCTCCTGGACAGTGGGCAGTTCGTTGTCACGCGGGACTAATTTTGATTTTAAAAAACAGTGAATAAATTTATTGTTGACTACGATGATGATGATTATGATTATTTCTGTTTCGATTGTCAATATTTTTCAATCGATTGTAAAGGATTCGATTAATCGAAAAAAAATCGATTTCAATTTTTAAAAACGATTTTTTTAACATCGGTTTTTTAAAAAATAACTTTAATTTAAGTTTGTTATGAAAATATAAATCTTTTGTTTCAAATTCAAAAATATTATTCTTCGGTCAAGAAAAAACACAGTAGATCGAGATTTCCTTCGTCATTTATAACCTTCAAGTTCCAACTTCCAACCCCTTTATATATTTTGTTTTTTCTTTAAAATACTCTCAAACAATCGATTCTTCTACAAAATTTTTTTTTTAATAAAATAATAATTTATTATATAACGACAATCCATTTTAAAATTGGTTTAGTCTTGTTTATTTATTGCTGTAATAATATTATAATTAAATCAATGGTCATAAAATAAAATTTTTTTAAGAAAACATTACCAGTTAAATTTTTCTTTTTATTCATATTAAATTCGTCCCATTTCAACTCAAGTTAAAAACGATTTAATTTTTTTTTGTAATTTTGGCGCCGTTATTATAATTTCTTATGACTATTTTCTAGCTTTTTATTAATCAACCTTTTTTTTTCATTGTAATATTGAACTTCAAATTTAAATTTCAAAATCGATTGTTGAGTTATCGATTGTACAACTATACAGTTGATTAAGAAAAAAACTGATTTCTTTTCGCTAAAATTAATCGATTTTTCGATTAATCGATTGTTTATAGACGATTAATTGATGATATCGATTGTTTAGTTTCGATTGTATGCGATTATAAATAATCGAATATTAGCACCCGATTGTTACAACACTACATCTCAGGTTCCCTGTGAGAGAATCGTCGTGGCCCAGGTCTCATGCATCGTCATCTGTTTTGACTACCCGCGAGCCACGGCGACTCTCTTATCGTAACCGATTTCCGTTACCTTTGCATAAAATTATTTTATTAAAAATAATTCATTTAATTTAATCAATAAAATATTACGGGAACGTAACAAATGAAATAAAACATGTTTACTATTATTTTATCAATTGTTTTTGATAATAAAAGCAATAATTAATATTTTAATTTATTATTTATGACTTTCGCGGGGCAATGTACTCCCCCCCCCCCTATTTCGCGCCAAATGTTTAATGCAAAAGTGTAGCTATAATACTGAAAATAATCGTTTGAAACTTTACAGACTAAGTATTTAGGTGATAATCTGCTGCAAGGAATTTTAATTTATTTTTTTTTTTAAACAAAAAAATGATAGATTGACTATCACCAGGAATCTATCATGAAAATTAAAACTTTTAATTAATAATCTGTTAGTGAAAACGGCCAAAAAAAAGTTCTATGCAGTAACTATGATCGAAATCAACCATGTAATGAGTGCTATGTACGTACATCTACGAAACTCAATTAATGTTTTTGCATAAATATAATTAATGATAATTTTATCATTTGCATCATTCCATGCTGGTGATACCCTAATAGCACAGTTTGCTTGAGCAAAAGTTTACTGTACAAAAGTTTCCTTGAATTTTTCGTCAAATTTCCGTCAACTTTGGACTTTTCCATTTTTTACGACACTTTGTATGCAACTTGCTATTGAATTTGAAGTAAATTTACTGCCCGAATTAGAATACAAATTTACCGACTGTTTTTTTTCGTAAAAATTTACCTTCAAATTGAAGAATAGTTAACCGTAAATTTTTATTTTCAACTTTTGCTGTGAAATTGTCTGCAAATTCGGGCAGGAGATTTCGGGTAATTTCAACATCAAATTACCCGCAATTTCAAGCTAAAGTGGCTATTAGGGTAACTACAAGGTAAAGTAAGTAAATTTTCAATTGATAGATGACGTTATCTCAATAATTTCTACTTCTTGATAAAAAAGAACTCTCATTGAATTATATATTTTTGCTAAGAGATGTCAGGCATTGTCGCTATCGGAATGGAGTGCACCATGGAGACTACTCTAGTATTAGAATTCATAGTGATAATCAGTGCTGCCAGAACGTGCGATATTTTTACCCCCTCCTGAGGTAAAATAGCATTGAGTGTAATGGCAGGAGGGGGTAAAAATATCGCACGTTCTGGCAGCACTGGTGATAATCCACGTAGGCAGAACGAGTAGCATGTACTGACGGTGGAGTTGGAACTGTTAGAAAATTATTAGCTGACGGACGTACACGCAGTGTACACGAAATTACTGAGGAAGGCGAAAGTTTGCTTTCTCTTAGTTGTTCTGCTGGTTATTGTAAACTAGCGCAGGTTTGTTGTAGTTATTATTTAATTTAATTATTATTATTATATATTTAATTATTTATAGTGAATAGCTATTTTCGATACATAAGATTAAAACCAGGGTTGCGGGATACTTGTATTTTGGCGACACAAGTTTTGGGTTATAATACATTCTCGTTGTTAATGTAACATAACCTAAGACGAGTGTTGGCACAACCAGTATACCGGATTTCTCGTTTGAATCATACGTGCCGAACAATAGTATTTATAACGACTGTGTTTGAAGTTCAATTAAGAGAAATTTAAATAATTAAAAAAAAAATTTTACTAAAAAATATAAAATTTTACAATGGAATATATGAATGTATTTGTGCAAGAACTTATTCACGTGTTCTGTTTTTCGATTCAGTGTCACATTTTTTATTTATTTATGAATCACATTTAATTAAAAATTTAGTAACATCAATTTTTTTAAATATTAATCAATACAATTACAGAAAATATTTTTATTTTACTGTATTTTTGAGTAACACATGCGCGGGTAAATACAAGATGTAAGATTCGAGTATACAGAGTAGGGTGTCCGTTATTTCACAAATTAGATTTTTTTACTTGGCCATTATATAAATCATTTATTTGTGATCCAAAAATAATTTTAAAAAATGAAAAAGTTTATTCTAATGCCGTTTAACCCTGCGTAAGTAATGATACTTTCCCATTTTAGTACAATGAGAAAAATTTTATTACTCGCTTAGAAATAAGTGTACAGCAATGACTAATGCATATTTTGTGTAGGAAATTTACCGCTCTTCAAAAAAAGTCTCTTAGATTTTTTTCATAAACTCAACCGTTTAAGAGATATTTAAGCTCGAAATAAAAAGAATTCTTTCTCATCAGAGCGAAATTTTAAGTTGGTTTGTGAGTTTTCTTTCAACTTAGAGCTCAAATATCTCTTAAACAGTTGAGTTTATCAAAAAAATCTAAGAGACCTTATTATTTCAATTGTTAAGGTCGTTATTTTTACTGTCGTTATTATCATTATTATTATTATTATTACTATTATCTTTCAACACAGGTACTGTTAGCAATGAACGCCAACGTTGAGGATAGAGGTATCAAAGGAGACTGCACTCCGCTGATGGAAACTGCGAGTGCTGGTAACAATGACATTGTTGGTTTGCTCATCGCTCATGAGGCCGACATCGATGCGGACTCTACTTCCGGTACGTATGGAACTTTAATAGTTATTTTTGTAATACCCGATACGCCCGCTACGAAAGTTTGATTTTCGAGCGCCATTTAGCGGTAGCGAAGAGGCTGATTCCCACATTGCAGAATATAGTATAGTTTCGTCATCACTTTCGGCACGAATGCCGAAAGTAAATACTTCCGGTCCTACCCATTCCACTTTTCAGTCATGTTTTTACTATACCTTTGTAAACTTACTTACTTACTTAGTCCGGTCAATTTAGACCAAAAAATGAGTGAAGTTACATAAAGTCCCAACAAGCTGAATTGCAGTGAAATTGTTCAAAATATAATTATAAACAATGTCTAGAAGTTCCCCATCATTCCCCTGTAAGGAAAAAAATTTAATTCAAGGTCAAAGGTAAAAAAAATGAGTTTTTCGCGATTTTCAGCAAAACGTAAGTTTCATCATAAAAGTACCTCAGACAAAAATTGTAGATCATAAAATTATCTATAAAAAATGTATCAATACTTTTTTTCTTACGAGCCACCGTTTCTGAGATATAACGATTCAAAAAGTTATAAAAGTTGTTATCGTCATAATATGCATGAGTACGCCACATTTAATATATATATATATATATATATATATATATATATATATATATATATATATATATATATATATTAAATGTTTAAATATTTTTATCGGTCATTGTAACTTATACTTGCAATATAAAATATACATAAGTTTTAACTACAAGAATATCAGGTAAAATGAAACCCAGTCCCTTAATCTTTAAGCCAGTGTAACTTCGAGACATCTGTCTCTTGTTCTATTGTGTGCGTGGCTAGGGTCTTATACCTGCTATAATAAAGCCTGCTGCTCACCAACATCTTTTTCGAGTATATTACCAAGTTCAAGTGTGACTTGATTATCAGCTAGACCCTACAGACTGGGGTTGGAAGTTGGTCAACAATATATTAGAGCCAGTTCAAACTTTACTTCCACCTGCGCCGGAAAAACTGCTGAACACTATTTTTTGCAACTGCAAAAAGGGATGCAGTGCTAAATGTGGTTGCAAAAAAGTCGGACTGTCTTGTTCTTTGGCATGCACAAATTGTCAAGGCCGGTCGTGCTCTAATATTGAATCACAAACAATTGAGGATTCGTTTGACTCCGACGAAGTATCATGCGATACATCGCTATTGACGCAATTTACTTGCATCCAAAATGAAGATGAAGAAGAAGCCGGAGAAGAAGAACAAGAATTTGAAACTTACGAATAAGACGAATAAACTTCAACACTTTTTTTTCATTTACATCGCTTTTATCTTTCCCAATCTTTGAAAATTTCCGTTTTTTTGCAATAGTTTTACATTAAACAGGATCACAACTGACCCGTGGAGTAGGCCTACTGGGAAAACCACGTTAAAAAAAACGCGCTAAGTACACTACCTCATAGGTGGCGTGGAAACGTGTGCATATTATGACGATAACAACTTTTATAACTTTTTGAATCGTTATATCTCAGAAACGGTGGCTTGTAAGAAAAAAAGTATTGATACATTTTTTATAGATAATTTTATGATCTACAATTTTTGTCTGAGGTACTTTTATGATGAAACTTACGTTTTGCTGAAAATCGCGAAAAACTCATTTTTTTTACCTTTGACCTTGAATTAAATTTTTTTCCTTACAGGGGAATGATGGGGAACTTCTAGACATTGTTTATAATTATGTTTTGAACAACTTCACAGAAATTCAGCTTGTTGGGACTTTATGTAACTTCGAATGTCTAAATTGACCGGACTAACTTTCTTTCAGTTAATTATTCATTGGACAATTTGTTTTCCAATAAAATAAGTTGAAGAAATAAAAAATGAATAATTAAATACATAATGATAAATTTATCCATTATAATTAATAAATAAATTAATAATTAAAAATTGAATTAAATTTAATTTAAAATCATTGTCATTTACATAAATAACATATTTCTATCATCATATAATATTCCTCTATTATATGTTATATAAAGATGGAATATTCCTCTTAAATCGAACTTTCTCAGCGAGTCTTACAAAAAATACAGCGTATGTCGTGTGTGCAATGCAAGTGACACCTGAAGAGCATGGTTGCTGCATTCGCTTCTGCTTATACCACATTCACATGAGTACTCGGGCGAATAGTCGCACTCGCCTTCGGCTCGTGTGTTATTCACCCTCGTAGTCATATGAATTCACCACAAGCTATCAGCTTATGCAGCAACTTGACGCTGGTCAGATATCCCTCGCCTTGCACACGCGCTGTACAATTTACTATGCCCAGACACAGTACAGCTTGAAAATCTAACTTTCGCGGTTGGTATTAACAAAATATTATTTCTCATGTGGCCTAATTTGTTTGTTTGTTTGTTTGCTTTCTTATATTACCGAGTATTTATATACATAGACATCTCTTAAAGAAAAGCCGTAACTGAGAACATTGTTTCTAAATGATTAACAGGTGAAACACCATTGATGTACGCATGTGCTTGTGGCCACGAGGAGGTAGTTAAGACATTACTTGAAGCTGGCGCGAATGTAGAAGATCACAATGAAAATGGGCTTACACCATTGATGGAAGCAGCACGTGCTGGTCATGTGCCAGTAGCTAAAATCTTATTGGAACACGGTGCCGGAATTAATACTTATTCGAATAAATTTAATGAATCGGCATTAACAATCGCGTGTTACCAAGGTCACCTTGATATGGTAAGATTTTTGTTGGAAGCAGGTGCTGATAAAGAGCACAAGACCGATGAAATGCATACTGCGCTGATGGAGGCATCGGTGAATGGTCATATAGAAGTAGCCCGACTGTTATTGGACTCAGGTGCCCAAGTTAATATGCCAACTGATAGTTTTGAATCGCCGTTAACACTAGCTGCGTGCAGTGGTGATGTTGATTTAGCGATGCTTTTAATCGAACGTGGAGCAAACATCGAGGAGATTAATGATGAGGGTTATACACCATTGATGGAAGCTGCACGTGAAGGTCATGAAGATATGGTGGCATTACTCTTAAGTCAGGGTGCGAATATTAAAGCTCAGACTCAAGAGACCCAGGAAACGGCACTCACGTTGGCGTGTTGTGGTGGTTTTATTGAAGTTGCTCATCTTTTAATTAGAGCAGGAGCTGACATTGAGTTGGGAGCATCAACGCCTCTCATGGAAGCTGCTCAAGAAGGCCATTTGGATCTTATACTTTATCTCATTGAGTCTGGTGCAGATATTCATGCTCAGACTCAAGACGGTGACACAGCATTTACCTATGCGTGTGAGAATGGTCACACGGATGTTGCAGATCTTTTATTACAATTTGGTGCTGATTTAGAGCATGAATCTGAAGGTGGACAAACACCTCTGATGAAAGCCTGTCGAGCTGGGCATCTGTGCACCGTGGAATTTTTAATATCTAAATTGGCCAGTCTCAATCGTAATACGACCAACAACGATCATACGCCGTTGTCGCTTGCCTGCGCTAACGGACACTTTCAGATTGTCGAGCTATTGCTTACCCAATCTGCCGATCCATTCCATAAACTCAAGGACAATTCAACTATGCTGATTGAGGCGGCCAAGGGTGGACACACCAGTGTTGTTCAACTATTACTTGACTATCCTCATAGCATTATGATGAATGCTCAGCATAATGCTGCTACCCCTGCCCCTATACTGCAACAACAGCAGCCACATCCTTTTCAACTAATCCAATCACAACCTTTGCCTCAACAACAACAACAACAACAACCACAGCAGCAGCAATTGGAACAACAACCAATAATTGCTCAGCTACAACCACAAAACCTTAGTCATCAACAACAAGTACCGATGTCTCATCAACAAGCACTATCAATTCAACAGTCCCAACATCAACAACAACAACAGAGTCCTAAACAAAACCACAACCAAAATTTACAAGCGCAGCAAGTGCGGACTCAGCCTGCAGGTGAAGCTATCGCTGCATCGATGGATGATACAAATATAGTAGATAAAGGTAGTGGTGTTTTTACCAATTTATCAGAACCTAATGTTGCGTCAAGTTCAACGTCATTACCTGTTACTGCATCGACATTTGCTGAAAGCCGTAAAAACAGTCGACACGAACAAATTTTTGATAAGCAACGAATTCTCGAAGAATTAGAGGTACATATTGATATCAATAAATAATAATAATAATAATTAAAGGTAAATTTGTGATTGATTGTAATGTTTGCAGAAGCTAGAACGCATACTTCGTTTGCGTTCAGACAAACCCAATTCAGCTGAACAAAGAAGACAATTAAAATCCAGTGATGGTGCGGATTCAACTGATTCACTACTGTCAGGAATGTCGAATATTGATTTATCAACTCAATCAGCTACTGCACTTCATGGTAAGTAAATAATAACTTTTAACTAAATAATTAATTATTTAATTCACTCGCACGACGTATTATTTATACTCGCTTTCGACGTATTATTTATTTTTTAAATTCCTCCTTCGATTCATTAAAACCGGTGTCAGTAAATGAATCAAAATTATAAAATTACTAACGAAATGGGTCGGATCGATTCGTTTATCTCTATTATTGAACACATACAACGTTATATTGCAGTAGTTATTTATTTTTTAATATTTTTTGTTTTTTATTGCACTTGATTATTTGTTTTCGGTTACATATACTAAAAACAAAAAAATTAATTATAGTTAGATTAGCGAGACTTTGCATTTCGGATATTTTCAGTTTTTACCCCCACCATCTAAATTTAATACCTAAGACATTGCGCCCTTGATGGTGGGGGTAAAAAACCGAAGCGCAAATCGCTAATCCAACTATAACGTCTCGCTAATCCAACTATAACTTATTAAGAAAAAAAATATCTCGCCAATTATATCTCGCCAAGCGCTTATCGTTGGAGGAACGTCTGAGACTAGCCTAATCTAACTATATCGCTCGTAAGATCATCGCGACATTTTTGTCTATTATTATTATTAGTACTATTGTCATTATTGTACATAATTTTTTTAATGATTATTATTATTTGTAATAATTTTTTTCGATTTTGCTTAACTCTGTGCTTCCACAGTTGGTCCAGACAATCAAGATGAATTAGAGCTTAAGAAATTTGGTAATCGTGATAAAGACCAAAAACAGCTCTCAAAAGACCTTGTATCCATGGAAAAATATCAGGTTTTGCGTCAAGTTGAGCAGGTGACTTTTACATATATATAAATATACTCAGATATAATATTAAATAAAGTATATAGAAGTAATTTATTATTATTTTTAAATGGTTAATTTGTAAATAATAAATTTAGGATGCCAGCGACTCTGGAAGACGATCCAGTGAGAGATTAAATCGAGAAAAAACTCTAGATGATATTTATAAGAGAGGTTTTAAAAGGGGTTTACGTATGGCAGCTGCGCAAATACGTGGCACCGAGCCATCTTATGAGGATCCTGGACTTGATCCAAAAAGTATTATTAATGATTAATTTTTTTTTTTAAATAAAAATTTTTAAAAAAGTAAGATGTAATATTGATGATAGTAAAATTTTAGTTATAGATAATCTAGTGCTGGGTTGGAATCTAAATGCAGCTGCACGGAATAAGGAAAAAAATGGAGCTAAAGTTAGTGCTGGTACTAGTAGCAGTAGCTCAAGTAGCAGCATTAGTAGTAGCAGTGCAAGCAGTAATCAGGTTCAAGTAGCAACGCAGACTCAAGGACTGGCAACGAGCACCGTGACAAGCCTTACGAAACCCGATAAAAAACAAGTATATACCGCAAATGCCTGTGCTAAAAAGAAAAAAGCTAAGCATGCTCTTTTATCTCAGCAGCAGCAGCAGCTTCCGCAGCAACAAACTAATATTGGTCTATTAGTAACTGATTATATTCAAAGGCAGCAGCAACAAGTTCAACAAAGATGTCAATCACATCGATCGATAAGTCTACTAGTTGGAATGTATAAAGGGAGGGGTGTAGTACCTACAGGTGCACAGGTCACCGCAGATTCAGCTCCAGACTTATATACTTTTCCACCGACAAATCAGAGTCAGCAGTTTGCTTGTATGGATGTTAATTCAGAAACAGACAGCAATCATGACACGGCATTAACGCTTGCATGTGCTTGTGGTCACGAGGAACTCGTTGAATTTCTGCTCAATCGTGGTGCGGACATTGAACATCGTGATAAAAAAGGTTTTACACCATTAATATTAGCAGCAAGTTCTGGACATCAAAAAGTTGTTGAAATACTTTTATATTACAATGCAGACATTGAAGCCCAGTCTGAACGTACTAAAGATACACCATTATCACTTGCTTGTAGTGGTGGAAGATTTGAGGTTGTCGAATTATTACTGTCTCGTAACGCTAATAAAGAACATCGCAATGCATCTGACTTTACACCACTGACTTTAGCTGCATGTGGTGGTTATGTCGATATTATAAAACTTTTGCTGCAGAATGGTGCTGAAATAAATTCACGAACCGGTTCAAAACTTGGAATATCTCCACTGATGCTTGCTGCTATGAACGGTCATACTCAGGCAGTTGAATTACTTTTGGATATGGGTAGTGATATTAATGCACAGGTTGTAACAAATCGTAATACTGCTTTGACTCTTGCTTGCTTCCAAGGTAGACATGAAGTTGTAAGTCTGTTACTTGATCGTAAAGCAAATGTTGAGCATCGAGCGAAAACAGGAATAACACCATTAATGGAAGCCGCCTGTGGTGGTTACGTTGAAGTTGGTCGTGTTTTAATAAATAAAGGTGCGGATGTTAATGCAACTCCTGTACCCTCGTCGCATGATACTGCCCTTACTATTGCCGCCGACAAGGGTCACTACCGTTTTGTTGAATTATTATTAGCACATGGTACCTTACTTGAGGTTAAAAATAAAAAAGGTCACAGTCCGTTGTGGCTCGCTGCAAATGGCGGGCATCTTAATGTTGTTGAACTTTTAGTCAATGCCCATGCTAACATTGATTCACAAAGCGATCGTAAAGTGTCTTGTTTAATGGCAGCGTTTCGTAAAGGACATACTAAAGTTGTTAAATGGATGGTTGGTCATGTAACGCAATTTCCGAGTGATCAAGAAATGACAGAGTATATTAGTACAGTTAGTGACAAAGAATTATTGGAAAAGTGTAAAGAGTGTGTTAAAATAATACACACTGCTAAAGAAAACCCAAGCAGCTACAGCCTATAAAAATGCCAGTATACTTTTGGAAGAACAAGATATGGAAATAAATACCATTTGTTAATTTTAACAACTTAATTTGGATTTTTTTTTTTAAGTGCATGTGAAAAAAATCATGATTTAATACAAAAAAAAATTTTTCGCGCAAGATAAAAAATTCTATCTTGATCACAGATCTAGCTCATTGAACAATTCGATTTTCCCATTTAAATAACACAGGAAAATTTTTTTTTCAAGCTTTGAGTATTTTTAACTCGTTAACAGATCAATAGATCGAATAGACTAATACATTATTTTGTAGGAAATTAAACGCTCTACAAAGAAGGTCCCTTATAATTTTTTGATAAATCTACCCGTTCATAAGTTTTTTCAAGTTAAAGTACAATAAATTTAGATATTATTTGACTTCTTTAGCGAAACTATTAAAGTTATAACAAAATGTCATAGGACGTTTTTTCAAGACAATTTCATTTCCTACAATTTATTTGAATCATTTTTCGAAATTCCGATACGCTCTTTAGTTATTTGCATTTAAAATTCAATTTCTTTTAAAAAATTGTCTCCTAATTTTGGTTGATTGTAAAAATAAAAAAATTTAGAGTGATCATAAAGCACCCTCAGCGCTTTCGCGCTTGAGGTGTGCAATTGTAGATTTTTTACTTATATTTTGTTATCTATGATTATCAAATCATTGAAACAAATTAATGTACTTATTCAAGAGACAATTGTAGATTGATAATATTTATTTTTACTTGAAATTATTTGTTGAATAACGGCAACATTTCTATCAAAGGTCAGTCATATATTAAATAATTACATTAATTTTTTCTACAATTTTCGTTTTTACAATCAATCAAAATCAGGAGACGACTTTTAGAAAGAAATTTAATTTTAAATGCAAATAACTAAAGAGTGTATCGGAATTTCGAAAAATGATTCAGATAAATTGTAGGAAATGAAATTGTCTTGAAAAAAGGTCCTATGACATTTTGTTATAACTTTAATAGTTTCGCTAAAGAAGTCAAATAATATCGAAATTTATTGTACTTTAACTTGAAAAAACTTATGAACGGGTAGATTTATCAAAAAATTATAAGAGACCAAGGCTTGAAAAAAAAATTTTTCTGTGTTATTTAAATGGGAAAATCGAATTGTTCTATGAGCTAGATCTGTAATCAAGATAGAATTTTTTATCTTGCGCGAAAAATTTTTTTTCGTATTGAATCATGATTTTTTCACATGTACTTAAAAAAAACCCAAATTAAGTTGTTAAAATTAACAAATAATATTTAAAAGTCGTAAATAATATATTAAAATATTATTTACTGCTTTTATTATCAAAAGTAATTGATAAAATAACAGAAAACATGTTTTATTTGATTAAAATAAAGATAATAATAATGTACGTTTAAACAACTTTCTTGTGTTACATTCTGGCTTATCTGTTATCAGACAGAATAATTTTTTATTTTACCAGGTTGACGTCGTTAGGGTGTCGATAGACCCCAGGTGCGTCAGCTGTTGACCTTCCTTTATTTTATGCAAAAAGTTTAGTCACTTACCATGGTGGAGATTATGGGCCCCATAAGTCGGCCCAAATAATCCCTTTCTTGAGTAACTTCTTCTCCTCCGCCGGTGCGTATGCGTCTCTGCCGGTGGCCTTGAAATAGACCTCAGAATAGTATCCGTACCGTGGGTCGTGGAATGGGATGCTTCCACTGAGTGGATGGACGGATGGAACGTCCACAGAAACCAACTGCCAACCCTCGCTGATGCCAGTCCAGAAGACCGGGTTTTCCTTCGGTGCCTCGTCTGAGGTCGAACAGGCTGAACTCTGGAGATTCGACTCCTCCGCGAGGACAAGTGATTGTAACTGGTCGATCAAACCGCCAGAACCTGAAGGCTCAACAACACATGAGCTCGACGGCTCAACAACACACGAGCTCGGAGGCTCAACCACACACGAGCTCGGAGGCTCAACAACACACGAGCTCGGAGGCTCAACAACACACGAGCTCGGAAGCTCAACAGCACATGATTTTGATGTCTCAATCGAATCGTTGGCGACCACTCGCGGTATTACTAGCGTTACCGGCTCGATAAGGACTTCCTCAGATCTTATTCTCGGTCGACCTTGTGTAAGGTCCGCGATAACGCCTTGAATTACGCGACCGAGCTGTACAGTACGTCCTGATCTCCTGCTTCGTCGGCCTCGAGGCATAAAGGTTGTTATGATAGGTGGTGAAGGAGCCCGAACTGCTGATTAGCGCTCTGAGCAAAGGAAGGGTGGAACAGCTAGTAAGCGCTCGCCCCTTTAAGGTTCTTAGACAAAAGATTTATGTAAAGGTTAAATTTTAGGTTTTATTCCTTTAAACCGGTGGAGACAGAAGAATCAGTCAGTCAATTGTACAGAGTTTCGTGCTCTTTGAGATCTCGCGATCGACTGCCCTGATTCTTCAGCTCCTCGACTAAGTACATTCGTCAAAGTGTTAACGTTGCATCTCAGGTTTCCTATGAGAGAATCGTCGTGGCCCGGGTCTCATGCGTCGTCATCTGTTTAGACTATCCGCGAGCCACGGCGATTCTCTTATCGCAAGAGATTTCCGTTACATTGTTGGTGATGAATAAAAATGTTATCGCCAACAAAGTAACGATTTATTAATTTATTATTTATTTATGATTCTAAAAAGTGTCGAACCGTTTATTCGCCCACCGTGGCGAATAAATAATTCGAGACTTCAAAAAAAAAATTTTCTAAAATTTTTATGTAAATTTAATTAGAGCCAGAACGTAACACTTGATTTAATAATTTTTATCGTGGTTTGGAGTAATTCTCTTATAAATCTAAAAGTATTAATGGTTCTAATGAATAAAAAAAAACTATAATAAAAATAGGCACATGTAGATTTTCTCGGAAGAAAACAGTGACTTCTTTCATTTAAAAAAATTAATTACATTTTTTGAGTCTACAAGTTCCTTTTTTTTTTTTATTATTTTTTTTTTTTTTATTTTTTATTTTTAGTTATGTATCAAGTAGCTATGGCATGCCAAATTTTCTGAGGTGAAAATGGAAAAAGAAAAAGGGCACATTTAAATATTATCAAAATAGTCAAGACTACGAGATTTTGTAGCATTGAGATAATTAACAACTCCAGGAGAGTATTCCAAAAATGATTTTTTATTGTAACAAATTGATAGTCAATAAATAAAATATCTAAAAACTATGCACTTTTAAATTAATTAAAACCCTACATCATCCTGCATTCAAATTTCTGGTAACTTTATTTTTCTCTATGATATCCCTAGTTAAACTTTATTTTTGCCGGTTGTCTGCTACTTTCAGGGTCATATCATCGATTACACCTACATCCACAATCATCCGCATTTGCGATTTGTCTAAAATAATTCAACGAATTGTAAATTGAAAATAGACCAAAGCGACTAAAGTAAACTAACGTACAAATAGCGACATCTTTATTTTACAATCTTACTATTTTTTAGGTTATTTAAATTCCCGCCAGTTAAATGTATTTAAGCGCAAATTCCCGGCATCACATTTTTTTTCAGCATTTGCGTCTTTCAATTCACTACGTGCAGTGTCTCCTATATACGTAACTGAACAAAGAGACGTTAAAAGTGAAGCCATTGTACGACACGATAAAACTTTTATATATTATTAATCATGAGTAAACGTAGTACACAAAAAAATACTCTTTATAATTATTTTACTTCACCTAAAGTACCGAAAAAAGAAGAAAAAAAAGAGACTAAACTCGAATCGAGTCCAAAACCATCAACTCCTAAACGTGAAATTAAAACCAAACCGAAAGGTTCGTAAATAAATTATTATTATTATTTCTTTTTCTTTTCCATTTATTTACTTATATTTAATGAATTGATGTAATTATCTTTGACATCGACAATATTGATTGTCAAAAGTAAAATTAATAGATAAATTTGATTCGTCATTAGATATTTATCTGAGTGAACCATGATATGAGCCAGACAAAAGAATGAAGTATTAATTTGTTTATTTTAATATTTATTTCATCGTTAAATTTAAATTGTTTTTATAAATTAGGAAATGGCATGTTACAGTGAGATTACATTGAATTATAAGTAATTGTGCCATGTAATCATAAATTTTATTTGAACGATTGTTGTTTTTTTCTTTGGACGGTAGCTATTGTAAATGGAAAAGAGAATAAAGAGGGTTCTAATACTCCTAAAAGAAAGCGACAAGATAAAGAAAAACCCAAGGCCGCCGAAGAGGATTTAGGAGATGAAGAGAAGGATGGAGAGAAAGATGAAGAGACTCCTGTCAAAACGAAAAGAAGGAGGATTATTATTCCCTCAGATGAAAGTGGAGACGACTCCGATGAATACAAGCCAGGTAAAATATTTTAAGATTTATGTAAATTAAATTACAGTGATTTTTAAAAAATTCTAATATATTTTATGTATTTATTTATTAGATTTTTTTGTTAAAATTAAATTTTGGATTTTTTTATTGTAGGTGATGATGAAGCTTCAGAGTCAGATGCTTCAATGTCATCAAGTGTTGCTACGTCTGAAGCAGATACTACTTTAGAAACTGGAACTGATGATGATCCAACACCTAAAAAAGAACGAGTAATATATTTTTCAAAATATTTTATCTTATTCTTTTATTTATTTTATATATAAATAATTAATTTCTTAATAACTTTTGTTGTATTAGAAAGCTAGAAATCCCAGTAACGCCAAAAAATCAAAATCGACTCAAAAAAAAGTTGAAGTTAATGATGTAAGATTCAGTTTATTTTTGTCTGATTGATTATTAAATAATTTTTACTGAAATAAAACTTGATTATAGGATGAATCCGGCAAGTCTTATCAATTGGCAAAAGCACAATTACCGTCAGGCCCAACATCAGGCGCTGAAAGTTGGCCTCACTTAAAGATTTCATTCATTCAACCTAATAAAATTCGTGATGCTAAACGAAGAAAACCAGATGATCCAGAATATGATCCCAAAACAATTTACGTACCCCAAGAATTTCTTGATCAACAAACTCCAGCGATGCGTCAGTGGTGGGTACTCAAAAGTCAACATTGGGACTGTGTTTTCTTTTTTAAAGTTGGAAAGTTTTATGAATTATATCACATGGATGCTGTCACTGGAGTTAATGCACTTGGTTTGACATTCATGAGAGGTGAATGGGCCCACTCGGGTTTCCCTGAGACAAGTTACGGACGTTTTTCATCAATGCTTGTTGAAAAAGGATACAAAGTTGCTCGTATTGAACAAACTGAAAACCCAGCAATGATGGCCCAACGTTGTGAAAAATCTCAATCAAAAATAACGAAATTTGATAAAGTTGTTAAACGTGAAATTTGTCAAATCAGTACTCGAGGTACGAGAGTGGCTACATTTCAAGATACCGAAAGTTTTTCATCTGATTCTAAATATTTATTGTCAATAGTTGAACAACAAAATGCAACTCAATTACCATCCTACGGAATTTGTTTTATTGATACAAGTATTGGCGTTTTCCATTTAGGTCAATTTGAAGACGATCGTCATAATTCACGATTACTTACATTGTTATCTCACTACACCCCTGTCCATGTTGTATACGAAAAAGGTAATCTCTCTACAATAACTATGAAAATACTTAATACCCAATTGCCAACGACAACAATGAAAGAAGGTTTACTTAAAGATTCACAATTTTGGACGGCAACGAAAGTTCTTGAGAAACTTCATGAAAGAGAATACTTTAAATACGAATCAACTGAATTTTCTTGGCCTGAAGGTTTGAAGCCTTATTTAAATGAACGAGATACTCTTGGTTTGAGTCCAGCAGATGATAAACAACTGGCAGTCAATGCTCTTGGTGGTTGCGTTTATGTATTAACTGACTACGTGCTAGATCAACAGTTACTGGCACAAAAAAAATTCAAAACATATGTACCTCCAGATATGAATGTAGCAGCTGAAGGCCAACGTGTTGGACCACTTGTTAATATGGTAATTGATGCTGTAGCAATAATTAATCTAAATATCCTTGGCAAAAGTCCATCGCTTTTAACAACTTTAGACCACTGTTGTACCGCTTTTGGAAAAAGGTTACTAAAAGAATGGGTTTGTCGTCCAGCTTGCCACAAAAAGTTAATTATTGCTCGACAAGATGCTGTTACAGAACTATGTGATCTTCAGCATGTATGTCAAGATGCGAGAAAACTTTTAAGTACTCTTCCGGATCTTGAAAGATCATTGAGCAAAATTCATGCTCATGGAAATGCTGCTAAAATGAAAAATCATCCCGATGGTAGAGCATTTATGTTTGAAATGAATACTTATAACCAACGAAAAATAACAGATTTTGTTAATTGCCTTAAAGGTTTTGATCAAATACTTAAAATAATGCAACTTTTCAAGCCATTCGAAAGTAATTTAATAGTACAAACAACACAAACTGAGCCTAGAGGAGAATTTCCTGATTTAAGTGAAACTCTTAAACATTTTGAGCGTGGATTTGATTCCGAAGCAGCATTAAAACAAGGATGTATAATACCTAAAAAAGGAATGGATGCTGAATATGATAAAGTAATTGCTGAATTGGCACAAATTAAAAAAGATGCAGACGACTATTTGAGATCACAAAGCCGATATTTTGGAGTTGAGGTTAAATATACCGGTACTAAAAAAAATGCTTTTCAAATTGAGGTACCTGAAAGTCGAACAAATAAAATAACGGATTGTTATGAATTGCAAAGTCAACGAAAAGGATTCAAACGGTATTGGACTGCAGAAACAAAAGAAATTTTGAGAAGACTAACCGAAGCTGAAGAACAACGGGAAAAAGTCCTTAAGGATTCTGATAGACGTACCTTCGCTAAGTTCAGCGAGCACTACGACATGTGGGCTACAGCTGTTTACAAAGTTGCCGTTCTTGATGTCCTTATTTCACTCGCTCAATACGCTAGAAGCGGTGATATGTGTGTTCCAGAAATCAACGATACTAATGAAGTAATGATCGACATTAAAGATGGAAAACATCCTTTTATCACGTCAGACAATTTTGTTCCCAATGACACATCACTTGCGACCAATGGTTATGGTCCTTTAGTTATTCTAACTGGCCCAAATATGGGCGGCAAATCAACAATTATGCGTCAAGTAGGTTTATTGAGTATTATGGCCCATATAGGATGTCATATACCTGCACAGAGTTGTAAGTTTTCATTGATAGATCGTGTATTCACTCGACTGGGTGCCAATGATGATATGATAACCGGTAGAAGTACATTCCTCGTTGAATTAAGTGAAGCTGCTACGTTTGTTCAACACGCTACTAAACATTCTCTTGTTCTTGTTGATGAACTTGGTCGAGGTACATCGACACACGACGGTGCAGCTATTGCAGCAGCTGTTCTTCAAGCTCTTACCAAACTTGAGTGTAGATCAATATTCTCTACTCACTATCATTCGCTTGTAGACGATTTTAAAAATAATTCTAGTGTTTCACCAGCACACATGGCTTGTTTGGTTGAGAGTGAAGAAAGTGATGCTACTCAAGAAACTGTTACTTTCTTATACAAATTAGCCGTAGGAGCATGTCCAAAATCATATGGATTTAATGCTGCAAGAATTGCTGGAATAAAAGCCAACATCACGAAACGAGCTAATGATCTTGCTAAGAAACTAGAAGATGCTGGAAGTCGCAGAAGTCTATTCATGTCGTTATGCAATGTTGACAATAATAACGTCAAAGGAATACTTACGCAGCTGAATGCCATTGCGGTCAAATAATTTTTTATCATACTCCATTATTATATTTATATTTAACATAAAATGCTCAGTATTGTTATCATTTAAATATTTTCTTACAATGTAAAATCGTTGTATCTTTGAGTAAATTTTAAAGCTAATTACTTCATATATTATCCACTGTTGCAAAATTTTACTTTTCTCATGAACTTTTTTTTTTTTGCTCGATTAGTGTAAAATAGTTACCATAAAAAAAAAAACTTGTTTAATTATTTTTGTACGTTTTTAATTATTGTGTTGTTCTAAAATAAATACATATAAATAAAATGAAAAATAATCATACATTTATGAAAAAACTACTAATCCTACTTTTATTTAAATTTGTAATCATTAAATATAAGAATAAGAAAGAACTCCATTTATTAACACTTTAAGGAGCATGTCATACATTATTATTTTATTTATCAAATAAAATATCATGGCAAAATTTAAATATTAAAATATTCTAATTTAATTTATGTACTTTATATCAAATAACAGCTCGGATTGATAACTAGTTTACAATTTGCAAATAGATAACAAAGTTCCACATATAATTCGAAACCGCGAAATTTGAATTGAAAACAAGCTTAGACGAGTTTTTGTTTATGTTATGGAGGGTACCTCTATCCTCCATAGTTTATATTTATGTTTATATACACAATTTTAGAGGTTATATAAATTCCCGCCAGTCTAATCCAACTGTAAAAATAAAAGCTAACTATCGGCTTTTGCGTCTACAAGTGTTCAGTATTGTGCGTTGAAAAAATATTAAAGAAAAAATTTTAATTTATGAATTATCAATCATGAGTAAACGTAGTTTACGATCAAATACTCTGTCTGATGAATTAAAGTCATCTAAAACACCGAAAAAGAATGAAAAGAAAACTAGTAAAGTTGCATCGCGTCCAAAACCAGTAACATCTAAACGAACAACAACCAAAACCAAAGCTAAACCTGAGCCTCAACCTAAAGCTAAATCTCAAAAAGGTTAGTATCTTAACTACTTTATTATATTAAACAAACATTTATAGTAATAAGATTCAATCTCAAGAATTAGAAGAGCATTTAATTTTTATGAGTTACATTAGATATTGATCTTTAAGGAGAGAATAAGATAAATCTGACCAATAGGAAAAAATACTGATTTTTTAAATTAATATTTATGTTTTCGCAATAATTAGTTGAATATAAATTGATGTAATAGGGAAATAAATTATGTTCAAGTTATGATAATTTATTTATGTTTTGTAATTGTGAATTTGACTCAATAAACAAATTTTAGCTGATGTCAATGGGAAAGAGAACAAAGGAGAGTCCACCAGTTCTAAAAGAAAGCGACAAGTTAAGGAAAAACCAAAAATCGAAGATAATTCAGATGTCGAAGAGAAGGATGAGGAGACTCCGGTAAAAAGGAAGAGAAGGAAAATAATTGTCCCCTCCGATGAAAGTGGAGATGATTCAGATGAATACAAACCAAGTGAGATACTTTGGCTTTTAAACTATTTGATTATAGAAAATTATATATAATAGTGGATGAAGTTATTACATTTATGGGTTAAACTCTATCTCCATATTTTTATTGCAGGTGATGATGAAGCTTCAGACTCAGATACCTCAGTATCGTCAGCAGCTGCTAGTTCTGAAGCAGACACTACGTTGGATACTGCGACTGATGACAACCCAACACCAAAAAAAGCCCGGGTATATAGATTTTTAATTATTTGTACACTTCATTCATTGAATATCGTTGTTTTTACTATGACTGTTTTAATAGAAACCAAGAAATCCCGGTAAAGGTAGAAAGTGTAATCCAAACCAAAAGAAAACTCAGAATAATGATGTAAGAATAATTCTATTATTGTCTTATTGATTATTAAATAGTACATATTAAAATAAAACTTGATTATAGAATGAATCTGGCAAATCATTTCAATTGGAAAAAGCAAAATTACCGTCAGGTAATAAAAGTTGGCCTCACTTAAAATATTCATTCCTTCAACCCGACCAAATTCGTGATGCTAAGAAAAAACGACCAGATGATCTAGAATATGATGCTAAGACACTCTACGTACCCCAAGAATTTCTTGATCAACAAACTCCGGCGATGCGTCAGTGGTGGGTGCTTAAAAGTCAACATTGGGACTGTGTTTTCTTCCATAAAATTGGTAAATTTTATGGATTGTATCATATGGATGCTGTCACTGGAGTTAATGCACTTGGTTTGCCAATTATACCACGTGATTTTGCATACACGGGATGCTTTGACGTGAATTTTAGTCGTTATTTTAAAACACTTGTTGAAAAAGGATACAAAGTAGCTCGTATAGAGCAAACTGAAAATCCAGAAATGGTGGCTGAACGTTGCAAAAATTTAAAAACAAAAGCGTCGAAATTTGATAAAGTTGTGAGACGTGAAGTTTGCCAAATTACTACTCGAGGTACACGAGTTCCTACGGTGTTAGATATTGAAAATTTTTCAGCTCATTCTAACTATTTATTGTCACTGGTAGAACAACAAAACGCAGCTCACTTATCGACTTATGGAATTTGTTTTATTGATACAAGTATTGGAGTTTTTCATATAGGTCAATTTGAAGACGACTGTAACAATTCACGTCTACTTACGTTGTTATCTCATTACACCCCTGTCCACATTATATACAGAAAAGGAAATCTTTCTCCAATAACGATGAAGATACTCAACACTCATCTGCCAGTAACAACAATCAAAGAACCTTTACTCATTTCGCAATTTTGGACGGCAAAAAAAGTTCTTGAAAAACTTTATGAAGGGGAATATTTTAAATACGAGTCAGATGAATTTTCTTGGCCTGAAGGGTTAAAGCCTTTCCTGAACGATCAAGGTACTAAAGATTTTAGTCCAGCTAAGGATAAAACATTAGCAGTTCATGCACTCGGTGGGTGTGTTTATTTATTAACTGAGTCTGTGTTGGATCATCAACTACTGGCGCAGAAAAAATTTGAGACATATATACCTCCAGATATGAATGTAGTTAATGGACAACAAGTTGGACCGCTTGTCAATATGGTAATTGATGCTACTACTATAGAAAATTTGAATATTCTTGGAAGTAGTCCGTCACTTTTAACTTCTTTAGATCACTGTTGCACAGATTTTGGTAAGCGGTTATTGAAAGAATGGGTTTGTCGACCACCTTGTGACAAAAATACTATTATAGCTCGCCAAGATGCTGTCACAGAGTTACGTGATCTAAAGCCCTTATGTAAGGAGGCGAGTAAACAGTTAAACAACCTTCCAGACCTTGAAAGGTTATTAAGTAAAATTCATGCTCATGGAAATGCTGCTAAGATGAAAAATCATCCCGATGCTCGAGCATTTATGTGCCAAATGATGACTTATAATCAACGGAAAATTACTGACTTAATTAACTGTCTAAAAGGTTTTAAGCGAGTACTTGAAATAATGAAAATTTTTGATTCATTAGTAAGTGACTTGATAGTACAAACAACACAAATTGAGCCGAAAGGAGAGTTTCCCGATTTAACGAAAACTCTTAATAAATTTGAGCGTAGGTTTGATTCAGATTTAGCTTTAAAACAAGGATGTATAATACCGAAAAAAGGAATGGATCCTGAATATGATGAGGTAATCGCTGAATTGCAACAAATAGAAAAAGACGCGAACGAATATTTAAAATCTCAAAGTAAATATTTTGGAACGGAGATTAAGTATGCTGGTGGTACTGAAAACGCTTATCAAATTGAAATACCAGACAGCGTAGTAGATAAAGTTACTGATCATTATGAATATCAAGGTAAGCGTAAAGGTTTTAAACGTTATTTAACGGAAGAAACAAAAAAATTGCAAGAACGACAAACAAAAGCTGAAGAACAGCATGAAAAAGTGCTTAAAGACTCTGATAGACGTACCTTCGCTAAGTTCAGCGAGCACTATGACATGTGGGTTAGGGCTGTTCACAAAGTTGCTGTTCTCGATGTCCTTATTTCACTTGCTGAATACTCGAGAAGAGGTGATAAGTGTGTTCCAAAAATGAATGATACAGATGAAGTAATGATCGATATTAAAGATGGAGTACATCCTTTAATCACCTCAGATAATTTCGTCCCCAATGACACATCTCTTGCGAGCAATGGCTATGGTCCTTTGGTTATTCTAACTGGCCCAAATATGGGCGGCAAATCAACAATTATGCGTCAAGTAGGTTTATTGAGTATTATGGCCCATATAGGATGTCATATACCTGCACAGAGTTGTAAGTTTTCATTGATAGATCGTGTATTCACTCGTCTGGGTGCCAATGATGATATGATAACCGGTAGAAGTACATTCCTGGTTGAACTAAGTGAAGCTTCCACATTTGTTCTCCACGCTACTAAAAATTCTCTCGTACTTGTTGATGAACTTGGTCGGGGTACAACAACCCATGATGGTACAGCTATAGCCGCAGCTGTTCTCCAAGCTCTTGCTAGATTTGAATGTCGCACTTTATTCTCTACTCACTACCATGCACTTCTCGATGATTTTAAAGACAATCCAAAAGTTTCACCAGCTCATATGGCTTGTCACGTTGAGAGTGAGGAAAGTGACGCTACCCAAGAAAAAGTTACTTTTTTGTACAAATTCACTAAGGGTCCTTGTCCAAAATCATATGGATTCAATGCTGCACGAATCGCTGGCATAAAAGCCAACATCATAAATCGAGCCAATGATCTTGCGAAAAAACTCGAAGATGCTGGTAATCGAAGGAGTTTATTCATGTCCTTATGTAAAGTTAACAATCATAACGTGAAAAGGATACTTACACAGCTACACACTATTGCTGTCAAATAATTTTTCATCATATTCCATTTCTTTATACTTTACATAAAATACTCAGTATTGTTACCATTTTAATATTTTTTTATAATTCAAAGCCTTTGTATTTTAAAGGAAATTTTCAGATTTTCTATCTTATATATTGTTTACTGTTGTACAAATTTTAACTTTTCCATAGATTTTTTCTTCGCTAAATTTGTGTAAAATAGTTACGAAAAAAAACTCATTCAATTATTTTTGTACGTTTTTAAGTATTGTAGTTTTCTTTGATAAACACACATAAATCAAATGAGATTTAATCAAATATTTTTTTCATTATTTATTTTTTTTTTTTTTAAATAAATACAAATCCTATTTTTCCATAAATTTGCAAAACGCAAATTCAAGAATTAGGTACAAGCCTTAGTTATTTACACTATAAAAAGTATGTTATGCAGTATTATTCCATTTACAAAAAAAGGTATTCTAAAGTTAAAAAGTTAAAATATTTATAAACTATAAGTTAACAACATTGCATCTGTAGTTAGTATCCTGTTAATAATTGGGTCCTTTATCTTATCCATAGAATCTGCAAAAACCTATATAGTCATTATAAAACTATATATAGTTTAAATGAAATGATTCATTTAGAAAATATCATTAAAATTTTATAATTAAACCGCTATCAATAATGATTCGTTAATCACTTCTAATAATACTAATCAAGTTTTAGTAACGATATCGATATATCCTTTAATGCTTTTAATATCTTAGATATATAAATTATATTTCTTTTATGTGTGTATTTATGTACTCCGTTTAAAATGAACACTCAAATTCATAACTTGATATTCTCAAAATCATTTTGCATTCATAACTTCTAACACATTGCATATAAATATCAAGTTCACATATATAATTTCATCCAAATTAATTATTATCCTAGGATAGATTGTAATTTCTCAGTAAATAAAAAAAAAGAAAAAAAAAATTCAAAACCGCGAAATTTGAATGGAAAACAAGCTTAGACGATTTTGTGCGATTACACTATATATGTTTAGAGGTTATATAAATTCCCGCCAGTAAAACTTATTCAACTATAAAATAAACACCATCAATTACTTTTTTGGTGCTACAAGTGTGTAGTGTTGTTTAGTTGAGAAACGTTATATCTTAAATTGTTGTTGAACACAAACGTTAATTTATGAATTATCAATTATGAGTAAACGTAGTTTACGATCAAATACTCTCTCTGACGAATTAACGTCACCTAAAAAACCAAAAAAAGATGAAAAAAAAACCAATAAAGTTGCATCGCGTCCAAAACCAGTAACATCTAAACGAACAACAACTTAAGCCAAAGATAATCCTGAACCGAAACCCAAACCTCAATCTAAAACCAAATCTAAAAAAGGTAAGTATCTCAATTACTTCATCAGAAATTTATTGATAAAATTAATATTCTTAAAAACAAAAGTTAATTCCAATGATTAGAGTAATATTTAAATTATTATGTCATGTCATATACATTTTTAGCTGCCGACTATCGGCGCTAAATGTCATACATTTCGAGTATCTGTTACAATAAATAAATTTTAGCTGATGCAAATAGAAAAGAGAACAAAGAAGTATCCAGTATTTCTAAAAGAAAACGTCAAGTAAAGGAAAAACCGAAGGTCAAAGAAGATAATCTGGAGAGTAAAAAAAAAGATAAAGAGACCCCCGTAAAAAGAAAGAGAAGGAAAATAATTGTCCCCTCTGATGACAGTGGAGATGATTCAGATGCATACAAACCAAGTGAGATACTTTGGCTTTTAAACTATTTGATTATAGAAAATTATATATAATAGTGGATGAAGTTATTACATTTATGGGTTAAACTCTATCTCCATATTTTTATTGCAGGTGATGATGAAGCTTCAGACTCAGATACCTCAGTATCGTCAGCAGCTGCTAGTTCTGAAGCAGACACTACGTTGGATACTGCGACTGATGACAACCCAACACCAAAAAAAGCCCGGGTATATAGATTTTTAATTATTTGTACACTTCATTCATTGAATATCGTTGTTTTTACTATGACTGTTTTAATAGAAACCAAGAAATCCCGGTAAAGGTAGAAAGTGTAATCCAAACCAAAAGAAAACTCAGAATAATGATGTAAGAATAATTCTATTATTGTCTTATTGATTATTAAATAGTACATATTAAAATAAAACTTGATTATAGAATGAATCTGGCAAATCATTTCAATTGGAAAAAGCAAAATTACCGTCAGGTAATAAAAGTTGGCCTCACTTAAAATATTCATTCCTTCAACCCGACCAAATTCGTGATGCTAAGAAAAAACGACCAGATGATCTAGAATATGATGCTAAGACACTCTACGTACCCCAAGAATTTCTTGATCAACAAACTCCGGCGATGCGTCAGTGGTGGGTGCTTAAAAGTCAACATTGGGACTGTTTTTTGTTGTTTAAAATTGCTAATTTTTATTCATTATATCATATGGATGCTGTTATTGGAGTCAACACACTTGGTTTGTCATATATACCCCGTGATTTTGCATTCGCTGGATTTATTGAGTTAAATTATAGTCGTTATTTTAAAACACTTGTTGAAAAAGGATACAAAGTCGCTCGTATAGAGCAAACTGAAAGTCCAGAAATGAGGGATGAACGTTGTGAAAAATTTCAATCACAAATAACGAAATTTGATAAAGTTATTAAACGTGAAGTTTGTCAAATTATTACTCGAGGTACACGAGTACCTTCGGTATTAGATGTAGAAAATTTTTCACCTTATTCTACTTATCTATTATCGTTGGTTGAACAACAAAATTCAGCTCACTTATCAACTTACGGAATTTGTTTTATTGATACAAGTATTGGAGTTTTTCATATAGGTCAGTTTAAGGACGATTGTAACAATTCACGTCTACTTACGTTGCTATCTCATTATACTCCTGCCCACATCATCTACGGCAAAGGCAATCTCTCTGCAAAAACAATAAAAATAATCAATACTCATCTACCAGCGATTACCATCAAAGAAGCTCTGCTTCAAAACTGTCAATTTTGGACGGCGACAAAAGTTCTTAAGAAACTTTATGAAGGTGAATATTTTAAATTCGAGTCAGATGAATTTTCTTGGCCCGAAGGGTTGAAACCTTTCATAAATGATCAAGGTACCAAAGATTTTAGTCCAGCTAAAGATAAAACATTAGCAGTTCATGCACTAGGTGGGTGTGTTTATTTATTAACTGAGTCTGTGTTGGATCATCAACTACTGGCGCAGAAAAAATTTGAGACATATATACCTCCAGATATGAATGTAGTTAATGGACAACAAGTTGGACCGCTTGTCAATATGGTAATTGATGCTACTACTATAGAAAATTTGAATATTCTTGGAAGTAGTCCGTCACTTTTAACTTCTTTAGATCACTGTTGCACAGAGTTTGGTAAGCGGTTATTGAAAGAATGGGTTTGTCGACCACCTTGTAACAGAAATACTATTACAGCTCGCCAAGATGCTGTCACAGAGTTACGTGATCTAAAGCGCATATGTCTGGAGGCTAGTAAACAGTTAAACAACCTTCCAGATCTTGAAAGGTTATTGAGTAAAATTCATGCTTATGGAAATGTTGCTAATATAAAAAATCATCCTGATGCTCGAGCATTCATGAGTGCAATGTTGATTTATAATAAACGGAAAATTACCGATTTGATAACTTGTGTAAAAGGTTTTAAGCGAGTACTTGAAATAATGAAAATTTTTGATTCATTAGTAAGTGACTTAATTGTACAAACAACACAAATTGAGCCGAAAGGAGGGTTTCCCGATTTAACAAAAACTTTTGATCACTTTGAGCTTAGGTTTGATTCAGATTTAGCATTAAAACAAGGTTGTATAATACCTAAAAAAGGAATGGATCCTGAATATGATAAGGTAATTGCTGAATTAGAAAAAATAGAAAAAGACGCGAACGAATATTTAAAATCTCAAAGTAAATATTTTAGAACGGAGATTAAGTATGCTGGTGGTACTGAAAACGCTTATCAAATTGAAATACCAGACAGCGTAGTAGATAAAGTTACTGATCATTATGAATATCAAGGTAAGCGTAAAGGTTTTAAACGTTATTTAACGGAAGAAACAAAAAAATTGCAAGAACGACAAACAAAAGCTGAAGAACAGCATGAAAAAGTGCTTAAAGACTCTGATAGACGTACCTTCGCTAAGTTCAGCGAGCACTATGACATGTGGGTTAGGGCTGTTCACAAAGTTGCTGTTCTCGATGTCCTTATTTCACTTGCTGAATACTCGAGAAGAGGTGATAAGTGTGTTCCAAAAATGAATGATACAGATGAAGTAATGATCGATATTAAAGATGGAGTACATCCTTTAATCACCTCAGATAATTTCGTCCCCAATGACACATCTCTTGCGAGCAATGGCTATGGTCCTTTGGTTATTCTAACTGGCCCAAATATGGGCGGCAAATCAACAATTATGCGTCAAGTAGGTTTATTGAGTATTATGGCCCATATAGGATGTCATATACCTGCACAGAGTTGTAAGTTTTCATTGATAGATCGTGTATTCACTCGTCTGGGTGCCAATGATGATATGATAACCGGTAGAAGTACATTCCTGGTTGAACTAAGTGAAGCTTCCACATTTGTTCTCCACGCTACTAAAAATTCTCTCGTACTTGTTGATGAACTTGGTCGGGGTACAACAACCCATGATGGTACAGCTATAGCCGCAGCTGTTCTCCAAGCTCTTGCTAGACTTGAATGTTGCACTTTATTCTCCACTCACTACCATGCACTTCTCGACGATTTTAAAGACAATCCAAAAGTTTCACCAGCTCATATGGCTTGTCAAGTTGAGAGTGAGGAAAGTGACGCTACCCAAGAAACGGTTAATTTTTTGTACAAATTCACTAAAGGTCCTTGTCCAAAATCATATAGATTCAATGTTGCACGCATTGCTGGCATAAAAGCCTACATTACAAAACGAGCCAATGATCTTGCGAAAAAACTCGAAGATGCTGGTAATCGAAGATGTTTATTTATATCTTTATGCCATGTTCGTAATCATAATGTCAAAAAGATATTAGCAAAGATTCATGATGTTGCAGCTGAATAATTATTTTTTTATTCCGTTTTATTATAAATATGATTTTTATCATCCACTGTTAATTCTTGCATGTGTTTGATAATATTATCTAATCAAAAATTATTTTTCACTTGAATCTCACTGCTTAAATTATCGTTTACTGAATGTTGAAATATTATAAATATTTATTTTTTTAAATGTCATAAGATCGCATCCGTATAAGTTTAAATTATTTATTTTTACTGTTCTCTGTTTACTGTTGTTGAAATTAAAATGCCCATTCATCGGTTTGTTTTGCTCAATGAGTACAAATTCATAGTTGCCATTAAGATAGAGAATTTCTTAATACTATTTTTATATGTTTTCAAATTGCATATATACTAATAAATAACATTAAAAAAACTGAACTTATAGCATTGCTCTATTTTTATTTATACCAAATAAAGTACTATTTAGTTTTCCATAAAATAATCGGCCTTATGTTCATTGTCTTTAATGAAAAGATTTTAAACGTCATTTATAAATCCATTAAAATGACCAGTTGCTTTTAGTGAGAGATTACTTCAATGACCGCATTTTAAATTTCTGCCTTACTCCAATTCTAAAGTACACGCTCGTATTGTGAACTAAAACAATCACTATTCATTCTATTATAATAATAATTTATCATGGAATAAATTTTTCTTTTAAATAATAAAAATAAGTTTGTTTACAAAATTTTTATTTATTGCCAGAGTACAAAAGGGGATAATCACAAATAATAATGATAAATTATTACATTTTATATAATTTAACTTATACCAAATATGAGGTCAAGTCACTTGTTGATTATTTATGGTTTTTTTTATTTCTTTGTGACAAAAAGAAAACGTTATGATTACATTGTGTATAAATGAGTATATTGTGAATGAATGAAAATGAATTAAATTATTTAATCATGTTTTTGTTAATGATAAAAGTTTACAATTTTTTTTGTTCATCCACTTTTTTTTTTGTTTTTGATATATTATAATTATTATTATCTATAAATGTTGATAAATATTAATAGCTGAGATTATCGCATCGAAAATAAATACGTTTATGAAATACGTGCCGTTATGAAAATAATTATAAGCGATTCTCGTGTATCCAACGAGTTTGAAGTAGTTGTGCTAAGAGCCAAACGCACTTCCGTATTGGATGATGCACACCGATAAACAAGGAATGCGCAAAAAAAATTTTTTTTAATAATAATAATGAGAAATGTAAAAAGAAAAAAAAATGAATTATTACACGAGATGGTTACGAGTAAGAAAATTTTAAAAAGGAGAAAAATCACGAAGAGCACTCGGGCGTCTCATGTACAGTTAAATCTATTCAAGTGCCTAGTTATTATCCACTTTTTTTTTTTTTTTTTCAAATTATTTTATTCTTTCATATTTACCGACTTTGAAGAAGCCAACAAAAAATGATATATTTAATATATGATAGTAAGAAGGCACAGCATTGAGAAAGCACTTATTTAATAACTTTCATATGGTGCATTTAATTTATATATTTATTTATTTAAATAATTATTATAGAAATAATAATAATCATAAGATTAAATGTACAATTATTAATTACGCCCGAGAATATATATCAAATCCTTTAATGTTTATTAATTTTGAAATTATTTTATTACAAAATTCATTTTTTCTATTTTATTTATAGTTTTTATTTAACACCAATTAATTTACGACAATAATTGTACAATTACAAATAATTTTTTGTTCAAAACAGAAAGATTTAATTATAATTTAATTTAAAAAAAAAAAATTATAAGCCGAAGAGCGATAAAAAAAATGAATAGGAATGACAACGGCTGAAGCATTTGAAAATTAATCTTTAGATAATATTGACAAATTGATTAATTTGAAATTTGTTTTTTTCTTTCTTTTGTATTTTTTTTATTATCTCATGTGAGATAAAAAATACTCAAAGATAAAAAGGAAGCCCTTTTTACCAAAGACCAGAAGAGAATCCACCGGGTGGTACACGGCCACGACCAGGTTGTTTATTTGTGCTTGATGGAGATGAATCAGTTGTTGATTTTGAATCGCCATTAATGCTGGCATTGCTGCTGCCATTGTGCGATGTCACGTTATTCTGCTGATCGGGTGTGTATCCAGCGCCTGTCACCGGGTTACGATCTAAAGGAACAAAAAATATTATTTAATGAATATGTATATTATAATAAAAAGGTCAAGGTAATAGAGTAAATTTCAGTTATAAAAGACTCAGGGAAGACTTTTTAGCTCGTCGTTACGTATCTTGGAAGCCTTTAAAAATATAGTTCATCGACAGACACTTAAGAATAATGAATACAAATTTTATTATTAAAACTCAAGTGGTAAAAAACAGGTGTGACTAGTCTACAAAATAATAATTTTAAAAAAACTTAAATTAAGAAATATAAAATAAATTTAAAAAACATAAATAAATATCTGTTGAATACAAAAATGATTCACCTTAAGCCTGGTAGAACAAAAAAATAGAATTAAAAAACAACATTTATAAACGTGCGTTATAGATAAATAATTAAGTTGACAATTAATTATTTTTTAAATTATGTAATTGACAAATGACTTTAAAAAGGTTAAAAGTAACACAATAATGTTTAATAAACAGTAGTAAAAGTTTTTAGATAATTATAGTCTTTGAATCATGGACACTGACGCAGCAGCTGCTATAATCAAATGTATTTATTTATTTAACATAAAAATAATATCGCTACTATGATGTAACGACATTGTAGTATAAAAGTAATCAAAGGTCAGTTCTCATCATTAAGAACTATAACAACTTTTTTATGTATAGACAAACGTCAATAAACACTTTACTTTAGCAGAATATGTTATATATTGTGCTTTGAAATGCTAGAACAATTCAACAATTTGTTTAAATAAATAACAAAATCATAAAAGTAAAATCAATAATTACGTATTCAAATAAACATTGAGGATACTTGGATAACTCTAATGGTGATAACACTTTTTTTATTTTGGTGGTAATTTTTAAAACGTTTAACGTTACCTCGACACCTTCGTGTGCTGCGCCGCACTGGCGTAATGTCAATTCCATCTCCAGTCACGGGATTCCGCGGTATAAAGGTCGATCCTCCTGCGGGGCCATCACCAGTCGGGACCAAAGGGATAGAGTAACGCACACCCCGGCATCAAAGCACGTACATATTCACCCCATGCACCGAGACAAAATGTATCGCAAACACGCGATTTGACAACCCGTTTTTGTGTTAGTGTTTTTTTTATTTTATTAAATTGTTTTTATGCGTCTTTAGAATGAATTATTTATTAACCGATTTATTACTATTTTAGCATGAAAATATATAGTTTATAAATACATTTTTTTGTTATTAATAGAACTTAAAAAATTCTAAATAAATAAATGATTGATGAAATTTTCTAAAATAATTTTTGAATTGAAAAAAAAAAAGAAAGGAAATTAATTATTCATAAGAAACTAAAGATAAATTTATTTATAAATTTACTTATGTTTTAGAATTTTTATAAGTTGATAATTATTATACGTATATTTTATTTTTTTAAATAAAGTGTAAAAATTTGTAAACTAAAACTTATAAAAATATTATTCAATCTTAAGACGCATTTATTGTTAGACAATAATGAATGATCTACGTGTACATGAACTAATGTAATTGTATATTATGTTAAATTATTTAAAATACTGAATTGATAATTATGACTTGATGAATGTTATTTGTAAGGAAATGTTTAACGCGTAGTTTTAGTGAAAGCATAATAATTTATGGGAATGAAAAAATAAAATAATAATTGATATAAAAAAAAATTTTATGATAGAAAGTGAGAGGTGAGTGTGAGCATAAATGCAAATAATATATCATGCAAAAATTTATTATTTGTTGCAGAAGTAAAAGCAGTGAATATAAGCATTGGAAAAAAAATCACGCATTAAAAAATAATGATAGATGACTAACTCAAAATATGTGTCTGATAACGGTAACAGGCCCTGGAATGTTACTTTTTATTTAAAAAATAAAAGTAATTATTATTAACTAGGGTAAAAGCAAGATAACATCATCTAAGTAATAATTTAACTAAATTGATAATTTTTTTTTGTCTACGTTTAATATTTTATGGCTGAGGTATAAAATAAATGCAATATTAGTATGATGAATATAATACATATAAGGGATAAGTATAAGTATAAATTGAATAGTGTTTCTGATAATAGTGTAATGTCATCTACTTTTTGATTGTCTCATTTTAAACTTACGAAATCGTTTGATTCTCCTAAAAGCTGCTTGTAAACATTAACCACGTAAATTTTTTTAAAATTTATATAAACTAATATATTATTAATCTACATATGTCTGTTGAATAAACGCGTGAATAATAATAACTGAGTAAATATTAAGTTGTTTAAAAAAAATAATAATAATTTTATAATTATTAAAGTATAGTGTGATATTTTTTTTTAAATAAAAAAAAATGAGATGTTATAATTATTTCAAAAAATAAATAAAAAAAAAAAAAAGATGTATATAAGGGCCTGATAAAACACATATTTTAAGATAGCTGTGTTAGAATTCTTGTTAGGCTGTTAAATTAGTGTTTACCTGTGATATCATTAGTATTAGCGTTGCCGTTGACAAAAGCGGTGCCATTGATGTGAGTCCCATTAGACTCATTGTTCTTATTTGTGCGACAATTTGACGAATTAATATTGTCAATAATATCATTTCCGCTGAGGGAGATGTTGCTGCGCATGTGATTTTTTGTGTTTTTGGGAGCGGGTTCGGGAGGACCAAACAGACGTTTGTGTGAATCATTACCGGGCTTATTGGCACGTGGAGTCTCGGGGCTGCTGCTGCCTGTACTTGCACCACTGTCACCGTATAATGCTGAACCAAGTTGAGATGCATTGTGATTCTTAACACGCCGTGGGCTTGTTTCGTCTGCTCCGCCGAATATGTCACTGCTACCGCCACCAGGTGGTTTCAAAACCCTGTAAAAAAAATAAAAAAATAACAATTTTAATTAAAATTATTCATGTCATTTCCGTTTATTTTATATAATATTCAACATGGCATTAAAATAATTGTATATCTAATTAGTATGAATCTATTAAAGAACATATTTTAAAGAAATTCTTCATGCATCATATATCTGATATGAGCCATCTACGGTATATTTATATTGTACCGTTTAACGTAAATTGATTCTGTATATTATAATTATAATAATTAAGATAAAATGTAATGGAAAAAAAAAAAAAAAAAAAAAAAAAAAAAAAAAATGTCAGAATAAAATGTAAATGAGTAAAAATTAAATGTTTCAACGAAGCTATAAAAGATCTCAGAATTATGTAAATGGCTTGCGTGGCACATACATAGAGGATTCACGGATTGATGATCACCCCCGCGTAAGCTTGAGCTCACAATTACGGTATCGAGGACCGTTCTTCTATTCTCTTAGATATAGATATACAGACGTATTGTATGGAAGCTTGTATCGTTATACCGACAACTGAAACGTGCTCTCTATATTCGTATTGTATCGTATATAGACATTCCGTTCAGTTACATCTCACCCGTCTATTTTTTGTATTTCTTATTTTTTTTTTTTTTTACCGAGACGGTCTCGTCTATGACTGACGGGCCTCGTGAATGCCAGTTATGTTAGGATGGTCAGACGGCACACGTTAGTTAACCAAAGGCACGTGAGCAATTGTTGTAATATGCCTGCTGCAAATTCTGTGACTTTCCTTATACATACCCACCCCTTTTTTGCTTCACACTACCGGGAATCTGAGTAATTAGACAACCAGAGTGGTTTTTTGTTTTTTTTTTTTTTTTTTTTCACGACGGTGTAAATAAGCCACGTGTCAATTCAATAATTATTATTCATTAATATACAATTATTGTTATTGTTATTATTATTATTATTCTCATTTTTGAATTTTATTAATAGATAAATTTTATTTATAAATTTTTTATAAAAATAAATTATTACAAATGTTATGTATAGTTTATTTATTTGTAAACAAAAAAAAAAAAAAAATGTAAAAATAAAAGAAATGTCCGATGTTGCATGGAATATAATCGCGGATGCAAATATAACGAGGATAATCAATTGATCGTGGGATGTGAAAGAAAATTGAGGATAGAACAGGATGGGTGTGCCCGTCGTGCGATCGGAAACGATGAGCACTGGTGAAGTATTTATATACATATATATGTATATATCTAACATGTAACATTATTATACGCGTGGTTGATTGTACAGCGAGAATTCAAACTCTGTTTTATACTTATATATATTTCAATGAATTCGTAATTCTATTATATGTATTACATATATCTACAATTTGTAGTTATATGTAGTAAAGATATAGTAACTACGTATGTAATATAAATGTATAGAATGAAGTATGAAGTATAAAATAACACCTCTGCATATGTTTATACATTGCCTAAGATAGTGTATGTAATGTAATACATGTCATGTCAATAATCATTATGTACGCTAATCAGACTAATAAGTAACACTGATAGATGTTGAGATTGTTATTCATTGATGATCCTGTCGTTAAGGATAGATTAAATAACACACGCCTACTAATCTATTATTATAATTATTATTTTATAATGGATCAAACTAATAAGATATTATACCGCACCTTGCCCATATATAATATTATTATATAATAATAAATTTTTTTTTATGTCTAAAATTAATTTTAAAAAATTATAATTAAATTAACTATTTATTTGATTATTTATTTATTTTAAATAAAATATATGTAATATCAAAGGTTACATAAAGTCTTACAGAGACCAGGTCGTACCGTCACGGAGTTGGGAACGTCGAAATGAAATATAGATCGTAAGAGTAAATATGATATGTATTTATGAAGAATAAAGATTTTACGATGCAAACACGAAAATAGTAATAATAATGATAGTAGTGAAATAAAAATTTGTAATGATCACGAAAAAAAAAATTAGGAAAGAAATAAAGTGTATAAGAATGAAGGTACCAGTCTCACGGATGTCTCCATCAGCTTTTCGATAAATCTTCTATATATACATACGACTATTCTAGTGAACGACTTTAACTTTATGCGAGCTCAATATTTCCATAGTGATGGCTCCACATACTTTTTTTTCTTTTTATAAATTCTAAAGATTATATTTTTTAGTTTTAAACTCGTCACGCGATTGTGATGTAAATTATGTTTGACATATTTTATATGTTAATTTAATAGAAAAATGTGTGGTAGATAAAATTTATATACGAATATAGATATGAGTTATGATAACACAAAATTATCTAGCAAAATTTAATATTTTTATTTTAAATTAAATAGAGTCAAATTCATTAAATATTTATTGTTAGTATGCAAAGTGCGAGACTTTTTTTGCTTGCACAATATTTTTTTAATAAAAGAAATACACAATGGGAACAGAAAATAATAATGCTGAATGATTATGTTGTTGGTTTAGTGATAATAAAAATAACTAAACTCTTCACATATAAAATGTACAGAATTGTCATGAGAATGTGATAGTTACATTCATGAAAGTTGTATCTAATTATAGCTAACTGATTGTCCTTCATCAATAGGCACGTGAGAATAATTGACATCGTACTTAAAAAAATTTTTTAAATTGTTAATTAATTTTCAATTTAAAAACGAGGCTTCTTTTTTTTCTAATTCATCAGATCAATTTACTTGATATCATTAATTGTTGCAATCAATATAATGATCTTTTAATTTAATGACTTAAATTTATTACTTATAATTTGGTTGAATTTGACTAATGATTCAATAAATTAAAATACGTATAAATTGAATACACCGCGGTAATTATTTAATTGACATAATTATATATTAAAAATATATCTATATTTTTTTAATTTGTTCATTACAATAGCCATCAATATAAATATAATATAATTCTAATCAATTAAAAAAAAAAAAAAGTTAATAGATAGAAATTTAAAAAATAATACAATCAAATACAAAAGAAATTTAATTTTCTTCATGCGATTCGAATTGACTTCATGAAATGTATAATATACATGAGTTAACTTTTTATTCGTGATGTTAATAATGTATAGAAATTTATGAGAAACCGATTAACCAATTATCGAAAAATAGATTGCCTTGTTTTGTATATACAGTCTTAACCAATTTATTACTGTTATCACGATCTTAAGATTTAGATGAACGATTTAAAATTTAATTTGCATAAAACGCTGGATTATTATTATTTATGCATATAGATTTTTAAACTTTATCCAGTTAAATAATTTTATCATAAAATAATAAATATAATGAGATAAGTATATAAATATAATAATTTTATTAAAATTAACATAAGTTCTAATTCATGTTAATAATAATAAAATTACAGGGATAAGTGAAGATTGACTACCGGTCTCTTTCTCATTTACTATATACATCCGGACAAGATTTTTACATAGAAGCAAAATAGAGTCTTTGTATCATCGGAATCTACGAGTTTACGATAGTTTCGACCGGACCTCTAACGAGGTTAAAGAACATGCTGAGCAGCATACACCGTTACAACAATTTATCGCCATTTCCCTGAGTTTAATTTACAATATTTTATTGATTATCTTTTATTTTATTTATTTTACGATTTCTCTAGATATATATTAATATATAATGTCTCATTTCCCACAATTATGTGTTCATTATTTTATTTTAATGATAACGCATAATATAGAATCACCGTTTACATCCCCATTAAAACCGTTTTTTATTTATTTTAAACAGTTACAAACATATTTGAAATGAAAACTATTTTTACTTTAAAAATAAAGTATATATATATGGCTGCCATGGAATATATTTTACAATAGTTTTGGCTTCAAGAACAAAAAGAAACGGATTCCATACGTGCAGAAGAGGCTTCTTGATTTCCTCTTTGCAACAGAGTAAAGGGAGAATAGAAGCCTCAGTCTTGCTATGAGTCACGAATAGAGTTAACTCACCCTTTACAGGGTTCAATATACGTCGCGTGCCAATAGTTGACTTTGTATTCATCCACTTTATATCCCTTGAGTCGACTAATTCGTGTCGATGAGACAGAAGCCCCCTCGAATTGGTATAGATTGACAAAAAAAAAAAAAAAAAAAAAAAAAAAAAAAAAAAAAAAGTGCAAACAAATGATAAAGTAAAAAAGTTGAAGTGTAAATGAGAAGGAAGAGACTGCATGTTAAAGTTTCGCGTTACGTCAAGTACAGCGAGCGAGTGCGTAACGCGATATTCAGAACGGATGGAAATATGAAGCGTCCTGCTTCACGCGTGCGAGTAGTTATTTTGATGACGATATATATATATATATATATGTACTCACCCTAAACCTATATTTTCATAGTTACTCATTACTTGCTCACTCTGTATTTCCCTTACACTAAGCTTGAATTTATATTTTCTTAATTGAAGCCTTAACAGTTTCGTATCAATTACTTTCATATATTTTTTTTTTTTTTTCATGATACACTTTAGTAATTATATTAAAAGAAATAAATTATTCAACTACACTATTATCTTTTACTATGAGAAAAGAATGATAATATATTAAATATTCATTTAATAATGATCAAGATAAATATTATATATTAAAAATAATTGTATTTAAAAAAAAATTATTATTTATTTTAAATAAATATTGAACAAAATAAATAATTAATTTTATGTTTATTTTTAATTGTATTGTTTACCATTGTAACTAAAGTAGCTATTATTATAAAATTTATGCGCATAAAAATTTTATTGACCGATTAATTTTTTTTCTTGATCAGTACGAATTAAATAATGTTTTCTTTTTTCAAAGATCAAGGCTTTTTTTAACAATCTAATTACTTTTTTACTATAATCATCGCTAATTGACTAATTGATTAACGATAATTAATTTTGCACATTTGTGTCTAAAAATAGCAAAGATTAAACATTTTTCCCGTCTTTTTTTACTACAGCAATCATTCAATTAAAAACTATAGCGTAATAGTTAAAAAAAAAAAGCTATAATTTATTAAGTCAATTTTGAAATGTGACACAAATGAGTCTATAACTATAATTATTAATGTAATAAAGAAACTACTGTTTAGGTTAAAAACAGAGTCTGTTTCATATTAAAATAATAGCGAACAACACTCGAGGTGAATATGATTGGTTAAAAACAGAATCGAGGTCGATAGTGATCAATGGTCAGTAATCAATAATTAATATAAAAAATAATAAGATAAATTATCATGTAAATTGTTGCAATCAATAATAGTAATAACATTAAAAAGACCAATATTTTTAAAAATATTTTAAATATAATAGTTATGGCTGAATAGATTACCGTTATAAAATTTATACTTTATGCTCTCTTTTTCATTATACAGTAAGTACACTTTATCTTACTTCTTTTTAATTAACCTTTAAATCTTGTATAGCATAATACAAGTACTACGAATCGATAACAAAGTTACAGAAGATAATAATGGTAGGCTGACCGTTACTAGAATAAGCAAAGTAACCGATAACTCATAGACTCAAGTGTACACGAGGTAAAGTCACGCTTTCTAAGCCCACACAAGATTCTTCTCGGATTGAGTAGAGTTGTTATGAGCTCCTTCTTATTTTACTTCAACTTGGATGGGATCTATATCGTATTTTCTCAGATTTCATCCTGTTAATCTAACTTACTTCCCTGTATCAAAGAAGCCGCCGAAAATCTTACAACATACTTATTAATGTATTAGATATACTATATATCCTTAACACTTTCTTCCTTCTACTGTATTTATTCCATTATTTTCATTTAATTAAATGTCTATTGATTTTTTTCTCCCTTTAATGATATTCAATCATTGTAAAATGAAAATTCTATTGTTGAAAGAAAAAAAAGTTTAATAAAAAACAACTAATTGAATATTGTTACAAATATATTTTTTAACATTTTCAGTACGAAAATATTTTTTTTCTTCATAATAAAGATAGAGGATGATAAATAATAATTTTTGGTTAAAAAAAAAAAATAATGAAACTTAGATTTGACTAGATTCAGACAATGATTAATTGAGTGATTAACGAGTTATTTATGGAGAATATTTATTTTATTTTAATAATTTCAAAATTACTCGATTGAATAATTTCTAAATTTTTTGAAATTGTTACTGAGAAAGTTATAATTCTTCAATAAAAATCAAATATCTAAATATTTTTCAGAATTTCAATATTTCAAGTAGAAAATAAAATTTATTAAAACTATCAAGGCCGAGAAAATCATTAAAAATATATAGATTTTTATTTTTATTTTATTTTTTTTTTTTTTTTCCCCCAGATAAAAATAATTACGGTTATTTGAAGGGACCACTAATCAAGCATTTGGAGTCATGAGTCATCAAAAGAAATAAATGAAAAAAATTTTATGTAATTGGAATAACGTGTGACCCTTGACTAGAATAAAATGTGGTACGCCCAATTATAAACGCGTGGACTTTTGATTTTTATCCGATTGGACAGAATGTGTGTTGTCAAGCGTGTATGCTTGACATTACTATTGTGAGAAAATAAAAGGTCATTGACGTTTTTGATCAATAGTTTTTTTTTTATTTCTATTCTTTGACGACCTTTTATTAAAATGAAAAAATTTATGGCTAAATTTATTAAGTAGTACATAAGATAATTGCCCAAGACATTACCTTTTCTTTCCATAACCGACATTGTCGAGTTCAATGTGTCTGTATGCAGCGTAAGTGGCCATGTCCGACCGTACACGTATTTTATCCCTGGTACACCCCCTTAAACTTAATAAATATTTTTTCTGCTCCTTGTTTGCCTTTATGCGTTGTCACTCGATTTTTAATTTTATCTCTCACCCTTTTATCCACTCTACTAAAATCCAACTATTAATTTTTGTATCCAATAAAATTGTTGATTAAAAAGAATTTAATTAAAGAAAAAAAAACTTTTTTTTTTCTATTAAAAATGAAAAAAATCTTACATTAAGATGGATGTTTAAACACACTAATACACTAAATTGGAGTTAAATAATTAAACAAGAATTAAAAGAGAGAGCTTTATTGTGACGAGCTGTAACGCGATCGAGAGACTGGCGATCGGATTAAAACACCAGCCGGTATATAACGCTAGTGCTCGTCGTCGCCTTCCTTCCTTCTCCTCTTCAGCAACAACGCAACTGGCGCCCTCTGCTACTCCAAACCACCCCCGCAAAGCTAAATGTTGGATCTGTCGTACATTCACCTCAATCAATACATTACTCGTAAAGCTATTCCCTTTTTTTTATCACACATAATCTTATTTTTCTCCAATTGTTTTTCTTTATTACTCCCCTCAGTGAAGATTTTTTAATCAAATTATCTTTATTAATTGAATCAATTAAATATCTGAGTACGTACTTGAGACTAGACTATTCATTTTTTTTTATGATGAAAAATTCATTTTGTTCAACAAATAAACAAGATTGAGTGTGGTATTCGAAAAAGTAAATTATGACTATTATTAAGAAAAGATAAAATATTGAAAATAAGTCGAATGAAGAAAAATTGTTCATGAACTTGAAAGATCGATTAATGTGACGCAAATTGAACTGCTGGGGGCGCAAGTTGACACAGGTCAAGGACTAGCAGGGACCAAAAGTACCAGATGATATCCAGGCTGGGTGGTCCACCACATTTATTTTTAATATATATTTTCTATATTTTAAAAAATTTTTTTCACACTTAAAATCTATTTTTTTTTTTTTTAATTTATTAATAAAGCTTAAAACAAAGTTTAATGAATTGAATTAACTGGAGTGTAAAGTGAGTGAAAAGAAAAGTGGCAGGTTTAAGTTGGTCGTGACTACTGAATAGAATGCCTTGATTATCTCTTTTACACTTGACATTTGTGGTTTACATAAATTCTGTTACAAATAACAAACCTAGAACTTGATATCATATACACATGATATTTTAAATTAGTTTAATGCGGTTTCAATTATAAACAAAAACTTTCATCAAAAATAAGAATATTTTGAATTAATGAAACGTGTCGAAAGAAAATAGAGCCTCAAATTATTCGAGCGTTAATTTTCATTGGCTGATCAAGCGAATAAAAAAGTATATTTTTTTTTTAATTTTAATCTAAAAATCTATCTACTCATCTTAGATAATGAATTTCGTTTGATATTTTTAAAAGAGTGATAGTAATCAATTTTTAATTAAAAAATAAAGTTGATAACTAAATTTATAATTGTTAATATTGATAGTTTTTTTGATTTTTTCACGAATCTGTCAATTAAAGTCGAATGAATGTTAGTAAATTTACAAGAGTTGTGATTCTATTTGAAATAAGATTACCAAAGAGACAAGAAATGTTTAACGAGACAGTTGAGAGAAGAACGAAAAGAAAAATGAAATATACATATATATATATATATATATGTGTGTGTGTGTGTGAGGAAGTTCAATAAGTACAAAGTTGATAGGTATATTTATCTAGAAGTTTCCAAAGCGGCAAAAGAATATCCCGGAAGGGAGCTGTGGTTACTAAGCTGATAGACAGACGTCAAAATTTTTTTTATAAACAAATTTCTTTCTATATAAATTCATTTTATTTTTCATTTCTACTCTAGAATTCTCAATTCGCGTTTTTTTTTTTTTTTTTTCCATAAACTTTTATTTTATTCTATAAACTTCCTCTTACGTCTCCTAAAACGGGAACAGCGAGAAACGCCTCAGAACATATAGACATCATGAAGGCAGTGGTCTGTTGAACAGATAAATGACAAAAGAAAAAATAATCAGTAGTACTGAAATACCAACGACTCTAACATTAGAAATAGACTAGAGTTCTCGAGACACTGGCTTTTATTTTTATGGTAGGCAATTTGCTATGTTTTATTTTTAAACAAATTTTCTTGTTTTTTTAACAAAAACTTTATAAATACCGATGAACAGGAAAGAAAAATAAACAGTTGATAAAAACTGAATTTTATATAGATCTTATAATTTCTGTATGACGAATAGAAGTGAAAGCTACTGTAACTATCATTTTTTTAAAAACTTTTTTTTTATTGAAACATCCACTGCACGTAGAGAGCAACCTAGAGATCTGTCTAGCTACGCTTGACCGGAACGACTTGGCGCTCGAATGAGCAAAGTCATCTCTACCACGACCTGTGGGATATATACAACATATTTTTATACCAAGAACAACCTTTAAATCAGTGTCTGCGAGTGAATATCACTGATAAAAGATCATAGATAATACTTAGGTAGGGTAAAAAAATATAATACACATGAAGGTTTGGCGAAAGTTTCTAATTAATTTACGAGCTAAAAGATTAATCGTTGAGGTAAATTTTTTTTTACTTTACAATTAAAAAAAATTTAATTGAATTATTTTAATTAATAAATCGAAATATAATTCAAACTAGTTATTTAACAAATTATTATTGATTTTTTGTAAATAAAACTGGAGATAAATATCACTAATAAATTATTAAGTTAATAAAAATATATTTATTATATGTAATTTTAAATATTAAAAAAAAAGTTATATAAGCAAAGTTATCAATAATATATAGTTAATTTTTTTAATTTGATTGATAGTTATATATTTTTGTTGCCTTTAAAACTGTGTTAACAAAAAAAGAAGATTGAAATCATGAAAAAAAAAAAAAAAAAAAAAAGGAAGAAACTCAGATATTACGCAACGTAACTACAAAATCATAATCCAGTGAAGCATGAGGCGATTAACGTCGCATTAATGATGATCATCATAACTCGTAAGTTGTCGAGATGGCGGAAACTTTTTGCTTGAGATGAGACAGTTGCCTCGGGTATACATTCAACTGATTCTTGTGGTAAGAAACCACAAGTGTGGCTTTGAACATAATGATTAAAGTACGATCGACTTGAACATTATTTATATCTTTTATCTTTATATATATATATATATATATATATATATATATATATATATATATCGGATGAAGAATAATCCTTTGAGAAATTGTGTTGGGCAAACATGCTTTTGCTATAACTCCTTTTTTATACATATTTTTCCTTTACTGCAAAATATAACTCAAGTCTTGCAGACTTTATGCAGCAGATTGTTTAAAGAATGTTTATCAAACATACTACCATGTGGTCCGTTGAAATTAACTTTCTTTAGCAACCATCAACATCACTAACTGAGTTTTGAAATTTATTTTTATAATCTATACTCTTTGGTGTAGAGTAAAGTATATATACAAAGCTGATGGATGTACAGTGCCATTGTATTTTACATTTTGTGTGTATATATGTATAAGTTAAAGCAGAGAAAAAAAATTTGATTGACATGATGTTCATTTGTTGACGTTTATTTTCACTTATTTAACGTATGGTGACAACAAAGAAATTCGATTCTTGACGAGTCAAGGAATTACGCTTGGTGACACCAACCAGTCGAACAACAACTCAACAGTATCGTCGTCGTTGCCGCAATACCGCTTTTGCACTGACACAGGAAGAAATGGATCGCTGAATAACCTTGAAGAATCAGCGAATAATAATAATGATAATAATAAGGGACAATAGAAGTCAATGCAATTGACATCCGGTTAAATATTTTTCGTCATAAGATAAAGAACTGTCAAAATTAAATATCTCATTTTGTTGTTCTGATATAAAAAATAAAATAATACATATAATTTAATGTTATCCAATATATGATTATTATTAAGATTTAAACAAAATTGAGACCAAGCCTTTGATTTTCATTAACCTTCAAACCGAAAGATTATGTCGCAGATTCTTATACACGTGAACGTGGGTGTGGATTAATCATAAAGTTAAAAAATAAACATATTTGAATTTGTTGATGCAGAATTCATTTATCAACATCATCATATATTTCAATTTATGTGCAACTAATTTTGTCATAGATTTTGTGAAGATATGTAGATTTATTATAATGAAGTAACTAAAAAAAAAGTTTAATATACGTGACGTCAGAAAGTGATCTAGATTTTTTTAAAGATCGGTCTTGTATAGAGCCACGGATTCTGCACATTTTCCGGTACTTTAGATGAGAGTGAGTCGGCCCAGAAGCAGCTATACCCAGCTCAAAATCGATAGAAACGACATTGCAGGGACTGCAGTACGCGGTGAGGAAGAGCAAGAGGTGAAGTTTCTTTATCCATTGTATGTAGGTGAAATACTTGAGGTTATAAATATAATAAAATTTATTCAAAAATAAATTATTCATTTATATTTTATATTATGTATTCAAGTATCTTTTGAAGGTGTTGCAGAAAACATTTAAGACAAATGAAGCTTCGATGTTATATATTGATAAATATAAATAATAAGAAATTCAATAGATATCTATAATTTTTTTTTATTGTCGCATGAGAAAGCGTCATGAGAGTTGATCAAGCGACGTTTCCGACGAAGATCGATCGTCAGGTCGTTCTGATCTACTTGTGGTCAGGTGGAATTTCATCTGCCCTCTACTCATCTGTCAAGACTTCTCTTCTCTGTACATAGCACATTTTAAGATCAAGGATATCTACTAATGCTAGGTAGTAACTACAATTTCAATACTGCAACTAATGGTGACGTTAACAAACAAAATCAGTGTGAGTACAATTTAACTCCCGTTGAGATTTTATTAGATTGAGGAGCAAGTTATTTTCAATCAGAAATTTAAATTATGTACGAAAAATAAAAAGACACTTTTACATCTAACGGATATAATAAATGAAAGAAAGAATACGATTCAAAAGCTTGCCTATTGTGATTGGAGAATAGAAAGTTATCTGTGAAACGGTGAAAAGGTGAAAATAAAACAGATTAGATTGTAACAACTGATCTAGCTCTTTAGCTGATTGGATTGAACAATGAATAGAAATAATAATAAGAATAAAAAAAACAAAAAAAAAGACTAACTAAAAATTTAAATTATGTTGATCAGCAAACGTGTTAAGTCAGGCGTGAATACAAACTATTCAATCAATCGATGAGTAGTTTATTTCTTTTGTTTTCCTTTCTCTTATATTATTATATATGTATACAATTTAATTTATATACACAGAAAAAAAAGTTATCTTGAGTCAAGAAAATATTTTTGAAGACAAACGTTTTCGGGAACCAAGTCAAGATTTTCTTGAGCCAAGAGAATTTGTCTTGGTTAAAAAAAATTCGTCTTGGTCGGAGAAGATTTCTACTTTATCTGAGAAAGTTTAGGTCTCCAAAAAATTTTTCTTGAATCAAGAATATTTACCTTCAGTCGAGAATTTTTTTTTTCTGTGTACTATTCAATTAATACGACATGAAATTTTTCGCAATTTTCTATGACATCTGTAATATCCTATATCTTTATTTTTATAGATGTTTTTTATTATATTTAACTATGTATTAAACAAATAAAAAAAAAAAAAAATATATATATATATATATATATATATATATACATGTATATTAGGGTGGCCCAAAAAAAACGACTATTTTTTTTTCGAGTCTCTTATGAAAATTTGTTGGTTTACGATGTTTTAAGAAGCCTCTCCAAAAATCAGCGAGATAAAAAATTTTCAAGAGGTCGCTCACGAATTTTGAAAATATCAAAAATGATCGAAATTCGGATTTTTTATTTCAAAAATTTTTTTTTCTCGTGGCAGCAATAGTTTATATGTATAAAATCATGACTATGCTGAAAATTTCAGACCAAAATTTAAATATTGCAACGGCGCTCAAGAATTTTGAATGTTTCCGAGTGCTATCTTCTGGACGTCTTCGAGCGACCCTTGAATATTAATAACAAAAGCTTCTCGATTTTTCCACCATCAATTTGCATCACAATAAATGAAAATATAACCCGAAAAATAGAAATAATAAGTTTTTTACATACTTTTTTATTTTTTAATTCAATTTTTAGGTTTTTTCGCTTATTCAAAACTTACCAAATTTTATTGTTTAAGACTGTCCTGTATATTTTTGGTTATGCAAAAGTTATATTTTACTGAAATGACAATAATTAAGTTATAAAAAAATACAAAATCTAATTCAAACTATTAGTTACATATTATTAGTTAATATTCAAAATTCTTGAGCGCCGTTTAAATATTTAAATTTTGGGCTGAAATTTTCAGCATAGTCATGATTTTACAAATATAAACTATTGCTGCCACGAGAAAGAAAAAATTTTTAAATAAAAAATCCAAATTTCAATCATTTTTGATATTTTCAAAGTTCGTGAGCGATCTCCCATACAAAGAAAAAGAATCGGCCCATTACTGGGTCGTAAATGGCTGCCAATTTTCAAGCATCGGCCGAAGATGGGCTAAATATCGGATGATAACGGTATGCCAAGCATGGCAGTCGCAAGCATTGGCCAATCGTGGCAATCAATCATCGGCCAAAGCTTGGTATCAAGAGCAGTCGACCAAACCATTGTCCAACAAACGGCGGCTAATTGTGCGCCGTTTTTATAAGTAAAAAGACGGCTGCCAATGATTCACCATGCACGGGCTAGTATAGTTAGCCATTTATTGGCCAATCATTAGAAAACCAGGCATCGGCCGATCTGTGGGAAAATTTTGAAGCTTGGCGACTTTGTATGGGTTCTTGAAAATTTTTTATCGAGCTGATTTTTGGAGAGACTTTTTAAAACATCGTAAGCCAACAAATTTTCATGCGAGATCGAAAAAAAAAAAATAGTCGGTTTTTTTTTGGCCACCCTAATATATATTTATGAATATAATTTAATCTCAATAACTTAAATTATCAATAAGGGGGGTCTATTTTTAAAATATGAATAAAAAAATAATTTAATAATAAAAAAAAATTTGAGTGTTCAAGTTATGTAATAAAATAAGACTCATATTACTTTAAATGTTTTGTAAATATACCTTAAATTATTGTGTGACGTTTATCGTTGAACGTGCTCGAAGAAACTTCTTTGAGTGTAATTCACACGAGCAGTAAAATCTTAAGTCTATCTTTCAGTATAGCTCTGTTCTGACCATTTATAAATGTTCAAGTACCCAGAGGATTTATAGAATGCATCTGACTGAAATAGTTTTCTTTATTTTTTTTTTTTTTTTAAAGTATTAGTTTGTGTGGTTCACTGACTTGAAATTCAATAAGTACAACAACAACAATAACAATAATATCGGTATCAAAAATAACAGTAGCTACTACTAAACTACAATCACAGTAACAAATAATATAAAGTTAAAATTGGTTTTGATAAAGTTTATAATTCCGAAACTAAGCAATATTTTCAATGACGTGAGAGAAGCTTTCACATCAAACGACTATTTGCGTGGTGTACTTTGGCATTATTGCATTAATCACCTTGTAACACGCATCACATTAGGCGGAAGAAAATAACAGATGATAAAATGAAGAAAGAGAGATGAATAAAAAGATATCAGTTGAATGGTGTAAAGATTGGTCCGTTTATTATACTTCCGTGCTCAGTTTAATCCAGGAAATACCACCCAAGTATTTTATTTTACTTTTTTTTTTTTATTTGGTGACCCTCTTTTGTACTTTTCTTATATCACAACAATCATTTGCCCAATTAAATACCGTTATAAAATTATAAATTAATTTTTTTTTCATTATATGTATTATATTTTTTAGAAATTCTAGCTCTAAAAACATGTACAAATCATTATTATGTGAAAATTTACTCACTCGGAAATGAATATGTATTATTATTATTCTTTTTTTTTTTTTTTTTTTTTCACGAACCATAATTAAAGGTGGAAAAGTGATTTAATTATATATAATAATATTAAAATCATCATAATTAAATAATTCTTATTGATTTTAATCTCTAGTTAAATATAATACGGTTTATTAAAAATAAAAAAAAGTTTTTAGAGCATAAAAAATATTTTTCATGTCATTATTTTGATGATAAAAAAAATAATTAATGATGAAAATTATTTCAATTATTTGACATTAATTTTTAGTGAAAAAATAATTTGTATAATGACGGCAAAAAATTTTTTAAATAATAATTATATTTTCAAGCTCTAAATTTTTTTATGAAACTTTATTGTAAAGTTTGAATAAGATCAATTAAAAATAAAAAATAAAAATGAAAATAAGTAGAGCATAAAAAAATAGCTGGACGTTATTAATAAGGCTTATATGTTATCAAAATTAAGAAGCCATGTAGTTTCTATTGTATATTTTTTTTTTGTGTCAAATACGGTAAAGTTTTTAATACATCAAGTGTATTTTGAAATAAATTAAAAAAATACCTTTACAAAAGGATAATATATTAAAAATTTATAAGTATAATGCTTTTTTCTTGGATTAAATTTTTTTTTTTTTTGTAAGTTTAATATAAACTTATATACTATGATGACTAACAAAATACATATCCCTACAATTACTAAATGATCCTTTTTCTGCTCTCGCTACGAAAGTAAAACAACGAAACAACATGTCCAACCATCTGGTGTTGTGGTGGTTATATTATCCATTAACAAGACTTACTGCATGCATGCTGATGCATTAGATTGATAAAATGAATAGTCAAGTAGGCACAATATTAATTATCACACGGATCGATTCTAATCCCATTGACAACGACAAAATCGTGCGTTTAGTCATTCTTTGTTTATATTCAACAGTGAAGAATTGCAGAAATTAAATAAACAGTAGAATGCGATAAATGAGGATAATTATATTCTGAACACATGAAGTGCTAAATGTTTGAAAAAAAAAATTTTTTTTCAATTAATTATACAGAAAAGATTAATTGAAAATGTATATGTGTATGTATATAGATAGTAACTTTATTGCTAATCTCAGCAGACACTTAAACGATTTCTACCGTCAATGACCAAGCAGAAAATCACTAGACCAAGAAAATATTTTTTAACTAAAAAAGAAACCATCGAGAATGATTTTTATTCTTGATTAATTGTCATGGATAGTTCAATGACACGAGCTAAATTTCAACGTTTAAATCTAATATTTTTTTATAATCTAATTGATTTAACATGGTTGAATTATAATTATACCGTTACAATGTAAGTAAAAATATATTTTAGGTATTATAATGAGTAAAAACTTAGTAATAGCATGAAGAAAATAATGAGTCTTCATGATTTTTAAATGAAATTTTTTACAGCTAAATTAGAATTTATGATTTGTTTTGTTATGACATTTACTAAACTAAAGTTAAAAAATAAATGAAAAAGATCTTGAATTAAAGTAATTTTCGTATATAATCTTTTATAAAACGATGAAAAGTTTTAAGTGGCACGGTGCCAGGCTACATCACAAACGTGCAGACGTAAATCCGGAAATAGGTGGTTCTATCTCCCGTCTGCTCTCTCGCGTCTCTGGTTATGTGTAATTATGAGAACCCTCGGGTACATCCTTTTATTCCTTCTCTCTTCTTATTCGTTGTCGTGCATTAACCGTGTAAGGAACGTGCGCGTTCTAGTCGTTGCGTCCGCGCGTTACGTGGTTTTCTTTTAGATTTGATGAGATGAAGGCAAAGAATCCTTGGTGATGTTCATGATGATAATAATAATGATAATGATGATGATGACGATGATGAAGCTAATCATCTACTCGATATTTTGATACTAGTAGGGTCGCAATATTTTAATAGTCTTGTTGGAAAATATGCAGTAATTAATAATGACCAGTGTAATAATGTAAAAGCTAGAGTATACGTACTGCTAAGATTATTATTACTTGTTGTTGAGTATCGTTACACACAGGATGCAAGAAAAAAATGATGCAACGATAATAATCTTATTAGGAACGAGTCCCGCTCCATTAAGTCACTGAGGAAGTTAAGTTTGTACAAGCCTGCCACTTGGAAATTGCAATGCGTTTCCCGTTGTCACGGACCAAAAGACCCAGACTGAATTTTCGATGACATCCGTCTTCGATTTTATTAACTGTCTTTTTTTTTTCTTTTTTTTTTTTTTTTTTTTTTTTTTCTTTAATTTCCCGATAATGTTTAAAGATGTTAAGTTTAATACTAAATAAATTATTTTTATTCAAGATAAGAACTTTCGATGATAATGTACACGACATAGTTTACATTGTATAAATATTTTCATGAAAAAATGTCAATATATATTTTATCAAGTCGCAGACTCATATATCATAGAAACATGAATTAGTTCGATGAATCACATCACAACAGTCAGTGAGAAACGACTGAGATCTCGAGCGAATCTTCTCATCGTATTAAAAGTGTGTAATCGATGTTTGCACCTTTGAGGTCAACGAACCGATGTATTAAACTTGCAAGTTAACTTGCTGCTGTTTCCATCATATATATACGTATACATATGTACAAATGCCGAGGAATTATTTATCGGCCAACAGTTGGCATCAAGCTGAAGTTAAGAAACTCAAGCAAGCGTTAACTCTCTCACAGATAATAATCAATAAAAAAGATGCTACGTTCCTTACTTTACCTTCTTTAACGTAAACTCTTAAATATTTTGATAATTAATATCAATAATCACTCACAAGAAGTAAAGTTCTAGATACTTACATTAATATTGCTGACAAATACATATACCAATCATTTTTATCATTATCTAAATCTACCGCTACTGACACACATTGATATATATATATATATATATATATATATATATATAAATGTATCATATGATTACTGAGATGCATTTAATGGATACTGATGAATCGAGATGTACTTACCTAAAACAAACAAAAAATTAATTGTTAGTACATATTATAAGTAAAAAAATTTATAAATATATGTATATTCTTTTTTAGTGAAAGTTATTTAATACATAAAAAGAAAAAAAAAACAAGAAAGCATTTTTTTTACAACCATAAAAATTAAACAAAAGTTCGTTTGTATGATTTTTAAACTGTCAAGATAGCCTTTTCATTTTTATGCTACAAAAAAAAAAAAAAACCGACAGGAAAACACGTTAATTCTCACCTAGCAAGAAATCATGAATGCGTGGAAGAAATAAGAGAGGTTTTAACACAACTACGCAGTAATGTATGAATATGTGTATCTATCCTTTGCATTTATTTTTTTATCTCACCCTCTCTCTTTTGTGAATAAACTGAAGAGATTCATTGAGGACATAAATGTAAAAATGAAAGAAATAAAATTTTTTAAAAAATGATAAATGAAGAAAAACTTGACACGATGGTCGCACACATTAACGAGTTTGCGCTATATTCAATCTCACACGGGTACAAATTATGTCCAGTTATATAGTTCATGTGTGCTGTAATGTCTCGCGTTATAATAACCTGATATGAAAATATCTTTCGTAATAATTTTTATTTATACATTCACATGGGATAGTAAGTAATAGTAATATGTAACTAATGCTATTTAAAATGAAAAATAATTTATTTAAATTATATATAATATAACCTATAGGTTTCGTAATTTTTTAGAAAAATATGTTACTCGTTTAATGGGTTAATGTTCCTTTATAAAGACATAAATTAGAGCACATATTTAATCGGACAATTGTATAGTCTCAGAAATTTAAGATTTCTCATTTTATTGTACTAAACTCTCGATGCGTTACGAACTGAGTTTAATTAGGAAGAGTATCGTCAGGTCAGGTTCTCTATAAAGACTTGTTAAGATTTAATATTATATTGTTTTAGATAAATAGAGACAGTTAATTTTTATGAGAGTCATTAATCATCTTGCTATTTAATGTAACTAAAGAAAAAATTGAGAGTTCATATTATGTACGTATATTAAGAAGAAGTATTCATTAAACGTTTACATAATTAATCATTTTTGAATGATTCACTTAGTCTGTTTTATTTTATTATTATAAATAAATAAAATTGAAAATATAAATTTTTCGAATTATTTAAAAAATCTTTTTTTTTTTTTTTTTTTTTTCTTTCATGAAATGTAATAAAAGAAATTTTATGATTATATTTTATTTAATATGAACAATGAAATTTATAATTTAAGTTTAAATATATTAAAATATATATAGGTGTAATCGTAATTTAGATGATTGCTGATAATTAATTTTTTTTTAATCTTATGAAAATTAAATATACACAGTGGTGAAAGCATTTACTGCTTTTGTGAAAAAAAGGACAGAAATAAAATACTTAAAATTAACGTTAAGGAATAATGTAAGTATGAGACAAGAAGAGGGAACATTAAAAATGAGAAGACGGCGAAAAATCGTATGCACACCGAAGCATGATTCCGGCTACCGACACTTATATGTATAAACCCAACGAGGTATCTTTCGCGCTCCTTTCCACGCGCATTAACTCTCGGGCCCGTTCAGCGAAAATTTTATCACGTGTACAACTATGTGTGAGCACGTAAGATCCATCATAGACACGTCAGGAAGCTTACAGAAAAGCACGCAGTCGCAGGGTCCCGTGAAGAGTATGACAACATGTAGAAATTTTTTTAAAATGAACCATATGAGGAGCGTATATAAAAAAAGTTGATAATTATTCACTTAAGACAAGATATATAACTTTTGTTCAATCAACGATACTAATTCAATTAATTTAAAACTATAAATAAAGTCTTTTTAACCTTTACCGTCACCTCAATTTATGAACTATGTATTTATTTACTATAATTTAACACATGTATGACGTCAAGTAAATTACGATATGATTTATAAAAAAAAAAAAAAGAAAAAAAAAAAAAAAAAGAAAAACATTTAGTTTTATAGGAAAAATGTTTCAACATGATTCTGCTTAGGATGAGCATCTGGAAGAGATCATTATAGTTGAAGAAAAATAAACAAGCTAATGATTTAAATGAAGTACAAAGCTTTAAGAAAGAGCTTTTTATAAGAGGGAAGTCAGTTGCAATTGGACATCAGACAGTATATTTAATGATTGCAGATTCAAATTAAATTTAATATACTTCATTTATCGTTATAAATTACAATTTATGCTGATAATGAAAATAAAAACGAACAATATAAATAGTTGAGTAAATTCTCAGACTATGAAAACAGACGACTTAATTTGAGTCACTTTTCATTGGGTACTTAATAAGATCAATGATAAAATACCAAGAGAAATACCTTTAGTTTATTAAGCAAAGACCAAATTATTTCCGGATTGTGAATAATCACTCAACGCCCTCGTTTACTTACATGATAATCATATCTTTAAAAGATTAAAAATCAAATTTATTAATGAAAAGGATGTAATATAAACACGATTTTATGTTAATTAATTAATTATTTTAAAAAGTTATTTAATTTAACTAATTGAAAGATAAAAAAAAATGAGGGTGACATTAATACTTTAATTAAAATTCAAATAAATAAATAATGAATGAAAAAAACTTGTTTACGAATATAATTAACCCTCATTAGCCTCCATAAATATGTCAAATGTCAGAAATTAAATTTTTAATTCAAAAAAATTAATTATAATTATGATTAAATGATGAATTTATCAAAATTATGTATAATTAATTTTGACCAATAAATTAACTGTCTTATGATTGACAAAATTATTTTAATTATACAGGATTATGAATTATCACAACAAATTTTGAGATAATCATAAACACCAAAACTTCATGGTACTCTAGATGTAAATTTGTGTGGGTAGAACTTGTTCACATTATCAAAAAGAAAGTACACGTTTGTTGAGTCATTGGGTGCAGCATATGCATCAAATTCCATAGAGAAGAAATTGTTAAAACTTATTGTTATTTACTTATTAATATTTTGAAATTAAATAAGTTTATAAAATAATTATCATATGCGATCCTTGAAACTAAAAATTGTCTACAGGTTACTAGAAAAGTTTTCCATTAAAATATACAAACAATTTTAGTGATAAAGACAATATGTTTAACGAAATTGCTCACAGTTATCATGTATATAGTGTATGACTTTTAACTTCTGCACTTATGCGGCAAATCAAACAGTATTAACCACGTATTTCCTCATTACGTGCACAGTTAACCGGGTGTGGCGTATGGTAGTAAAATTCTCATGGCTCAGAATATATAAATGTCTTCTTGTATATAGTTTTACAAAGAACAACGAAAAAGAATTCATTACAAAAATAAAAAATCTTAAGTGATTTAATGAAATGTTTGTTCTTCCTGGAAATAAGTTTAACGAGAAACGAGTTTCAAAAAAAAAAAAATAAAATAAAATAAAAAATTGTAAAGAAATGTAAAAGAGGCATTATCATTAAATAATTACCAAGAAAAACCGCTTTTGGGTATATCTTCGTAAAAGTAAGCCTCAAGACATGTGACTTATATTATCATAAAATAGCGGACATACAAGTACAGTCATCCGTGAAAATACTAACAAAACAGTAATAAAAATGATAATAATTTAAAAAAAAAAATTGATTACAGTAGTGAATGTATCATATAGATCGGTTTAAGTAAACGTCGTAGTTCAAAAAATTAGAGTAATAATCAAGTATCCGAGACGAATGCAAATTTGATTTAATGTGTGTTATTTTACATGCGACTGGCATATATTGATACACACACACACACACACACACACACACACACACACATTTATATATAAGAAACCGCCATAAACAAATCTAAGTAGCAATCAATTGCTGATTAACGGACTGTGCCAATTACATTTTATTTAACTCTTTCGTGCATGGACAGATAAAATTGTCTTGTCATATTTTTAAATTGTTATGTACCTAAATAAGTAAATAAATATATATTATTTATTTAATTATATATATATATTTTTTTAATTAAAAAATTGAAGCCCAAGAAAAATGATTTATTTTATAATTTACAAATTGAGTCTATTGATAAATGAAACATACCATTAAAAGTGTGTGCAAATGCAAAAAAGTGAGATTAATTAATTAATTTAAAACGAGTTTAGACATCAGCATTGCCATTTTTGTGTACACGTCTTTACTCTTATTTAAACTTGGCATTAGCCTTGAAATTATATCTCAAGTATGAATATATCTATTACTTCTTGGTTTCCTTTTGCCTTCTTAAACATTTTATTTTATATATGTATGTATAACACTTAACTTTAGTGTTTGGTATATTTCAAGACTACTGAGTTATCACGAATATAAAGTAAAAAATAATATAAATAATATTATAAGAAAAAAAAGAGATTTTTAATAAATTAAATCTTGAACTACTTTAAGTAAGTAATTTATACTCGATAATTGTAAATAGTTAAAATTCTTCAATAACGATATAACCAAAGTTCTGATAATTCGAGGAAATGATATAAAATCATAATATATTATTATTAATTGTTGTTGTAATTACTCATAATTTTAATTAATTCATAGTGCCGCTCATTAATTTTATTAAAAACTTATTATTAGAAGGAAACTGTTAATTGCTGATAAAAAAACTACAGTTAAGTTTATTTAATTCTTCATGGTTTTTTTATTAAAGATAAAAATAAAAATAATTAGAAAGAAGATTTTTTTTTTCTTTTTAAATTAAGTTTTATCGAAATCAATTGACAAAAGTAAATTAGAATAATTGAAAGACTGTATAAAAATATTAATTGTTTGTTTTTGTGGTCTGAGCATTAAGGAAAGCATGAGAAATACATACTTGCACATTCACAGACAGAAATGAGTGGTTGTAGAATTGGTGAGACAAGAATCGACATTTAGCTAACTGAACAATGAGATCTAACACGCGACTTTATACACAAGCTTTATAATTCATTTCATCTATAATACATACATATATATATAGCATAATATACTTAACGTACAACGTGCAAATGACTTATCGATTGGTACAAACTCGCGTGTTTACACTTGTCGTTCTCCACTATTAAGCTTAACTTTGTGATGAGGTCATTCCACTATTCTCTCTATTACAAATCAACTATTTTAAATTTACATTAAATCTAAACCAATAAAATTATATCTCATCCTTATTCCTATAATTGATTTTCATAATTTTTACTCATAAATTTATTTTATCACGAAGTTATAAAATTGGACAATTACAACCATTGAATAATTTTATTAAAGATCACTAAGGTAAGAGAAAGGTTGGAAGAATTTTGTGAAATTATAAATATAATTGATAATTTTCATTGGAATTTTTAGTATAAAAAAATAGAATAGAAAAGAAAAACACAAAATGGTTTAAATGAAACACCAGACAATGATATGAATAAAAGAAAAAAAAATTAAAAAGAATGAAAATTTTCTATTCCCAAGGATGAATTTAATACATGAACGAGTATATCGACAGCCAGCAGCTAATGTAAGAGACGAGATAACTCGTTTAACCCTTTTAACCTGTAGAATTAACAAGCCGGTGCTTCCGGCACGCGAGATCCTGTCACGAATTCTTCTTGGAGTGTGCCACTGATTTCTCGATTCTAATGCATCCATCTCCTTACTCACCGTGTCATTAATTATGATTAACAAATATAATTCATAATAAATCAGCGACCTACATTAAATGATTCATTTGATACGACATTTAACTCTATATTTACTACATCAAATTTTGAATAATTAGTAAAAATCCGCGGCAATTATATGGAACAAAGATATTTCGACGAACCTGGTCTTAAACCTCTGCGTGTCATCTTGTCCAGCCCACATTCTCACCCGGAAGCTCAAGAATAAGATTATTACTCAAGAGGAAGAACCAGAACAAAAGTACTAGCTTAGTTCTCTTTCACCCTTATTCTTCAAATTAGTTGTCTTATTCTTATACTTTTGCTTCTGCTTCTCGTTCTAATTGTACTTCTTTATTCTCTCCTTTAAAAGTTCACGAACTCTACCGGCACTTTTTCACTTCAGATGCAGCACGCGATCAGGTCAAAAGGTTTTCTTCTTCACTTACAACTTTTTTGTTTTAAAATAAAAATAATATTTATTTATAAATAATAACTTTAATCTACACAGAACAAAATTTTCAGTTGTAAGAACTTCTTATACCAGAGTTTGAAAGATACTGACCGGTTGAAAGAGACACCCGTGCGTGGTACAACTAGTGTGGTGTAGTCACCAAAGGGGCACCAGAGATCTTTCTTGTATCTTGTACTCTGGTGTGTGTATCGCGTGGTCGTGCGTCGCGAGAGTTGAGTCAAGTTAATGTATATAAGTGTCGAGTCCTCCATGCATATATTTTTCTCTTGCTCTTTCGTTTTGTTTTATTTCATTTCTTCTCGCCTCTCACTACATCCATCGTTTCATGCTGCAAGCTATCATATGACGGATTACAGACTTGTTTTACTCTTCATCTCTGCTAGTCATTATTGCAAGCGGGAAGTTTAAAACTCGAATATTTTTTCAATTTTCCAATAGTAAAATTTTAAATTAAAAAAAAAAAAAAAGTTATTTACAATTATTTTTATATCCCTAATTTATAATTATTTACGATTAAATCATTTAGATTTATTAATTTCAACAAATTTATTTATTTACTTTAGTATTATTTTGTAAAAAGATAGTTTAGTTGTGATGTATTGAAGGTAAAATTTAATTAAAAAAAAAGAAAAAGAAAAGTTTTATTGGGATTCGAATCGTATTGTTGCGTAGGCATGAATCGTAGGTGTGCCTCCAGACGGGAAGTGGCAACCAATGGGTTATTTTCCAGAAGCTTTGTCATGGAACCAGACCTTTACTCGAAGCAATAGCCTTAGCTTCATATAAACTCAAATATGGTATAAGTAATGTGTTTTTATATATTACATGCCGATGAATAAAAAGATAATCACGTCGATAAATTTGATGACTTGAATTCATAAATGACAATCGATATTAAATTTTATCACATGTCAATCAGTCTTGTGTCATATTTTTTATTTTTACTTCTGTTTGTTTTATAATTTATATTCTGTTTCATAAACATAAAACAATCAATGCATCAATTTATTTAAACAATTGAATACAATGTGACTGATGTTTAGACAATAGGATAATTTAATTTTCAAGTTCCCGCTAAGAAAATTAAAAATTTTCAAAAGTTAGGGAAGTTATTGGTTTCGGTCCGATTTTCAAAAATCGGATTTCTATCAGATCTTGAAGTTTTGAGGTTCTAGGAAGCTATTCTGATTTATTTCACGATGATGTCCGAGTGTATGTAAGCATGTGTGTGTGTCCGTACGTACGTATGTAAATATCTGTGACTTTTGAATGGATGAACCGATTTTGATCGTCAAGGTGGCGTTTGACGCGGCTTGTCAGTATCTAAAAGCTGTGAAAAAATTCAAATCGATCGGTAGAGTGCATTCAGAGATATTCCAAAAATAAAATTTTTTCAAAAATGTTTTTTTTTGATAACTTGTAATCTGCTCGATGGATTGATTCGAAAATCTATTCAGCTCTAAAACTTTATAAGCCGCGTCGAATACCACCTCAACCATCAAAATCGGTTCATTCGTTCAAGAGAAACCATTGTCAAAAGATTAAAAAAAAAAAAAATTTTTTTTTTAGTTTCTTTGAAATATCTCAAAAACGACTAGATAAATCAGTTCCAAAATCTGATCAGTTTTATAACTCAATAAAACGCGTCGATTGCCACCTTAATCGCCTCAATTGGTCAATTCGTTCGAGAGATATCTTCGGAAAAATAAATGGTAAAAAACGTTTTTTCGAAAACATCGACATAAAAAAGTATTTTCGAACTCAAGGAGCTCGAAAATAGCGGGAAGTTTTGGGGCTGGCCCACAGGGTCAACCGATAAACCGATTTTTTTTAATAACTTTTATTAGATTAAAATTACTATTATTATTATTATTATTATTATTATTATTATTATTATTATTATTATTATTATTATTATTATTATTATTATTATTATTATTTTGCGAAGGTCACTTTTTTTTTTTTATTTTTGCATTATTACAAAAAGTGTTATTGAATGAAGTGCAACTTAATCGCATGGTATAAGTTACTTCTACTTGAGAATTTTAAACTTTAAAAAATCTTCTGAAGTGAAAAAATAAAATATAAAAACAAATTATTGAAGTATCTTCGTGGAATTGTATTATCTGCAGGCTGAAGTTAAGAAAATTTTATGTATAAAAACAATATAGGGTTATGAACAACTAAAAAATTCACGCTTTAATATTATAATGATGATAATAAAAACAAGCTCGTAAACGTACCATTTTACTTTTTATACTTTTTATTTTTTTTTCAATTTTTATGCACTTCAAATCTAAACTGAGTTGTTTAAAGCAATAAAATAGTAGAATTGCGAAAAAAATTATCATTAAAAGAAATTATTTTACATTAAGTAAATGGAGTATGTTTTGTTGCTATCACAAATTTAGATATACCAAATTGTCATCCCGGAAGTAGAGGTTTTCAACATCATATGGAATAATCCACCGTTATATTTGTTATTAAAAAAAACTATGTAATAAACAACTCAGTTGATTTATTACTAATAAAACTTTCAAATAAGTTGAGATTATAAATATGAATCAAATTAAAAATAAGTGAAACATTGCTTTAGAATTTCACACTACATGTAAGCATATAAGTTTTTTTCTACAAGTTAATTATGAAATTACTCTGTAAATGCTGTTAAAAATAATAACTTTGATATTGGAAATCAGGTTTACTCAATCAAATATATATTTTTATAGTTAAAAGTTGACGGGGCTGTTCATTTCATAGAAAATATCAATTCTTAGTTTAGTTTGTCGACAGAGTTATGTAGATACAGTAGTCAGAAGAATATAATTTCATACACATAACTGAACTAAAAATCATTCAACCAAATCGATATAGATTATTTGCGTCTTACTTATATCTAACATATATACCTACATTAAGTTATATGAAATATTTTATCTATAATTGAAACACTCGTATCTTAATCTCAAGTGAATGTAAATAAATATTTGACATTTATTAATATCAATAAAGTGAACGTATAAAACCAAAAAAATAATTTGATCGTATAAAAAAAAAAAAAAGAGCTAATAAAATAATCTTGACTCCATTGTTTTTTTTCGTTTTTATTTCTGCTTACTATTTTATTAGTATACTATAAACTATTAGAGCATAATTTTCAAAAAAAATGAATCAAGTCAATGAGTTTTTGACATTTTCCAAAAAAAATTATGATGAAAATAATAAAAATATATGAAACTAATTTAAAAGTGTTAATATTTTATTTAAAACGCCGCGCGCAATCTGTCGGTTTTCTCGTGAATCACAATGCGATTCAAACAAACTTCAAGAGTAAAAGCAAATCAACATAACATGATAATATAGTTTTCAATGTATATTACAAACCTACAGTAATATAAGGTATGAAATGACTAGCTTGTCGGCACTTATTTGTAAAACACGACAGTCTGTCGCGACCGTGGTCGCGACAACTCTATTGATTTGTAGCTTTGCTACCGTAAAAATACGTAAAAACATCGGGGAATATAATAGGGATGACTGTCACCCTTCAAAGCTAACTTATCCCTTCGTTCAACTGAAACGTTTTTGTTTCCCTCGCATGGCTTGACCATCTATTACTTATGTTATCCCTTATATATTATTATAAGTATATATATTAAACTATAGTATACCTATATAACTTATTATTATTCACCGTGAAGGTTAAGTTTTGAATGGCTGAAGGCCAAGTGCACTGCCTAAAATAGTTATCACTATGCAGGTTCATTCACCTTATCATTAAATTGTTTTAACGAAAGGATAAAAAAGGAATTATAAAATTGATTAGAGTCATATATAGATAGATATTTACTAATTGGAAAGGAAAAGTCGTTTGAAGATTTAAAAATACATATAGAAGATCAACAGATGGTATTTTAGTTTTTTAACGTGGATGTTTTTGTACTATAACGAGTTGTTAATAGTTTTTACTTTTTTTAAATTTATATTATAGAGTTTTAATTAATAATTACTAGATTAATACGAATAAAAGAACAGCAGGAGATTACTAAGAATTGAGTTAAAACCGAATATTACAGAGCAATCAGAACAGCTGCAACGGGCGTGGACAAAGTCTCCGGTGACTCATTGGCATACAGAAAAAAAATTCGCAGTTTTTTATTCTTTTCCTTCCTTTTTTTTTTCTTTTGTTTGTCCAAATGCACCTGTTCAATCAACTAATGTAACTTTAACGCAAATTTACGGCGAAATTTTTTTTTTTATTATTACTAAATGTGAAACTAAAAAGATAACAAAGAAATTATTTTACTATGTTATGATTTAAAACACTAATGATTACTATCAATTAGTATCAATGAATATGTGAGTGTACTTAGTAAATCATTCAGAGCCAAGTTCATTCATTATTTTGTTTCCGTACAAATTATTCATTTAATCATGAAATCATCATAGAATACTACTTTTATTATTTTTTTTTTTTATACTAAAACGGAAATTTCTTTTTAGAAAAAAATCATTGATAATAAACCGGAATGTCATTGTACACAATACAATGAAATTTATTGAGTGTGAAAAAATAAAAAAATAATAATAAAACGTTGAAAGTATGAAAACAGAGCAAAAAAAATATTGACGGAGGGTTATCCACCCCGAGACTTTGGGGACAACGCCCTCTCAATTCCTAGAATTAAATATAACCTAGACAATTAGCAAAAATATAAATTTATACGAGTATACAGTATAATTAATTATTTGTGAATAAGCAACAAAAAACCACGATAACTTATGACCAATTGACTTTATCATAAATTATTGTAAATGTGTTAAAAGAAATGATAAAAATTTATCAACGAGTTTCAATAAATAAAAATATTTTTAAAAATTTTAAATTGATTACAACATTAAGAAGACCATAAAAGTGCAAAATCCTGATAGGTATAGAGAAGGCGTACAAGATATACCTGGTTATATCCGGTTTGAGCTGTTTGTACATGAAAAATAAGCAGTTGGAGAAGCGGAACCTCTTATCTATATTAAGGATTCGCTTTGTCTTAAACAAAGGATCATAAAAAAAAGTTCCTAAAATTATTTAAATCATTATCAATGAAATCCTATACAAATTTTATATTAAATCTGTAAATGTAAATCTTGTAACTTTTCCAGATTATTATTTTGGAATATTAATTTTTGTCAGCAAATTATTTAAAATTTCTTATAATTTTTTTTAATATTTTTGATTAATTATCAAAATTAATATTAAATGTTATAAATATTTAAAATAAAAACAAATGACTGAATAATTTCCATAAAAATATAAAGGCATGGTCTAATTGTAATGGCTTTTTCATGTTGAATTATAAAATATAATATAATATAATGAATAAAAATAACTTACTTGCTGGATTTTCGGCCGTCTGCCAATCCTTGGAAAGTTCCTGTTGATGTCATTGTCACGATAAATTACAAAGATGTACTGAATTTATAGATAAATAAAATGAATAAATAGCCGGTTGAGAGAGAATAACCGTTGTTAGTTGTTCACGAGGACAGACCAAACACGACTCTTTCGTGAGCGAAATCAAATACCGTTAGCAAACACGATTGGTAGGACGCTATTTCATTTTATGACGTCATTTTCCTAGTCAATACAACTGTTCAATTAAATTGTTTCTTGTATACAACATAAGTATAAATACAATTATCAAATTAAAATTTTTCTATATGTCAATCAATAAATTATTTTATTAATTAAATACATGAAATTTAATTTTCAATATTCCTTAAAATAATAAATCAATTTTTTTTTATTTTCTTTTAATTTTGCGTTACTATTTTCAAATTTTAACCTTTTAACTAACGCCATCTTCACCAAATTGCATAAATAAGACATAACCAATAAAAGATGACAAATGACAGCTGAGTTATTAATTCTTACTAAGTGTATATATTTATATGTTTATTAAATAATAGTAATTATTCATTAAAAATAAATAAAAAAAAAAATTAATTAATTAATTATTATAATAATGGCCAATTCAATTGATAGCTCACAGTTGTGTAAAAATTATGAATTTAATAATGACGAAGTAGGTTTCATAAAAACAATTAAATTTTTTAATTTTCTATCCCTTGAATGAAAATAAATTTTTGTTTATTTATAAAAAAAAATATTTTATGTTATAGCATTTTTTTACAGTGCTTCCTACTTTTTAAAAATATTCAATAACCTTGAACTGTCATAACAGTATTAAAATTTTATTAATTAATTTCAAAAAAATTAAAGCATTAATTGAAAAAAGGACAACGCAGTTACAATTTCACCGAGGTATAGATTTTTAAAAAAATTATTCACAGTTGTTATCAATTAGGAGTTTAATAAAATTTGGTAAATTAATTTTAGCCTAAAAAATTTGACGTTTCGAATTATAATGTTGACATAAAGATTTCACTAAAATTTATTTTCCAAATTTCGTTTAATTCCTAATTGATATCAATTGTAAATAATTTTTTTAAAAATCTAGGTCTCAGCGATATTGTAACTGCGTTGTTCTTTTTTCAATTAATGCGTTAACTTTTTTTTTAATTAATTATCAAAATTTTAATACGGTCATTACAATTTAAAGTCATTGAATATTTTAAATAGGTGAGAGGCAATGCCTGAAAATGGCCTTAAAAAATCGTATAGTTTATTCATTAATTATTTTTTTCAGGTTACGATGTTGAGAAAAAAATTACAATTAAAATCTGAGGCACTTATGCTATTAAGTCAAGAGTTAGATCAATGTAGGATACAACGTGATCAATTTAAATTGATGGCTGAGCAGATACAAGAACGATTTTGGCATTTTAGAAAACAAGCTAGTATTACCAGGGATCTTCAGTAAATTTATTTATTTATAATGAAAAAATATGATTTTTAATGTAACGATAATTAATTATAATTAATTATTTAGAAAATATGACATGGACGAGGATTTTCGTACGATGGATCTTTTGGCAGAAATACGAGAACAGAATAAATGTTTAAGATTACAAGTAGAAACATTACGACAAAAATTAAGAGACGCTCAGGGAGATATTAAAGTTTTAAGGACAAGTAGTAATCATTCACATTCAGAGCCAAGTAGTTCACAATTAGCTCCTGCTGTTCACGAAAAAGAAGAGATGATTGAGCAGCTTGAAAAATTAAATGTTAAAGTATTTATATTATTAAAAAATAATATTTTTATACTTACAAAAAAATATACATATTTTATAATAATGTTTTAATTTTTTTTGCCGCAGTGTACACAATTGAAAAATGATTTTAAAAATTTGCTTGACGAAAAACATGAATTGGAGACAGAACGAGATGCATTTAAATGTAAATCACATAGATTGAATTATGAATTATCTAAAGCTTTAAAAGCTTCACATCCTTTAGATGTAGATAGTTTAATTAATGAAAATAGATATTTACAAGAAAGATTGCAACAATTGTTAGCAGAAAAAGACCTTACCCGCCAATCTCTTTTAAAGTACAAGGTAATTTTTGAAACACCTATAAAAAAAAATATGCTTTAAATATCAACTGATAGTTAAAATTATATTATAAATCAATTTTTTAGGGGATGCTTGATAACAAACGAGAAAAAGGTGCTTTAAAATTAGGTAGTAATGGGACTATCGGTACAATTATGACCCATAAACAAGGTTCTTATATTAATTATTTATCTATAAATATTATTTTTTATAAATTAATTAATATGCAAACTATCATTTAATATTTGTAACATACAGTTGAACAATTATTGCAACAAGGTATTACTATACCACCGCAAAAATCCGTTGCTGCCTTATCAGATTTACGTAGTTTGTGTTCAGCACTATTAGAAGCTTTGAATGATAAAACACTGGCACTTGTTCATCAAAAAAAAGCTAACAAGTACATTTTACATTACTAATCAATAATTCACTTATATATTATTGATAGAAATAAGTAATTTTATTATTTTTTTTTTTTTTTAGAATTTTAGCAGCAAGAATATGTGAACTAGATAGTGCTTATCCATCACCAACATCAAAACTATTAGAAGGATATGTAAGTGCAAACGTTGATAATCTTGAAGAGATAGAAGAGATTCCAGATTATGATGATAAAGATTTATTAAATAATATTGATAAAGAAGATAATAGTTTGCAAATAAATAGTGATGTTTCTTGTGATGAATCATCACCATCTCATGCAGGTGATACTACCTCAACACCAACGTTGCCTCTTGATTTACCAGAAAATTTAGGAGCGTTGGTACAAAAAGCATTACTCGATTTAAGAGAAAATCCTAACTATAAATCATGAGGTTTATAAAATATATAGTTATTGTTACTATTTGAATGTTTGTTTAAGAACAAAAGTTATATATACTCGAAAATCATTGCCAATACCAAAGTTATTCTAATCAAGTTATTTTTAAAAATTGATTAATGTATAAAATTTAAATATATTGTAAATAATACGTTAATTTTAACGGTCGTGTTTTTTTTTTTAATTATCAAATTAAAATTATATTTTATGATAATTCATTTACTTTACATTTAAATAACTTACACTTAATTAATAAACAAAATATATGATATTAATCATATTGCAGAGTTAAAAAAAAACATTATATATGTACAAAAAAGTAACACAATAAGACTTGAAAGTCACAGTTAACAATATTAAAAATATTTTGAAATCCCTGAAATTGCATCAACGAAAATTGATTGAATGTTCCACTTAGATAATCCGTGAGTAGTAAATTAGAGAAATTTCTTTAGATGTAACAATAACAACTAGATTATCCAAGCAAGGACTCATTTCTATATGTAACCATTTTAGTTATAATCTATTTTTTGTTTAGATTTTCAATTAGAATTACTTTTAATCCAGTCGATATACTCTGTGACTCGAGTATATACGCCAGGATAACCGGGTTCTCCGCATTTATTACCAAATGAAACAATACCAATTTGCATCCATTTACCCTCAGCGCGTAGCATCAGTGGTCCACCAGAATCACCCTGACAAGCATCTTTGCCACCTTGACTGTATCCAGCACAAAGGAAGTTTCCAGTTATTGGTTGAAAGTAAGCAGCATTACAGTCCTCGTTCCTCCAAACTGGCAAAACTGCTTGACGTTGAACTGTGCTCTCCTTTCCTCCTACGGAAAATAACCAAATGGTCTTTGGTCAATGTGTCTCTTTACTTTTGTTATTTTATTACTTCTCATTCAAAAGCCCATAACATTTTTAACATGGCAATAAGAGAAAGAAAGCTCATCATAAAGAGAAAGGACGTGATAACCAAACAACTTTATTGCATTAAATAAAATATGTGACTTTCTGAGGTACTATAATAACAACAACAATAATAATAATAATAATAATAATAATAATAACAAACTAAAAAAAAAAAAAATTTAACCAATTGAAGAAAAGAGAAAGAAGTGAAAGAAGAATATATGAAAATATAAAAATTATACCATAATATGTGGTGCCCCAACCAACAACTGTTGGTCTTGCGCCCTGAAATGCTTCAGTCTGGTAGCGACCCTGAGGCAGACAAATTGGTATTACGTAAGGTGATTTTCTCACAGGCCTGGTGAGCTCAAGAATAGCAATATCATTGTAAAATCCAACTCGTGAGAACTTGTTGTGTGCATGTACGGCCTTGACTGTATAAGTCTCGGGCGAGGACGGCTCGTCGTCTCGTTCAAGGTCAATGTCACCAAGACGTACTGTAAATTGCCGTGCTGCAAAACTGGAATACAATAATTGACAATTTAATAACAATGATGATTGTAATAATAATACACGATACGAGTTGTTATTATTTTTGCTGTCATTAATGATTAAGTATAACATGATAATGTATAATATAGGTATGTAAACGTTTATATGTCCATTACTCACGGTCGTTGTCGTTGATCTCGGGTGCAATGAGCTGCCGTAAGAATATGTTTTGGTCCGATGAGAGAACCACCACACCAGAATTCAGTACGTCGAGAACCATGAAGAAAAATTGCGGCCATCCAGGGCCAACGACCTGGTAAAGCCTCTTCACCACCAACAACACGATACTTTCCCGAATTCCTTACTCCACATTCTTTTTATAAAATCATTTTAAAACTAATTATCGTAACATGTATAATTATGTTTTAAAGTATTTTTAAATATTTACCTTCATCATCTTGAATAAAATTATTATCAATGGTATCAATTGTTTCAATATTATTTGAACTATTGTTTGATAAATCTGGTAATGGTTTTAAAATTGTGCTAGGACTAGAAGTTGATGATGGTAGTGGAGGTGCTGGTGATATTGGAAACAGAGGAATAGGTCTAGGTGTCACTGGCTTTGATGGCCGATACGGAGGTCTTGGTGGTCTTCCACTTTCACTAGTCGGTAAACTCGTCGCGGGACTACAAATCAACATTTTATTTATTATTTTTATTTTTATTATGGTTGTATTTTACTTTATCTTATATTAATTGCATTAGAAAGTAATCGAATATAGAAGTGAATAAACATTCTTTCCCGATGTATATTTAATATTTGAATTGATACCTTAAAATAGTTGGCGTTATATCCAGTCTGTCGAATGGGCAACAGACACCAGGTACAAAAAGACTTTTGAAGCATAATGACTGGCGTAACTTGGTGAGGTTTAGAAGCAGATGAGGACAATTACTGAGATCTTGACATTTACCTGGACCACCCTCGGCAGTTGTACATGATGATGACGATGCTGATTCTTTGTCTCTAATTACAACATTTCCATTGCTTTCATTATCACCACTAGAGCTTTCTGCTGCTGATGATGATGATGATGATGATGATGATGAAGATGAACTAGAAGGACGAAGAGGTAAAGTAACCCCACGTACCAAAGGTGCAATACTGTCGGTTACATTTCGACCTAAAATATTTTTAGAAATCGTGTAAATAGCAGACGGCAATTCTTTTGATGGATTGTCTGAATTATCAACACCGCGAGTCATGTTGACGATAAAATTCCCAACTGTATTAAGAGCTCCTAAAGTTTCGCTAATTGTCACAAGAGGATCTGATTTTGGTTCTTGTTCTCGGACTAATTTTGTGTACTGCAGACGTGTTGGCATTTCCTGAGTGTCTCGACGGTACAAAGGACTACGACGTGGTCCATCACCCCAAGTTTCAGTCCATCGTCTAATAGCTGGCATTGCTGGAGATTGTTGAGCTCTATATCCATCATATCCTGTTAATTCAAAATTATTTAATTAATTGTATAAAATAATCTTATTTTATTTTTTTTATTTTACAGTTAAACAAATTACTCACGTAAATTATAAACTGGATACTCAAAAGATTTTACCGACATCAAATTATTGATAAAAATTACAAACAATCCTGTAATATAAAATGTTTTAGTTAAATAATAATAATGATAATAATAATACATATTTTTAAATAATTATTACACATGTATCATTTGAAATTAAAAAAATGACGTGTTTGGAATTTTTAGATACTGGAAATCCCTTATTGCACAAGAGAGTCCATGACATAATAAGCCTATACAAAGATCCGGGCTTTCCAATTTTCAAATATAACATACTCAGTCTTATCTACCGTCTTTCATCATCAACATATAGTCATCATAAAACTGGGACAACTAAAACTACAATCACTGATATAAATTGAACGTCAGTATTGTTAATATTTACTTTTTTTTTTTCTTTTTTTTTATTATTTGTAGATAAAATTATTAAAAAAATTCATCGTGACAATATGTTTTTTGAATAATGAATAGACTTCATTAGAAGAAGATATTCAACTAATGAAGAATTAAATAAATGTCTTTGTTGTAAAATATATACTAGTAAGCATTAGTGTTATCATGAAATCTTATGGTAAAAAAAAAAAAATAAACATATGAACAAGAGATATGTTTTGTTGTTAGTACATCCGAGACAAGAGTTTTCAATTCTCTTATAGCAGAGCTACGCGCGACTTCATCGACGGTGAAAGTTGTTGGACGAGAAAGTATGCCTTTCTTCCATCATATTAACGTGATTCATCGTCTAGCCGAATCATTTGTAATTTATGTTGTATACCAAATGACTATTGATCACCCAAAGCGAAAAAAGCCCAGAAGCTATAGTAATCTCATATTCACTGAGAGAACAATTTATTTAAGCCAAGTAAGATTTGTTTCAGGTAAGTAAATCTCATATTTGAATGAATCTAATCAGCATTCATTTGAGGCAAAGATACGGTTCATCTGAATGAGATAATGATTTGTTTATAGTTAACAAATCTATATTTAGATTTTTGGATAGTAACACTGTAGCACCACCAGCCGTAATGTATTTTTTTCGACCAAGATTTGTTAACTATAACCAAATATATATTTGAATGAAATAAATGATTCTGTTAAGTCAAATGAATCTATTTATTTTGCTCAAATAAATTATTCTCTCAGTGTTGAAATTTTAAGATGAAGATAAAAAAAAAAACAATCACTAATTAATAAAAATATTTTCCTTGTCAAGTTCATTGTCAGATAAATATAAATAAACAAGAGCACGTGGATTAAATGACCTTGAAAAGGGTTAAAAAAAATATACATATTTTCTTTATTATCATATATAAAAAAATAATTGTCACTAAGTATGAAGATAGAAAAAGAATACGAAATACGAATGAATGTAAGAGAAAGTACGTGCTAAATTGGACAACTTTTTTTTGCTGTTATTGTTGTTTTATTAATTCTTCTTCTTCATCATCATCATCATCATCATCATCATCATCATTATCATGTTATCTGTATAAACTCGAGCTCTTAAAAATTTTTTACATAAAAGGCAATGCGATGAAAAAAATAATCAACCAGTTTAAACTATGATTTAAAAAGGATATTTTAAGAATAGTATTTCGTTATATTATGACCTGAATATAAGTCCCATGAAGGCGTTCCAGTCAATTAAAGGAAGAGATATAATTTAGTATCGTTTTTGTAGCGCGTGCGAAAACATTATAGGTAAACTATTGAATTGGTTGATGCGTTCAAGAGAAAAGAAACAAGGAGATACTCGATGGCCGGAACGAAACGCGGATTTCTTCTTTCTTCTTTAGCTTCTCGCTAAATAAAAAAAAATAATAATAATAAAAAAAAAAAGGAAAAAGAAATATTCAAGTTGTTACTGAACCGCGTAACCTAGATATGTTACAACGAATTACTAAAACTTAAGATAAAATTCTAATGAGAGAAAAAATAAATAACTATAGTAATCAAATAATCAAGAGTACACTCCAAATACTGCGTTAAGTGATTGAAAATATTTAACAACAAAGAGATGTTAATAGAGAAGAAAATCTATTTTAACATAAGAAAAATTACATCAATCAAAATAGACATTTGAATAATTATTAAATTATATAGATAAAAAAATTAAATTATGATAATCATAACTATTACAGGTAACTCAGTTTGTAAGCGAATTTACACACTCTGATGAACACGCACGAGATTCACAGAAAAAAACACTAGTCTGTGGAAGAAAATTAAATGTAATGCGTGAGAACAAAAACATAAGAAAGAAGACATACACTTTTGCACGTGGTCAAGTAAACTAATCCATATATGAGAGACATATATCACTTTACTGTCACCATGAATAATAACATCATCATCATCATCGTCATCGCATAACTCGTTTGTTCCGGTACTTACCTAATATCCATGAAGACATTGTCACATTTAATTGCATGATTTAATCACGAGCATTCCAAGTACAACTTTATATGCAATACTGTACTTGAAATAAAAAAAAAAAAAATTAGTAAACTAAATGTTACAGACACGATAAAAATAATAATAAGCCGTGGTGCAAAAAAATCGTGAATATGTAGATCCCGATCGACTGCTCGCACTTATAGTTGCAAGACAGTCTCGACTATAACACGACTGTCCGTGAAAAGACCTCGACATACTTCTCATCCACAAGTTACTCTCTCCTTTCCTTCGCGAAGGCGCCATCCCTAACACCCGTCTCACCTCCAAGGGAAAGTGGTTTCTTTCCCCACTCTCTTTTGATCCAATACGTCCGGGTTCCGCCCGATTATTTTGTTAGAAGATAAAGGAAAGTGACAAAATCATTTGTCACTGATGTTCTGTCGTACTTTTTTTACGTGACTATCATCTGATACTTGTTATAATAAGATATCATCGTTCGTACTCTGGCTAATAACTATTGTCATAACGTAAGTAAATTTTAAATAAATAAACAAATGATATTCATTCATATTTTTTTTTTTTTATTGATAGTTTTATATTCTAAGATATAGCATAAACGGTTTATAGATATAAACATCATTATAATCTACTATATTTACTTAATTTACTTTTTTTATTTTATCTTCTACTACAATTGAGTGTTTAATATAATAATAACCTTAATTCATATTATAACAATTCACACATATTGTATAAATGGAGGTTGCGATAATCGCGAGTTTTATTTTGAATTTAATTAAGAAAAAATAAAATTAAAAAAAAAAAAAAAAAAAAAAAAAAACGTAGATTTTACTAAAAATTGAAGATAACTGGTATTGGATTGTAATTTTTTAATTGATAACACTAGATTTTAGTTTTACAAAAAGTTAACGTACATTAATTGATAATTGTGATTTCACTAAAAATAAGCTCTATTAATAAATGAATGTAAAAATGTAGTGTTTCAATGAACACAACTCATCAAGTACTTATGACCTCTATTATTAACAAATATACATAAATTACTTTTTTACAGTTAGAAATACACCAGGATTGTACATATTTACGTAGCGACTATTTGCTATACGTAAATTTCGTCAAGACTTGGTTGTTATTATTAATATGATCAATATTGTTAATAATTAAATCATGAAGTAATTATAACAACTTTCTAAATAAATGTTTCTTTTTTTTTTTTTTTTTTTTTTTTATCAATGTTTTTAGCTAAAATTTAATGTTTGTTTTCATACCATTTAAATTTATGAATTATCTTATGATTAATATTTTCTCAAATTAGCAAGAGTTGATTTGTAAGGATCAAATCGCTCATACGAAGGTGTAGTGCCTGGTGCTGACAATCCAAGTGATTGTAGCTGACTTGATTGATAACCCATCGGTGGTCCAGGATGTCGGAGAGCATTTGCCATACTACTTGAATTACTCCATCTGCTTACATTATCGGATGTGCGATTGCTCCAACTTGCTGATTGATCACGAGGATCTCCGCTTCTTTGGCCACTACTCGGTAATGAATTAAATGATTTAGTTGTCGGTGGTCCTGAATGCCATCCGCTGGGTGTGCGCCCGCTTTCAGCATAACGGCTTTCACCTATGCACAAAAAAAAAAAATCAAACTGTTTATATTAATCGGAACTGACTAAAAAAAATTATATTTTTATTAAACAATAACGAACGATCGGAAAATAAAATATTTTATGAAATATACTAACGTCCAGGTGCACTTGATCCAGGAGGCTTGGTACTGTCGCTGTATCGTCCAGTATGTGTGTCACGAGAGCTTCTATGTGGTTCAGGATCCGAACGTCGAACATCACGTTCACTACGTCCATAAGAGGCTGGCCGCTCATACCTACTGCTAATAAATTAATGATAATAATAAGTTAAAGTATAACATTTTATCCAAGTACAAAAACCATAATTAATAGTTATTTATAATTTAACAACAAACCTCTCTTTAACTTGTCTCGGATCAATGGCAGATGACTGGGTAGGTAATGATTCACGACGGACAATGACCTCTCTACCTCTGGTTACATCAGTGAATGTTTCCGGGCGGCTGCTGCGTGAAGTAAATTCACTGGAACGTTTAAAATCTTTCTTCATAGCCATATCCTGAGTTGCTCTAATAATCAGTGTGTCAAATACCGTTAATAATAAAAAAAATAAATAAATAAATAAAACAAAATAAAATAAATAAAGCAATATAAATTGAACGATTGAAAACAAAAAAAATTTTTTTATTATTAAATTACCTGCTTGATTCATATCTACCAGGGGGTGATGTGTCTATTCGTCTTTCAGAAACACGATCCAATATTTCCGCTCTTCTATCTGGAACTCTGTCAGGACTATGTCTACGAGAATGTTCAGTAGCAATCCGTTTTCTCTCAGGTTCGACATACATGTCACGGATATCCCGACGATCGGTAGAACTACGTTTAATAGACGGCGGTGGTGGTGGTACACGTCTACTTTCTTCTAGACGCATCTGTTGTCTCTTTAATTCCAAACGTTCACGTTCAAGTTTTTCTCTCTCGAGCTTTTGTCGCTCACGTTCAAGACGTAATAGTTCAGCCTTCTCTTGTTCAATTCTCTCACGTTCACGTCGAAGCTTTTCACGCTCACGTTCCAATCGTGCAGCTTCTTCTCTTTGACGACGTTCGATTTCACGTTGGCGTTCCATTTCCTCTCTGCGTCTACGTTCTTCCTCTCTAACGAGACGCTCTCGTTCACGTAATCTTTGTCTCTCTCGTTCCTCCTACATAAATTTACGCAATTAAATAAATAAAAAAAAAAAATTACAAAATGAAATAAATAATAAAAAAGATTCCCTAATTATTGAATTAACATGAAGATTATAATTAATCATATATAAATAAATATTCAATATATCTAACCCTTATTTTCGCAAATGTCAATACTTCATCACGTCTTCTACGTTCTCGACTACGAGATCGTGAATGCGAGCGATGATGGTCATAAGGACGTCCACTACGTTTATCATCACGTTTTCCTCGTTCGCTTTCTGGTTTCTTGCTAGTAGATTTAGTTGAACGTGCATCAGCATCTTTTTCTTCTTTTTTCTCAGATGATTCAGATTTTTTATCATCTACACTTGATACTTTATCGTCTGATTTTTTTGCTGTGAAATTTATAAGAATAAATGACGATGGCAAGATTTACTTCCTTTGATGATAAAATTTTATGATCACATAATCACATAATCGCAATATATTAAACTCACCATCACTACTTTTATCATCTTCTTTTTTGTTATCCTTTTCTTTCTTCTCTGCTGAAGGTTCATTGCTAACATCCTTACCCTTATTATCTTTATCATCTTTTTTATCAATCTTGCCATTATTGGATTCTCGTTTACGCATATGACTCTGTTGTGTATCACCTTTAGCCTAGTGAATAATAATATAAATTATAAAGAATATATCCGGTGATAATATACATTAAAGTATCAACGGTACTCGATTTTTCATCATTGCAGTGATCAAAATACCTTTTCTACTGATATAACACGACCATGTAGTTCAGTACGATGAAGATGTTGAATGCATTTAGCCGCATCTTCACTTGTTGACATGGTTACATAACCATAACATCTTGTACCAGGTGTTCTTGCGTTTGTAACAACTTTCGCACCAATTACCTTTCCATATTTGGAAAATATCTGTTTAAGGTCCGTAGCACGTGTTGTCGATGATAATCCTGAGACCCAGAGATTACGGCTACTTGCGTTAGCTGTATTTCCTTGTGTTATTTTCTTGTCTACAAGACCAAAAAAATCATTTGTTGTATATTACGAACGCTCTTCGTTTATTGTTTTTTTTTTTTTTTTTTTTTTTTAAGTCATCCATTCAACATTTTCGGTTGATATGTACACTTACCCTTGTCATCTCTTTTCTGTCCTTTGTTACTAGATTCACCACTGTAAACAATTCTATGTTATTTTATTGTAGCTGTAGTATAGGGTAATAATTTATATTTGTCATAACTAATGTAATTTTGAACAACAAAAAAAATTGAGTGATATAAAATCTACATAGGCTTAATATAGATCTCTGTAAGCTATGTTAAGACGACAAATTTGACTAGCAATGCTCTCGCATACTATATTTTTTAAAAATATTATTATTATTATTCTGTGTATTCTTAGTGTGTGGCACAATGTTGTTGTCACTGGGTCATCGATCAACTACCTCTTGACATTTATGTCGATTTCACCATGAATTTCTTGATATGTAGATTAAAACAAAAAAAAAAATAATAAATAAATAAATAAATAAGAAAAAAAAATTAATAAATAATTTTTTGTGCTGCGTGCACAAACACAAAGTGAAAAAAAGTTCTTCAGTGGAGTCCTCTGGTCACGGATGATGATAGATGTTCAACGTGGACGTTAAGTGTGCCATGTTAATATTTTAAAAGAATTGAACACACGAAGCTCGTTAACTCTGTCAGTAATTCATCAACTGATACAAAGTGATACAAAAGTTTGCTAGATAATTTGAACTATATCTTAACATACTTGCCAGAGTTAAAATTACAGCCTTGTTTTTTTAATTGTCCATGATTAAGGAGCACAATATCCATAAGATATTGTCAATAGCAAAAGAATAAGGATAAGGTAAAACAAAGTGACATATATATATATCTTGCTTGATAAACTGTTGAATAAATCTTGGGGAAAGTAGGGAAGCGTCATCGTAGACTGTATTACACATCCAGGTGAGATGATATATCCAACTTAAGCGCATCGTAATATAAATATATATAACTATATATACATATTTTTTTTTAAATTAATGTTCAGTTTAGACGGGTAACGTAACGATTTTATCGCGTCACCGTGTACCAACATGAACCGTTGATTTTTAATTTTATATATATGTATATATTTTTTTTTTTTTTTTTTTTTTTTGATTTTGTTTTTAGCAATGTGAGACCAACCTCTTGCCTCCATCACCACCACCATCCTGCTTGTTCTTGATCCCTGAGTTAGCGCTTGATGATGAGATGCCATCCTTGTTCCCGGCGCCACCTTCCGCTCTGCTGCTCCCTTTGGATTCTCCTTTTTTGTTGTTTTCTTCAATTCTCTTCTTCGCTCCACCATCTGCAGGAACAATCAAGCCAGAGTACAGTGGTCCATCCGACTCAGGAACAGGCAGAAGTTATGATACACTTCTCCTCCTCCAATGTCACGATTTTTGTTTATTATATTTTATTTATTTATTGAATTCCCTAAAAAATTATTTGAATCTCCCGTTGGAGATAACGTAATCTCGAGCGACTGAAAAGCCTGTGTTAGGGCATTAAATTGCTTGTCGGTTGTTTTTTTTTTTTTTTTTTTTTTTTTTTTTTTTTAATATAATTATATTAATTTATATTTTATTATTTGTGAGCGAAAGAAGAGAAACTGTTAAGGGAAATGCAGCGCAGAGAGCGGACAAAAGTTGGTTGATATACATATATATATATACGTAATATATATTATATATGTACTCGAACGGCCAAAAAATTACATACGCAAACACTGCGGTGTGTTCGCAATGAAATTACATAAATACGGATCAAATGACGTGACGTAAGTAGTAGGTGTCAAAAAGCCCAGCCGGTGTTGATCGCGATGAGGATGATTATCTTCGTTCTAAGTGACAATAATGACTCGAGCTTAGCCCAAATAGTCCAACGTTGCTCTATGGCGGCAGGTATTTTTAATTAATTTAATATATGGTCATGTCAAATTTTTTTTTCTAGTTTAAACTATAACTTAACAGATATAATCTCCTAAGTATTGTCAAGAGATAAGAAGAAACGCGATGTAATAAGACGAGGACTGGGTTGAATATATTTGTATCCTCTCTAGTCGGGGAAAAATTGACACGATTAGCCCATCTTCGAATTGGATAGCGATGATACCGGATATATGGACTGCAAACCTCCACTGACCCCTGTTTCATGATGTCATCGAGTACTCAAGATCGGCAAATAAAGATGAGACGATTCAAGTTCCCAGTCCGGAATAGGTTGACGACACACGATGGGTTTACAAATTATCGTTTTCGCCTCTGCTGATGAGACGAATTTTTTACGCGTCTGACGATACTTATTTTATTAAACCATTTTCAATTTCCTTAAATTCTTGATGAAATCATTACGCCTGTATTACTCACGCAACACGATTATAATTATAATTATTATTGTAATATAAAGCAAGCATTACTTTAATATATTACTTTTTTAATATTTAGGGAACTTCTTAACTATTTAATAATTACCAATGTTTTATAATAAAAACTTACCTTTCTGCTTAACGTGAGTCTCCGTCTGAAACATAATATAATTAAAATATTTAAAAATTTTAATCAATTAGTTATTAATAACATTAATTAGTAAATGATTTTATTTATTACAGAATATACCTCCTCGGCAAGGAGATTTTCTTCGTCTTCGCCGATGGTCAAATTAATCGAATCTTCAGTATCGATGCCATTAGCTTCAACTGCAGCTGCTGAATTTTCTTCATGAACAGGTACAGGTTCAGGTTCAGGTGCAGATGCAGGAGTCGGTGTTGGTGTAGGTGAAACTTGAGCTGGAGTTGGTTCAGGAATATTTTTGTTCTTTTCCATCTCTCTAGTACTTTCTTCATCATTAATTGGTTCACTTTCCATCTCTTCCGTTTGCTCTTCTTCTTCGATATTTTCCATTTTTATAGATATTTTATCATTACTCTCAATTTCCTATTATGATTAAAAAAGAAAAAAAAATCGAATAGTTATTAGCAAATCAACTTTTTTACTCATTTCAACTATATAATAATTAGAAAAAATAATTTACCTCATTCATAGATTTACTTTCTTCTTCATTCTCCGATTGTGGTTCTTCTTTTAATTTAATATCCATATCTTTATTAACAGATATTTCTTCTTTATGATTTTCTTGAGGTTCTTCTTGAGTCACATTACCTGTAACTTCTGAATTGTTATTGTTACAGATCAAAAAAAATTTTATCTAATAACTAAATTCTTAGTTTATAATCTAAACAATTAATTATAAAATTAATTACCACTATTTTTTCTTGGACTAATTTTATTTGATCCACCAGAAGGAATAATAAGAAACTCGTCTGGGTCTTCACCTTCATCAAGTATTGCCTGCAACACAATTATCGTCAATAAATAAATTTTATCGTATAAAAAATACATTTAATAAATTTAAAGTTGTCTCTACTCATTACTACTATCATTATTATCATCGTGACATCAACATTACTACTAATGTTCAAATGAAAAATTCAAGTGTCACGTAGACATTAATAAAGTTAATTCATACAAGTAGTAGATAAAATTAATAACTATTTATTAATTTAAACCTTGTCTTTATACAATACATTTTTTTAAAAAGTAATAAGTAATAATTTATTACAACGATCGATACGGTAAAAATGGCGACAAGCACGCGACGCCCGGGACAATTCATCTCACTCACACAATAAAAAAAGAAAAAAAACTAATAAATAAATATTAAAAATAATAATAATAATAATTAGTATTACTTTTGATAAGCGATCTAAAAGTGCAGCTTTATTGCCAGTTTTATCGAGACCACGTCGTTCCAATTCTGTTTTAAGATCTATGACCCTCAATTCGGTCAATTTTTTTCCATCAGCATCGGCCATTATCACTACAGTTGATAGTAATACGTTCCTTAGTAAATTCTTTATTGATAAAACAATTTATAATATTACAATTATAATTTAAAATAATTATTTTGTCTATCAAACTCGATCACTAAATTATTTAAACCTATTATTATTTGATAACAACAAAAATTAATAATAATATAAAATTGTTATTGCAGTTTAATTCACAATAAATTTCCGTAAAATATGGACACATTCATGGGCACGGGACACGACGATACACGGGGCAAGGTAACAAGCTCTATCTGCGTAGAAAGCAGGAAATTCGTTGAACGTACGCAGCAGAATAGCAAACATATAGAAGATTAATAATAAACCGTATCCAGAGTTACCAATGTCGAGAAATAAAAATTTGTTGAGTGTCAACAACTAGGGTGTCTAGATTTTCAATCAAGAAAAAAAAAATATAATTTATACTTTTACTCACACATGCTCACGTGTTTTTCATGAATTTATCACTTATTGTGACATGTAAGATGATGACATAGATTATCAAAATTAAGAACTGATAATAATTTATAATTAACGATATAATTATTTTTATCTAATCTTAATTCTTTTAAAATGAAAGTTGCTATGACGATTTTTGTCACCGTTGGAACTACAAAATTTGATAAATTAATAGAAACTGTTATGAAAGATGATATTTTAATGGTAAAAATAATTAATTTTCAATTGCTTTATATTATTAATTAATCACGGTAATAATTATTATAGGAGCTAAATAAAAGAGGATATAATCGTTTAATTTTACAAATTGGTAATACAAATTTAATCCCAAATTGTACTCCAAGATGTGGTTTTAATAATATTGAAATGTTTAATTTGAAACCGTCAATCAACGAATACATGAAATCCGCAGATTTAATAATTAGCCATGCTGGTGCTGGCAGCTGTTTAGAAGCTTTAGAGGCAAATAAACCACTTATCGTTGTAACAAATGATTTATTAATGGATAATCATCAATCAGAACTTGCTGAACAATTACACAAAGACAAACATTTGTTCCAATGCACATGTGATACACTTTTGCAAGTCTGTAAAACAATGCATTTATCACAATTGGAAAAATTTGTAGATGATAAAACCCCAAAGATTGCCAAGATAATTGACGACATAATGGGTTTCTCATAACATTCACTTACTCTCCTAAAAATTAATAATTTTTTTAATTATTTAAGTTTTATTTTTTTTTATTTTTCAACATTACTTACAACAAGCGCATTGTGATTTGATAACATTTTATAGAAACATGCTCTTTTTAATAAGTGAATCGCGATAATATCAAATTAAGTATGTTAAATTATTTTAGTTATTAGTTTTTTTTTCAATGGCTTAAATAAAGTTTCACTTTTGTTGTCTTTTAATAAGAAGCGTGAAACTACATTATTGAATTACTTTCAACATATAATCCGATAAGGATTTAAACACTGTACAATTTTTATTATTAATAATTAATATATTATTATTATTATTATTATTATTATTATTATTATTATTATTAATAATTATGTTGCTTTAATTATATTATATGAATAGAGTTTGTTGACACATTAATTTGATATATACTTTCAAAATATTTTAACGTATTGAATCTATTTATTTATTTTAAACTCGAAAATTGCGTCAACATTCGTCCTTATATCAATAATTTTTTTTTCTTCTTTTGTTATTTTTCCAAACGATAAAGATAATTAGTTATTAATTTAAAGGATATTAGGACAAATAGGACTACAATATTTTACAGGTAAATCTTGATTTATTAGTTTGAGTGAAGACCAAGACGTGTCATTTCTTTCAACAATTCACGGCCCATTTGAGCGGGACTTCTCGTTACTATAACGCCAGCCTGAAAAATACAATGAATATTATAATCAATTATGATTATATAAAAGTAATTTAAATATTTAATTATTGTATTAAACAATAACCGTATGATTTACCTTCTCGAGTGCGTTAATTTTATCTTGAGCCCCTCCTTTGCCCCCGGAAATGATAGCTCCAGCGTGGCCCATTCTACGCCCAGGTGGTGCAGTAATTCCAGCAATGAATGATACTACAGGTTTAGCATTTGGGCCCTAAAAAAAAAAAAAAAATCTTCATCTATCAAATATTAAACGAAAGAAGATAATGATATTTTTAGAAATCAACTAACACTATTATGCTGAACAAGATATTCAGCAGCTGATTCCTCGGCACTGCCTCCAATTTCTCCAATCATAATAATTCCAGCGGTAGCCGGATCATTAATGAATACTTCCAAGCAATCAATAAAATCAGTACCGTTGAATGGATCACCTCCAATACCAACACATAGTGATTGCCCAAGACCTGTAAGTGTCGTTTGATTCACAGCCTCATAGGTTAAAGTTCCAGATCTCGAAACAATACCGATTTTTCCTTTCTGATGAATGTGCCCTGGCATAATTCCAATTTTACACTACAAATAAATATTTTATAATAATCACCAGTCATTAATTAATGATTTATAATAATATTTTATGTTAAAATAAATTTGAATAAGATCATATAATTTTAATTACTCACTTGTTCAGGTGCTATGATACCAGGACAATTTGGTCCAATCAAACGTGATTTGTTTTGTTCTAATAACCGTCGCTTGACTTTAACCATGTCGTGTTGAGGAATACCTTCAGTAATACATACAATTAAGGGCATCTCAGCGTCAAGTGCTTCCATAATTGCAGCAGCAGCCGCTGGAGGTGGAACATAAATTACTGAAGCGTCGGCTCCAGTAGCTTCTTTTGCCTAGTAATAATAAAATTTATAAATTAGTTAATTATAATTTTAATACATTAACTTGGCTATAATTACTTGATAGTTGCGTAAAGAAAATCCTACCTCTTTAACTGTCTTGAACACTGGTTTACCAAGATGTTCAGTACCAGCTTTTTTTGGGCTAACACCACCAACAATTTTAGTTCCATAGTCTATAGCTTGTTGACAATGAAACGTTCCTTGTTTACCAGTAAATCCTTGACATATTACTTTAGTATTTGAATTAATTTTCAAATTTTTTCTCGTTTCCGTATAATTAAATCTTACTTGAGTAGCTAACAAACCGCTTGGTCTTCTTACTATAACGTAAATAAAAATTTTAATTAACCATTTGAATTAAATTTATTAAATTTTTCATACAAGAATTAATAAAAAAAAATTATTATTTTTTAAATTTGATTATATAAATAGAGTAATGGATTAAGGTTAAAATGTTTATTGTTTATTGTTTTTTCAAGGTGAGGACCGTGGAAATGATGTACTTGGGTATTTAGTGAACGAGGTCATGAACATCTCAAATAGGATCCCGAATAAGAGCACAAAGCAAATAGATTGATGACATAGATGACGGATGAAATAGAAGAAGAGAAAAAAAACAACAAATAGTAAATAAAAGTTACATCATCAACTACTGCAGTACAAATTGTCTAAAAACTATAAATGAAAATTTATCAATTTATAATTTATTTAATTATTAAATTAAACAGTATTAATTCATAAATTACTACGTCAATATTTTTTTAAACTTAGTGTCCTTTCTTATATAATAATTAAATTTTCGTATAGGTACAGAAATCTTTACTATTCTATATATAGATATAGATAAATGATAACTGCCAGTTAAAACAAATTAATCATAAAAAATAAATAATTTTTAAAAATTTATATCAATTGGCAGACAAGCAAACTTGAAGGACTTGCACAAGATCACTGGGGCAAAGTATCAATCGTTAAAGTTTGATTATTTTTATTTATTTAATTTAAAACAAAAAAAAAAAAAAAACTATCAATAAATATATAAAACATACCTGTCAATTTTGAAAGTGCCCTAGCAGCAACAGCCATTTTATAATAAGGATTTATTATCTTGACTAATTTAATAAATATATTAATTAATAATAATTAATAAGAGTCTAACCATCAAGAATTACTATCTACTTTGGGCCAAGAGGGCAAGACCAAAGACCAAACCAGAAAGAAAAGTATACAGAACCACCACACCAATACAGCCGAACCCAACTTTCGTAACAAGCAGCTGCTGCTATAACGATTCAATCATTGATCCTGAGAAATTTTAATAGAACTACCTACGACACGTTTGTTATAACTAAAAAGATGAAAAAACAAGAAAAATAATTATTTATTTGACTTAACAAAAGATGGCGTTTATTTAAAATAGCAGCAACCAACCAGCAGCGACATGGAACAATCAACAATGCCGTATAAAATCGATTTACACGCCATCTTGAATTTCAATATTTCATTATTTTTCATTTTGTCATCAATTGTCATTATAAAATAAAAGTTTCTTAACTTGGTAACATTGTTTATTTAAGGGTTTGTACTACAATCCATCTTATAGTATCAGATCAGTATGTATATATCCATTTTGCACTTAACTATTACATCTTTTTTTTTTTCACTTTATAATTGCTGTATTTTTCCATCATATTATTAGCTATTTAACATTGCTTATTTATTTTTTTTATAAGGACTTATGAATTAATTAAATATACAACCGTTTGTAAAGAAGGAGGAAATAAAAAAGCAGGAATAAACATTCAGGAAACTTCTCAAATAATTTGACCAGTCTAAGGCTGTACCTGTCGTTGGTTTATTGGCCTTGGAGGAATCAACGCATACAATTACGAAAAATAAAATAATCATTTTTTAATGAAATTTCTGCAATCCTGGACACATTTTCATTTCAATAACTCAACCTTTTTATATCGGGCGTCAAGACCAAAAAAAGGTGAGATATTTATTGTAATATTTGTCTATAATAATAATAATATTTTCTTAAATTTCCAATAAATTCCATGTAAATTCACATTAATCCTTGATTAATTTAAACCATCAAATATTACATTTATGATTGTTCTTTTATATAACATCGAAAGAATTTTTAGAATTATGATTCAATTTCTAGCTGATAACATATATCAGGAGGAGTTAAGTTACAATCGTCCACTTGATAATAAGTATTAAGGTTACACATACTTTGCATGTTTGTCATTTGTTTTCTTAAACGTATGATCTCCACTTAATAATTCAATTTTATTAGAAGCATAAATAGTCAATTCAATGTAAACTCAATCAATATAATTTCAAAATTTTTTTATTTATATTTATTTTTTAAAAAATATAAAAAAATTATTATCGTAAATTTGAATTAATTATTAAAAAAAAAAAAAAAAAGTTACGATTATTTAGAATTAGTTATTATTTCAACCTGTCTTTTTACCAGTATGTCCAAACCAAATTCTTTCAGGTGAAAAAAAAGTTTACTTGCTCTAGTGCAGTACCCAAAAAGTTTAAAAGTTAAAAAAAAAGTTTTTTTTTTCTTTGTGTTGTGTTCGAAATTGTAATGAAGTTATAAGTAAAGTAAAAAGAATAATAAAGTAACAAAAAAAAATATATATATGCACATATAAACTCAGTTTCACAAAAAAAAGTACGTAATATAATATAAAGTAACGACAAAAGTTTGTTTTACGCGAAAGTTTATAAATATAAAATAAAAAAGTAATAATAAAAGAACATAATGTTCTTGCCGTCGCTATGTGTCAAAAAATATAATATCAACACGTCGAGTTTTAAAGTAAAATATAAAATAGTTAAAGTATCTTAAATAATTAAGTAATGCAATGATTAAAAAGTATCGAAAAAAAAAAAAATCAAAGTCCGGATTTTTGATGTGTTGTAAAATATCTAAAGTGTTGGGAATAGCGCGTGTTGCGTCCTCAAGAACAAGTACTGCACGAGCATTATTCGACACAGGTAAGTTTTATTCGTCGGTTACGACGTATAGACACGTTGGTGCGATCCTTTCGTAGGTTTGATCGCATAAAAATAATGATAAATTTTATTGCCATAAAAAATAATTCTTTTTTTTTTTCCATTTTTTTTTTTCTTCCAATTTTAATTATATTATTGTAATAATTTATATTTTCATTATTTCGTATAACAATATCAGAGCACACTAACTTGTTCGGTTTTAGTATACCGAGGCTTCCTTCAGCCAATGTAAATTTAATAAAATCTATTTTTTAAAATGGCATTATGTATTTTACAGGCTAAAGTAAAGTTCCAGCATGTCAGATTCTGGTTCTGAGAATTCTTCAGATGGCTATGAAGGTCATCGTGGGCGAAAAACTCCACCTGGCGGTGATGATGTATCACCTCGTTATGATCATAAATCAAGTCCAAAATCACCAATGAGTTCAGCTCCGTCTTCACCTCGTGCCAAGAGTCCATGCTCTCCACCGGCATCTCCATTGTCACCCAGAGAAAGATCTCCAAAGTCACCTAGTGAGCCTGCATCACCTCAATCATCCCAATCTCATCAATCGCCAAGATCTCCACGATCGCCACGATCTCCAAAATCTTCTCGTTCGAGACGTAGTTCTATTAAATCCGGTAGTTTATCTCCAAAATCTTATCATTCCGGTAATTACATTGATTCACCGAGATCTGATCGTAGTTCACCACCTGCGTCTCCAATTAAAAATTCCGACTCTTATAGACCTCTTATAGGGCCAAGTTCCCCAAAATCACCGCAAAATGATAGAGATACTCCTAAATCATTTGAATCTGATCCACCTTCACCACGATCACCACGATCACCACAATCACCAAAATCACCCAGAAATTCAGAATCAAGAGACAGTTCACCTAAATCATTATTGTCAGGACGCAGTTCGCCTAAATCACCAGCTTCTGAACAAAGCTCATCCAAGTCTTCTAAGTCTGGTCGAGAATCTTCAACAAATGAGCGTATACATCGAAAACGATCTCCAAATGATAAATCTGAACGAAAAAGTGATTCTTACAATGATTTAGATGGAGAACAAATATCAGATGGTGATATTGATGATGAGCCAGAGCTAAAGTCTAAACCAGCACCAATGACACACGGAGAAGATTTGTCAGATGTTTCAGATCTTGATAGTATGGATGGTGTTGAAGAGGCTGAACAGAGTCGTGACAAAAGTAATGATCGAGAATCAAATCATTTACGTATAGAAGAACAAAAAGAAGATAAAGAAGAAAAAGTATCAGTTAATATTGCTGAAGAAAGTGAACAGCTTGATTTCGAAGCTGAGGGACAGTGGAAAGATGATCGTGAAGATGCTGAATCTGAGGCACCCTCTAAAGAATTTAAAGATACAAAAGATAAAGATAAAGATCCTAAAGATAAAGACAAAGATAAAGACAAATCAATAGAAGCTGGTGAAATAAATGATGAGAATGGTAAAGAAGACACTGAAGATGGTGAAAAAGTTGAATCTGAACTTGAAGAAGGTGAATTAAGTGATGGAGATGATGCTCGTCCGGAAGAAACAGAACCACGACCAGTTTGTCGTTTTTACAATCGTGGACAATGTACATGGGGTGTGAGTTGTCGTTTTCTTCATCCTGGTGTTACTGATAAAGGTAATTATACGATGTTTGATATGGTAAGACCAATGACTTATCCACCACATCCAAGTGGACCTCACGATTTTCGGCCTCACGTTGAACGACCAAATATACGACCAATGCCAGGTTATCCACCTGTTCATCATCCACCAAAAGGTGGTGAAGAATTTCCACCTGAATCAGCTTGGGAACGTGGTCTTCGTCATGCTAAAGAAATGATGCGTAAAGCAAATAAACGTAAAGAATCTGATATGGATTTTGAAGAAAAAAAAATGAATCTCAGTCTTGGTCAAGAAGATGTAGATCGTGAAGCAGGATATTATGTAAGACCAATGAGTCCGGCCGAGCCACCAGTTGAAAGATGGCCTCCACGAGAAGCTCCACCTCGAAGAGTTCCACATCCACGTATGACACCAGAAGTTTATGATGAGCCAGAAGGTTATTCCTATCCACCCTCAGGTCCTCCTGAATATTACCGGAGAGTTCAATATAAAGTTGACACACGTCCTGTTGGACCAGAGTACAGAGAACGCGTTGAACATCATGTTATACCACGTGGCGCTCCTCACTCTATGTCTCCACCACCAATGCGTGAACGTGAACGAGAACGTGATAGAGAGCGTGAATATTATGAAAAGTATGAAAAGAAACATAAGAAACCATCTAGGGAAGTGATTGTTGAAAGAATTCCAGTTGCTAAACCTTGGCGAGAGGAAGAACCACCACCAGTAGAACGTGGACGTGGAGATGAATGGGCAGATCCATGGATGAGACGTAAATCACCCAGTGCCGTACGTCGTAATCCATCTTCTCGTCGACCTAGAAGACAATCTTATTCATCCGGGTCATCATATTCAAGCACAAGGTAAAATATTTAATATATAAGGGTTAAATTTATAATAAAAGTTTGAAAATTTTAATTCTATGATGAAATAAAAATTAAACATAACTGGCTAATATTTTTAGCTCCAGCCGTAGTTCAAGTCGCAGTAGCTATTCCTCTTATGACTCTTTGTCCAGGTCCCGTTCCCCATCTCCCTCAGCCCGAACCAGAACCCATACCAAAGGAAAATATCCTCCACCTTCACCTCCTGCTGTTAATCCTTTACCAACGACGCAATCACGGGGTGCGATGTTGATGAATCCACCGGCACCATCTCCACGTGGTGGCCCTAAAGGTTCCATTTCACCAACTGGTACTCTTCATCGACGTGCTGGACTAAATCCACCAGCGCCCAGTCCTTTGATTGTAGCACGACATCATGAAAAGAGCCGAGATAAAGCTGCACTTGCCGCCGCTGCAGTTGCTAAAGTTATAAAAAGTCGTTCGCGATCTAGGTTAATATTTATATTATTTAATTATAATTATTTTAAAAACAATTTAACTATTTTTATTTATTTATTATAGATCTTCACACAGTAGCTCTGGTTCAGAGAGTAGTGGAAGTAGTAGTGATTCAAGTGAATCGAGTTATTCATCATCATCGTCAATTGAAGTTAGACGAAGAAAAAATATTTCACCTCCAACGCGTAAAGAATCATCTAAAAATAACGAAGCTGCAAAAATAATAAATTTGAAACCACAATTAGTTAAACTTAATCTTAAACCACAAAATAATATACCACCACCTAAAAAAATTGATCGCAGTGCAACAATAGCCGGTAAAAAACGACCTTTAGAGTCATCACCAATCTCGGACACTAAAGCAAGTGTTGCTGCAGCAGCAGCTAAAGCTGCTAAAAAAGCTAGTTCACGGCGTGAAGAATTACTCAAACAACTTAAGGCTGTTGAAGATGCCATTGCACGTAAACGATCTAAAGTTTGAATTTTTTTTTTTTTTTTTTTTCTCCGGGGAATAGAGTATAAAAAATTTTTTTTAGGTCGATATTATAAAATTGACACTGACGATATTGCAACTATTTTTGTTGTATTATTTCGTAACTATGCTCATATAAAAATGACAAAAAAAAAATTTGATTACATTTAAATAATTATACTGATCATTCAATTTACAATAATAATAGTAAGATAAAAAATAATTATTTGTACACTTGAAACGATTTCCTTTTTTTTCTTTGCTTATTACAAGCTCTGTATTATTACAATTATTATTCACGTTAATATTTTATATATAAAAATAATAGATTAGAAAATTAAATAATTGCAAACTGAAATGGATTAATTATAGAAAAATTGTATAAATTTTTTTTTTCTCACTGTTTTAAAATTATCTTTAAATATTCCATGTAAGAGTTTGCTCATACAATAATATTTTTGTTCTATTAATTTGCTCCATAATTTAGATTATTAATTAATTAAACGAATAAGTTAGTAAACAACATTAATACTGTCTATGTGAATAAACTAAAAGTTCATGTTAACGTTAAAATATTTTTTTTTGTTGCTGTGGTTTTTTTCTTTTTTTGTAAAATCAAATTGAAATCGCAGTAGCACGTACTGCAGCACTTAAAAGCGGATTCGGATCAGGTTCTTCAGTCAATATTGTAACTTTAGTCCATTCACGTCGTTTATTACTCTGTCTCAATGCATCAATAACGGCTTGAATATACAGACCATCTTCAAATGTAGCAGCTTGTGATACTGGTTCTTTAATCCATCCTCTTTTGTCTTCTACCGGTTGAAATGCTTCACGTAGTGCTTCAATCATTTTCTTTAATCCTTTAATGTATGGTCGTGGTATTGAATCTGATACATTTGGGTAAGAATTTTTTAAACACTCCATATCACGATAAAGTATTTCTTCTTGTCCATTACGACATCCATATAAATCACCACCCCTTACAAGTAAATGACCATTAACTCCACAAATTAAAACTTCTTGTGTTAATTGACCTTGAAGATGATTACTTAATGTTGCTGTTACTAGTGTACCACCTGTTAATTCTATTTGAAAGCAACAAAAATCTGGCGAAGTAACACGGCGTATACCATTTATATTATTTGTTGTTTGTGTAAAAGTCCTAACAACAGCATGAACTCTTGATGCTTTTTGATTTAATAAATGAAATAGTAAGTCTATGACATGACTTCCAACAAGTGCTAGGATACCACCACCCATTGTATCATCGCAAAGCCAATCATATGCTGTAATTAACGTACAATAAAATTATTTTTTGAATCAATAATAAATAAATACAATTGTTTTTACTTTTATTTAATTAATTACCATTGCGTAATAGACTACCCATTTGGACTCTAATGTCAATAACTGTAACAGGACCACCTAGATAACCATCATCTAAAGCATTTTTCATTTTTACAAACGCTGGAAGAAACCTCAGACTATGATTTACGATGCTTATTAATGAAGGATAATACTGAGCAGCACGAACCATTTTCAAGGCCTCACTCTGGCTCAATCCAGCAGGTTTATCACACACAACATGTTTACCAATTCCCAAGGCTTTTACTGCTATCTGTGCATGCAAATTTGGTGAACACATAATAAATATAAGATCGACATCTTTACGAAGTAATACATCATCAATACGACTAGTATGGAATGCTATGTCAAGATCTTTAGCAACTTGTTCAGCTTCAGCAATGGTACGACCCCATAAAGCTTCAATTTTAAAACCTTTTTCTCGTAAAAATGGTACTATCATACGAACTATACTTCCTGTACCAAACAAACCAATTCCTGGTAGCATTTTTTTTTTATTTTATTTTTATTATCATTTGTCACACAATTAAATTAAATTTAAAAAAATAATAAATAATTAAATGGTCAGATTGTTATAATAAAAATGTTATTGATAAACTAAAATTATCGAACAAAAATATTTCGAAATACTTGTTTAGTAAGACCATTTTTAACTTATAGTTATTAAAAATTATTACTTAATAAAATTTCTCATAAACAATTTTTTTTTTCTGATATCATCAATTACTTTTGACAAATAAAAAATACATAGATGTCAAATCTGTATAGTCTGTTTTATCGATTAACTTTGTTTCTTATATGGGAAATTAGTTTGAGATGATGAAAAAGTTGGCGTTGTATGTAAAAGGACGGAAGAGTCATCGGAATACCGACTGGATAATCGGAACAAAAAATGCATAGTTTTGGGTCAATGTTCGAAAACATTCCTTTTACACGATTGCGCTAACGCTGCACGTTTGTTGTAGCAAATTTTTTTAATAAAAATCTAGTTATAACTCGTGCATCTTACAATATTTATTAAAAGTAAGACTTTTTATATGTTCTTCATTAATTATATAATTATGTGACAATTTATTTTTGTGTTGTACATAAATTTGTTATTATATTGATTGTTAAAAATTATGTGTACTTTGGCAGATAACCTATAAATTTTCCTTCATTATTTAAAACATAATGTCGTAGATTTTATTTCTTACTTATCGTGTTATCAAAATTAAATACGAGTTTTCGTTTTAAATTTATTATTATAGTGACTTAGATTTTAATCGTTAAAGTCAGTCTTTGATAAACCAACTTTACGAATAAATTGATGCCACTATCATGTTAAATTTAAATTAATAAGTGAATTCCTTACATGTGTTTACAAAAAAATTTATTATTTAATATTTTTAATAATAATGGTATTTAATAATATGTATTGATGTATTAATTTGTGTATTTTAATTTTCAGATGTTGATGCCCAAGAAGAATCGTGTAGCAATCTATGAATACCTTTTCAAAGAAGGTGTAATGGTTGCAAAAAAAGATTACCATGCACCAAAACACCCGGAATTAGAAACTATTCCAAACCTTGAGGTCATCAAGGCCATGCAAGTAAACAAATTATTTATACATCTATACTACATATTTTCTTTTTAACTATCCAACTTTTTTCATCTTTTAACTTTAGACTTATTTCGATATTTCGCGTCAAGATTTAAAATTTAATGAGTGTGAATTTAGCAGATATAAGACAAGCTTCAAATTTCAAATAACCGAATAAAACAATTAAAAATTAAATATGCACCTACTGATTCTTAAATTCTACAAATGTTCATTTTAAAAATTTTATTTAGCTTACATTTAATTCACGTCCAAATTTTTTAAATTGTCAACTGTCAGCTACACTCACGCACATATAATTTAATATAAACTTTAATCTTGACAATAAATATCTATTGTTATAAATTTTAAACTGTAACCCGAAAGACTCAATTCTGAATGAAGTAGATATTTTCGTAGTATCATTTATTCTATTAAGCTTCTCAGAGTAAACATCGTAATTACTATTTAATTTTAAGTTTGTACCTGCAGATTAAGATCTTTCGAACTGACAATTAAATTATTATTTTGTTTAATTAGTCATTGAAATCCAGAGGATATGTCAAGGAACAGTTCGCATGGCGTCATTTCTACTGGTATCTTACCAATGAGGGTATTGAATTTCTCCGTGGATACCTTCACTTACCACCAGAGATAGTGCCCTCGACGTTGAAGAGGCAACCTCGCCCAGAAACATCCCGACCACGGCCTGCAGCGTCCAAAAGCGAATCATCAAGACCTGCAGAAGACCGGGCTGGATACAGGCGTGGGCCAGGTGGCCCTCCAGCTCCTGGTGATAAAAAAGCTGATATTGGTCCTGGTACCGCGGATCTTGAATTCCGTGGTGGATTTGGTCGTGGCAAAGCTCCACAATAAATTTTTAAATTGTAATAATACGAAAAAAAAATAAAAATTAAAAGATTAAATTTTGTTGTAAGTGTTTATTTATATTTGTATTAAGTTTTTATTTAGTTATAAATATTAAAATAGTTTAATTTAATAGTTTTATACGTCAATAACATAATAAATTACATTTTTCGAGTATAACTATTCAACTAGTTTTTGTAGGTAAGTTAAATTTCTATTTTATTTTTATCAGTTGGCAATCAGCTGGCATCAATACAGAATGTCGTTGATTTAAATTTAGAGACTAAACAATTTATTTAGTTTATTTGAATAACCTTACAATTTATTTATAGTTAAGTAACATTTAATAATATAAAAATTAAAACAACTAAATTTGAAATATGATGATCGAAAATATTAAATTAAAGTAAAAATGTATATAAAGAAACTCCAAAAGTTTTCTAACCAACGAATCGTAAGTTTTTTAATTTTACCAAGTAAACATTGGATATAAATATATAAAATAATATAAAAAAAATTTATTAGTTTATTTTGATTTTAGATTGGAGCTGAAAAAAATAATAAATTTATAATTAGTATTTTTGGAGTAACATAAGTGATAAGAGCTGAATAATAAATGACATTGATAATAAATAATAGAATATATATATATATATATATATATATATATATATATATATATATATATATATATAATAGTACACGTTTATTTTTATAAAAATGCAATCGATAGGTGATAAAACTCTTGGAGCATTTTTAAATGCAGACTTATCGAGTTTTAATAGTACACAACCAAGAAAGCGATTCAAAAAATCTTTTAGTGACATGACAAATAATTCTACTCATTTAAAAAATAATTCAGCTTGTAGAGAGGATACTGACCTAGCGCAATATTTTAAAGACAGTATTGTATCATTTCCAAAAAATCCAGTAAGCCCAAGAAAACCTGGTACTCCAAAAAAATTTAATAGTCCAAGGAAACCTAGGAGTCCAACAAAAATTAGCACACAAAAACCAGCTCTTGATATAGTTATTGAAACTGTAAAACTAAATCGTTCCAAAGAAAGAAATAATTCAGATATATTAAAATCAACAGAAGATTCAAATCGTATTAAAAAAATACAAACTTCAAATGGTCTAGATGATAAAATTGAATCACATTGTCCTGTTGTTAAAGAAGTGTTAGATGAGCCAGAACGTTTAAAAGAACATGATGATTCAGATACTGATGATATGTTTAATATGAGCTTGGAGCTTACAAGGTCAAGATCAAGTCGTAATTTAAAAAGCCAAAAATTATTTCGCAAAGCTAATCAATTAATATTGAATAGTAATGAAAGACCAAAGAATGACAATTCAGAATCATTGTCTTTAATGAAAAATTCTCAAGAAAATTCCGTACTGTTACAACGTTTAAGTAATCAATTGAGTCAAGATCATATAGATGTAAGAATAAGTCCAACAAATAGTCTATTATCTATTAAAAGTAATGAAAGCAGTGATATAAGAACTCTTATAAAGTCACCATCAATTATTTCAAGTCAAGATCGTCTAAAATTAGTTTACTGGGGTTTACCATCAACAATATTACGGCAATATGAATCCCGTGGTCTATATAGTATGTTTCCTTGGCAACTTGAATGTTTAAGTAATCCTGATACCATGGAAAGGTACAAGAATCTCGTTTATTCTGCACCAACGTCAGCTGGAAAGACTTTAGTATCAGAAATATTGATAATTAAAAATATATTTGAACGTCGTAAAAAGGTAATTTTTGTTTTACCTTTTGTTTCAGTAGTACGAGAAAAAATGTATTACTTTAAAGACCTTTTATCAGAAACTGGTGTCAAAGTTCAAGGTTTCATGGGAGGCGTTCATCCACCTGGCGGTTTTGCTGCAACAGACTTAGCAATAGCAACTATTGAAAAAGCAAATTCTTTAATAAATCAACTTATGGAAGAAAAAGAATTAGAAACTCTTGGTGCTGTTGTTATTGATGAATTACATCTTCTTGGTGATTCTCACAGGGGTTATTTATTAGAATTACTATTGACTAAATTGAAATATATGACTTTAAAAGAAGAACATGTTCATATACAGTTGATTGGAATGTCTGCAACACTTCCAAATCTCAGTTTATTGGCAAACTGGTTGGATGCTGAACTTTATAAAACGGATTTTCGTCCAGTACCGTTGAAAGAACTTTGTAAAATTGGTACTACACTTTATGATAATCAGTTGAATAGCTTAAGAGAATTAAATCCTCATTCAGAACTTTCAACTGATCCAGATAATATTATACAATTATGTTTAGAAACTGTGTTAGATAGTCACAGTGTATTGATTTTTTGTCCATCAAAACAATGGTGTGAATCTTTAGCACAACAAGTTGCTGGTGCGTTTTTTAAAATAGGAAATCAAGACACTGAATTAGGTTGTAATTTACGTAATCAATTAAGTAAAGATGCTATTATGGAGACACTTGAACAATTAAAACGTACTCCTATTGGCTTGGATAAAGTATTGAGAAATACAGTATCATTTGGAGTAGCTTTTCATCATGCAGGTCTGACAATGGATGAACGTGATGTAATTGAAGGTGCTTTTCGTACTGGAGCATTAAGAGTACTTACTGCAACATCAACATTAAGTAGTGGAGTTAATTTACCAGCAAGAAGGGTCATCATACGTACACCAATGTTTCACGGGCAAGTTATTGATACTCTGACATATAAACAAATGATCGGCAGAGCTGGACGAATGGGTAAAGATACTGCTGGTGAAAGTATTTTAGTTTGTAAGCCAATTGAAAAACATACAGTATCAAATCTTTTAAAATCTGATTTAAAACCTATTGAATCGTGTTTAGAAGGTTCTAGACTATTGGTTCGTGCTCTACTTGAAGCAGTTGCTAGTGAAGTCGCCTATACAATTAATGATATTGAAGCTTACATGAGATGTACACTTTTAAAATTTACAAGTAACACAAGTCTAGTTGAAGAAATGACTAAAGAAGCAATTGAATTTTTGGTAAAAAATGAATTATTACTTATGCAAAAATCTGTTGATGGAATATGTCGATGGGTTGCTACTCAATTGGGAAAAGCTTGTTTAGCTGCTTCAGTACCACCAACCGATGGATTATTTTTATTTGAAGAACTTCAAAAAGCGCGAAGATGTTTTGTACTGGATACAGAACTTCATGTTATTTATCTAGTAACTCCATTTAATTCATCAAATCAAATCGGTCAAATTGATTGGTATACATTTTTAGAAATATGGAAAAATATATCAGAAAGTGAACGACGTGTTGGACAACTAGTTGGAGTTAGTGAGGCTTATTTATTGTCTGCTGTAAGATGTCCACCAAAGCCAAGTAAGACTTTGGATATTCATAAACGTTTTTTTTCAGCTTTGGCACTTCATGATCTTGTTAGAGAAGTATCTTTAAATGCTGTTTGCAGAAAGTATGATTGTGTAAGAGGTGTTATTCAAAGTCTCCAGCAGACAGCTTCAACGTTTGCAGGTATGGTCACACAATTTTGTAAAAAACTTGGATGGAATTGTATTGAATTGTTGGTCTCACAGTTTCAAGCACGTTTGCAATTTGGAGTTTGTCGAGAATTATTGGACCTTTTACGTTTACCGATGCTCAATGGATTGAGAGCAAGAAGTCTTTTTAAAGAAGGTATTACTACAGTAGCAGAGCTTGCTATTGCTGATGCAATGGATGTTGAACGTGCATTATATAAAGCATTACCGTTTGAAAGTGAAAAAGAACAGTTTGGTGAGCATGAGAGTGAAGCAGCAAGAAGAAATGAAATGAGAACTGTTTTTGTAACCGGTAAAGATGGACTTACGCCAAGTGAAGCAGCTATTATGTTGGTCAATGAAGCTAGAGCTTTGGTACAGTGTGAATTGGGATTAGAACAAGTACAGTGGGACAAAAAGGATCAGTCTAGAAGAGCAACTGGATTAGAAGTATCAAAATCATTATCAGGAGTAAATCAAATAAGTCAATTGACAGAAGCTGTTGCTTTGTCTCGAGGTAATTCAGCACTCAGTAGTGGCAGTAATGTTTCGGAAAATGCTTTGATACCTTGTGCTCAACAGGAAATTCAATCACAAGTTATGAATTCAAATAGAACTCAAACTGAAAATCAAGAAGATAATACTGAAGATGATTTTGTTTTACTACTCAATACGCCAGATGTTATTGAAGATATAACTGATGATGAAGAAATGAATAATGATAAAAAAATTAATCAAGATAAATTTAAAAATGAAAAAATAGTTCAACAAATTCCAGAAGAAATTCCAGAGACAGTTACAACTCCCAGTTCCTTGATAACTTCAACTTCAAATAGAAGACGCTCATATTCACAGAGTCCAAGTTTATTTGGCGATAGTTTAGTTCTGGATACACAAGAGTGCAATCTTTTAGATCAAAATATCATCGACTTAGACGGTGTAGTATTTGATGATATAAATTTTTCTGTTGAGCAAGCATCTAAAGCACAAAAACCAGAAACGAGTATGACCAAAGATAAATATAATAAACCTGAAGAATTACGTAATCCAGAAACATCATCACAGTCAAGTTATAAATCATTAGTTTGGAATGAAGATACTTGGAATAGTACAAAAGTTGGTCAGGGTGTCAATAAGCGTTTGCAAAATCAATTGGATTCATTTAAGAATTTAAAAGAAACAACGATAGAAATTTTAAGACAAGAAAAATTGAAAGACTGTAATCAATATCGTACTCCAAAGAGAAAACGTTCTACTGACTCAAATTCAGAAAAAACTCCATTAGATAAATTACAAAGAGCTTCAAAAAGAAAGTACAGCTCTCCTACTGCTGAGAAATCTCCAATAGCTAGTCTTATTACTTATGATACTAATCGAAGATTATCGACAGGTTCAAATAAGTCCGAAGATGACATTGTAAGTCCTTCTCAAACTCTCGAACCTTTTGGAACAGTTCAAAAAAATCGCACGAGAATTAAAATGATGTCTATGAAAAGTCGTTCTCAGAAAACTTTACGACTAGGGGAAACTTCTGTCGTTAAATTGCAATCTAAAAATAACGTTGAGTTAAATTCGATACCAACAACATCTAAAGCTAATCAAATTCAAGTAGAAGTACAAGTCCATAATGCTGCTAATTCTGATGATGATGACGATGATATGTTTTTATGTGATGATTGTAGTACAGCGAATGTTGCTCCAATTTTAGATAAAAAAATTCCAGAGACTACTTATGTACTTACTGAAAAACCAGTTGCATTAAAAAATAAACATAATAAAATTGTTGATAAAAAATCGTTGTTAAAAGAATTATCAATTGTAAATATATCAGATAGGATTAAATTTAATGAATTTAAATTTGAAATTGATGGCAAAGAAGAAATAGCATTGGCATTAGCATGTGAAATATTTTCATATGATACTGTAAGTATTGGAACTAAAATTATAAATAATGAAGCTTATCAAGATTTTAAAAGACGACTAAAAAATACCGATAGTATTTATGATGATAAAAAACTTTGTGGAGTTTCAATAACATGGGGTGAAAATATTTATTATCTTCCATTTGAAAATGTTCGTGAAAACAATCGTGTACCTATTAAAGAACGTATGTCATTTCTAACAGAATTATTATCAACTAAAAAATTAACTGTTAAATGTTTTCAACTTAAAGAAATTTATAAAACACTTTATAAATGTTGCGGTTTAACACCTTCATGTAAATTTATCGATCCAACTACTGCAAATTGGCTATTAAATTCAGACATAATTTACAACAATTTTGAAGAATTGGTTAAAGAAAATTTGCCAGAAAGTAAAATCCATTTAAATAATATAAAACGTACTCCGAATGACGTTGGACCAGGTATGAATGTCAGAAGTGAAGTACCAAGTAAAATAAGAGCTTGCACTGAAGCTTTATTGACTTGGTTTCTTTTAGACAACCTTAAAAAAAAGTTAGAAGCTCAAGATCCTGTTTTACTGGATACTTTTAAACATGTGGAGATGGGAGTAATACCACTGTTGGCTCGGATGGAATTAACAGGATTAGGAATAAATCTTGAGCCACTTGAAGAATTATCAAAAGCTATTCTTGATGAAATGTCGCAGCTTGAAAAGCAAGCTTATAGTTTAGCTGGAAAAAAATTTAATTTTTTATCACCTCGAGGCGTTCTAGAAGTTCTTGGTTTAAATAAAGGTAAAAAAGTATGTGCCAATAAAGCAGTACTTGAACAATGCGATCATCCAATAGCTAAAATGATAATATACTGGAGAAAATTAAATACTATTCATATAAAAAATATTTGTCCTTTACTAAACAATGCCAAAGGATCCAATAGAATACATGGAAATTGTTGCACTACAACAGTGACAGGACGAATTGTTATGAATGAACCAAATCTTCAAAATGTTCCTCGAGATTTTAATGCACCAGACAATAGTAAACTCATCAGTATTCGTACTGCATTCGTTCCTGCATTAGATAATGTTTTATTGTCTGCTGATTACTGTCAACTGGAACTACGAATACTAGCCCATTTATCCAAGGAACCAAAATTATGTAGTGTGTTAAAAAAACCTGGAGACGTTTTTAAAAATATTGCAGCACGTTGGTACAATACCACTGAGTCAAGAGTTGATGATACTATGAGACAAAGGGCTAAACAATTGTGTTACGGTATGATTTATGGAATGGGGATTAAAACGCTGGCTGAGACACTTCAAGTAGATGAGACTGAAGCTCGTGAATTTCTGGAGACTTTTATGGGTGCTTATCCTGGTATCAAAAAATGGTTAATTGAAGCTGTTGAAGTAGCTAGAAAACGAGGATACGTTACAACACTAATGAAACGTCGAAGATTGTTGCCAGATCTCAATAACGAATCATCTGGATTGAAAAGACAGGCTGAGAGACAAGCTGTCAATACTAAAATTCAAGGATCTGCTGCAGACATTGCAAAAAAAGCAATGATACTTATTGATGAGAGGCTGAGGAAGGAATTTCCTGATATGATGATGGTATTTTCTGGAGCAACTGCTAAGAGAAAGCTTCGACGTAGTAGAGACACTTCACCTAAAGGTGCTTATTTAGTTCTTCACCTTCACGATGAATTAATTTATGAAGTTAATGCGACAAATGTTGATAAAGTTGCGAAAATTGTTAAAGAGTCTATGGAGCATGCTTATTCGTTGTATGTTCCTCTACCTGTTAAGGTCAAAATTGGATCTACTTGGGGTGAACTAAAAGAATACAAGTTTGATACTTGATAATTAAATGATAATAATAATTAATAATCTTCAGTTCAGTTGATTTGTAAATATTTTATTTTTTCTAATACTGTCTTTTTTTTTTATTGTAAATATTTTATTCTATTATTCAAAATCAATTTGATATACATAATTTTTTTTATAATTTATTCGCTATTAAAACTTAAATCATGGAAAAAAAAATATATATTTGTATACAAATTATTATTTTCTTGTAAGATTTGTATACAGTGTAAGATAAAACAAGTTGTTTTAATAATATTGTGTAAAAAAAAATATATTGTCGCATAAATTGTTTTTATTTATTTTATTTTTAAATCCTAATATATTACTTATATAATAATAACAATAATAATAATAGTTATTATTATTATTATTATTATTATTATTATTATTATTATTATTATTATTATTATTATTATTATTATTATTATTATTATTATTATAATTATTAGATTCAAAATAAAATCTATAAATTAAATCGCAAAAATAAATTGAAAATTTTAAACTAAATAATAATCCATAATGATGGATACTTAAAAAAAAAAACAATTTTATTTTAAATACAAAATTATTGTACATGAATAATAATTCTAGTCGTATGATATAAAAATAAATAATAATTAACTAAATTATATTGAATCACAAGGTGGTGCAAGAGATTGATAAAGTTTTGATACAGCAGTCTGTACAATTTGTTGAAAAGTTTCATCCTCAGTACATGAAACATCAAGACTGACAAGATCAATATGAGCTTTTTTGTTGTTAACAGTGACATATAATTTTTCACCTCGGAATATTTTTGGTACAGAGTCTTCACCAAACATCTCTTGGAGCATTTCAATAAGACACTCTTTGAAATGCATACGATCCATTTTTGTTGGTGCAGACAGTGTTTTAGGAGGTGCTGTATCCATCATTTCAGCTTGAAGAAGTGCCGTAAGAACAGAATCAGCATACATGTCATTAACAGGATTAGCAACCCATTCCATTGTTATTATTTTACCCTCCACAATAACATCAACACATTTAAAAACACGCATTTTTTTATCATCAATAATATCAATATTTCCAGCTATCTGAGTAAGAAGATGCTTAAGAACTGGCAAAGAAGCATTGCAATGGATACTTTGACGTTCAACAACCTGACTCATACTCATATCCGTGTACTTTGAAAGATCTGATGGTGCCAATAGATGATAATTAAAATTTCTCTTAACTAAAATACCTGATAAAATTTGATTTGGCTTTGGTGTATCCATAGCAAGTGTTCCCATAACTTTAGCTGTCTTTTCACCACGGAAATTAAGCTCAACAGCAACTGTATTACGTGGATTGTGTATCTCCATTGTAGTATTAGGATCATCTTCATACTCACGTTGTAATGCAGCTTTAAGACGACTCATTTCATTTTGTTCACCGTGTACTAATATTACATGAGGTGGTTTTAAAGTTCTAATAAATTCAGATGTTTGTTGATAATCAGTGTGAGCAGAAAATGATATATAATCAACAGACATTTTAAGTGGTAGCTTCTGGCCGCTCATTGTTGTAATTTCTTCAGGTTCTGATAATATTGTTTTAGCTAATGTTCCCTCAACACAATACCCAGCAATAATAACACCATTCTTTGAATCTGTACACCAGGACTCAAATAATTCCCGTGATAATCCACTTTGCATCATACCCGGTGATGCCATTACTACACAAGGACCAATGTCATCAAAATGATCAATTCCTTTTAGATTTGATATATGTTTAAATACAAATGGATTATTGATAGCTATCTGTCTACGAATTTTGTCATTCATAGCATTAACATAAGTTTGATAAACTGCCATACATTTTTTAGCAAGTGATGATGCATAATAAATAGGTATTTCATGAAGCTCTGGATGTTGGCTCCAGTACTCATCTAAAATTAATAGCAATTCTTGAGCTCGACCAAGAGCAAAAACAGGAATCAGACATCTACCACCTCGATTAACTATTTCGTGAACTAAATTAGTAAATCTATTTTCACGATCTTCTCTTTTTTCGTGAATATGTGTACCGTATGTTGATTCAGTTATCAAAACATCTGGATGAACATTTGGAATTTCAGCAGCCATTAAATGACGATCTTCTTGTCTACTAAAATCTCCAGTATAAAGAGTTTTAACACCAGCTATTTCAATCATAAACATTGCCGCACCTAATACATGTCCTGCATTGTAAGCCCAAAATTTAATTCCAAAAACATCTTTTTCTTCATGAAAATTAATTGTTTCTATTTTGTCCATACTCGATTCTAAATCTGATTCAGTATATAACATCTGTTCAGTAGCTATGTTGCTTACTTTAATGTAATCTGATAGTAACCAACGATAAATAGCTTTTGTCGCGTGTGTCATAAAACAACGACCTTTAAAACTTGTTTTTTGTAGAAACCATGGTAAAGCACCACAGTGGTCCAAATGAAAATGTGATATTAATAATAAATCTATTTCATCTGCTTCAACTAAATCTACAAATGGTAGAGCATCCATTCCTGATAATCCTGGATGTATACCACAGTCAAGCATTATTTTTTTACCTTTAAATTCAAGCATTATACAAGATCTTCCTACTTCTTGACCAGCACCCAATGGTTTTATTGATAATAAATCACTTTCTTCAGCTGGAACTTGAGTGTCTACTGCTTTACGTTTTGTTGCCATTGTTGAAAAATATTATTGATATTCTATAAATAAGACACATTCATTATTACATTAAGATTTAAATTTTTCCATCATAAATATAATCAGTCAGGCAGTAATTTAATAAACTTAATTTTATGTTTAAAATTTGTGAGTGTGAATGTAGCAGACATGAATGAGTGTAAATGTAGCAGACATCAGACAACTTAAAATGTTAACTATCGATATCTCTGCGAGCAATGTGAATACAAGAAATTTAAAAAGTGGCACTGGCGTGTATTTCAAATATTTTTTCACGTATTTTTGACTTTTTTCATCCACTGCTTTTCGAAAGCTATAATGTTGAAACTAAATTTTCAACAAGTTCTGTCATAAATATATATTAATATAAATTGATAAAATTTACTTATTTGTGTCATTGTTAGATACTCTACTCGTGCATTTTTTTTTTAATCAATAAAATTATCAGAACACATATTTGACCGTATCAATTACCAAAATGAAGAAAATGAAAAAAAAAAAAAAAATTACACGTATTTAGAGTAACAAAATCTACATGTGCATCTTTTAATTTTTTTAATTTTCAAATTGTATCAGTACATATTAATTATTTTATCATCAGACAAATTTTTATATTGGCATATACTTATAAAAAAAATTTATATAAATAAAAAAACGGCAGGCACATGTTTGTATTCCTCAATACTACTTGTGCATTTTTTTATTTTTTCATTTTTCAAATTATACTCGTAAATATTAATTATTTTTCCATCAGAAAAATTTTTATAATGGCATATACTTATAAAAAAAATTTATATCAATAAAAAAACGTCAGGCACATGTTTGTATTCCTCAATACTACTTGTGCATTTTTTTATTTTTTCATTTTTCAAATTATAGTCGTAAATATTAATTATTTTTCTATCAGAAAAACGTTTATATTGGCATACATCTATGAAAATAATTTATATAAATAAAAAAATAAAAGGCACGTGTATGTACTCTCAAATACGATAGTATTAATATTTTTGTATATTTTTTAAAAGAATAAAATTCACTGCATCGAATGGGGTAGAAAGACACTTGAATATCATTCTTTCGTCTCCTGGACTCGAACCTATACGCTCAAGCCGACAACGGTGCACATTCATTTACCGTAAACAGTGCAACCTTGGTGGGCCTGATGCCTCCACTGTCCATCTTATACTTTCAATACTCGTATTTGAGAGTACATACACGTGCCTTTCATTTTTTTATTTATATAAATTATTTTCATAGATGTATGCCAATATAAACGTTTTTCTGATGGAAAAATAATTAATATTTACGAGTATAATTTGAAAAATGAAAAAATAAAAAAATGCACAAGTAGTATTGAGGAATACAAACATGTGCCTGCCGTTTTTTTATTTATATAAATTTTTTTTATAAGTATATGCCAATATAAAAATTTGTCTGATGATAAAATAATTAATATGTACTGATACAATTTGAAAATTAAAAAAATTAAAAGATGCACATGTAGATTTTGTTACTCTAAATACGTGTAATTTTTTTTTTTTTTTTTCATTTTCTTCATTTTGGTAATTGATACGGTCAAATATGTGTTCTGATAATTTTATTGATTAAAAAAAAAATGCACGAGTAGAGTATCTAACAATGACACAAATAAGTAAATTTTATCAATTTATATTAATATATATTTATGACAGAACTTGTTGAAAATTTAGTTTCAACATTATAGCTTTCGAAAAGCAGTGGATGAAAAAAGTCAAAAATACGTGAAAAAATATTTGAAATACACGCCAGTGCCACTTTTTAAATTTCTTGTATTCACATTGCTCGCAGAGATATCGATAGTTAACGTTTTAAGTTGTCTGATGTCTGCTACATTCACACTCATAGACATGAGACAATCTATAAATTTTAAATAAATTAAAATGATTAAATTGAAAAAAATCCGTGTACTGATTATTCATTGATCTAAATACGCATTTTTTAATTTTTATCCTACTTACAATTTATTTATTTATTCCGAAATATAAAAAAATGCCACTTGATCAATTACATTCACATTCATTTAAAATTTTTACACTTTATAAAAAATTTTTTATCAAAATTTAAATACTTAAAGCTTAAAATCAATAAATATATTTATGTTATTACATACTTTTAATTAATTCAAAAAATTTTAGGTTAAAATAAAAATATTTTATTTTTATTATGGAGGGTAGAGTCAGTGCTGCCAGAACGTGCTATATTTTTACCCCCTCCTGCCATTACACTCAATGCTATTTCACCTCAGGAGGGGGTAAAAATATCGCACGTTCTGGCAGCACTGGGTAGAGGTAAGGAGCACTCTCTCACACTCTCTCATATCATGGTTAGATGTGAACTTGGCGATGAAGTGAAGTATGTCAAAGCCGCCAAAGGGAAATAGTAGAGTATGGAAGTAGTTGTACTGAATATAGTAGTTGAGAAAAGTAATTTTATAAATGAATTCAATTGATAACGTAGTCAAGTGAAAATTTTAAATATTTTCAAGAACAATTTAAATTACTTTTTAAATTTATTTTTATTTAAGACTTAAATTATATAAACAATATACTTACCTAGTAAAGTTTGTGCTGTAAAAAGTTGCCCAAGTTGCCGGAAAAGTAAAAAAGAATTGAAGAAACATCGTATTCTGTGTCATTCTTTTAGGAAAAAGTATGTACCCAAGTATGAATAAATTATGGTACAGATCAAAATTTTTAATTTGAAAAAATAGTAATAATATTGGTTTCGCATGAATGAATAAAATTAATTTATTCAAATATTTTAATCAATACTAATTTCTTTGCATTGATGTTTAGACCTCAGCAAGATTTTAACATTGGAACAAATCTTTGGGTATACAGCGTTGAAGCATCCGATTACATTTGCCAATTTCACTTCAAGGAAAAAGATATAAATTTGTATAGCAAGATTGTCATCGGAAATCCAGTCCATTTACATTCTTCAGGCAGATTACAGCCGATTACAGAGCTGCGTATAGTAGGTATTATTTTTCGATACAAATTTAATTAATATTCAAGTTTCAAAGTTGATTGGGGTTAATAAAAAAATTATGAAAAAAAAAATTGTAATTATTTTTGGGTACTTTCACTATAGTTGTCCCTGGCGATCCTGATTCACCGTGATTCACGTCGATCCACGGTAATGTTACGTCCCAGCCTGTACGTCAGATGACGTGGGCATTTACTTCTCTAATTACCGACCTGAAATCTAACTAATTATATCGAATATCGATAACCAAGTAATTTCAATAGTATTTAATTAATTATATAAAATAATATAATATAATAATAGAATAATATTATTCAAGTTATTCGAACGTTAAGGATATGAGTAATAATTGATAAAGTTATTTTTCTATATTTTATCAAATATAAATAAGCGCTGACGCCTCGAGTAAATCCTCGAAACGTGCAGCTGCACAAACATCTATTTTGTTCTAAGATAACTTTTGTTCATAGATAAGTGACTCATTTGTTAATAACAAAAACGGAGAAAGCGTGAGAACGGAGAATGGATCATTCGAGAATATTGCTTATCACAATCCACCCCTCTACATCGAACGATGCGCGGGCCTGATGCCCAAGCGCCTCGTATCGATAAGAGACTTCTCTAGTTTTTCTCGATCAAGAGAAATCAGTCTGAAATATAGAATCATTGAGAGCAGTCAGGCTCAACTTTAAATACTCAACTTCGTTCTCACCCTCTCGAAGTTATTGTTAAGACACATTAACAATTTATAAATTAATTCAACTGTATATTTTCACATCACTCAAAATTATATCCTTATAATTGAATAAATCGGATTTAGATATATAAAATAATATATATAATCACACAACTAGTTTATTGCAACCACCAAATGGTGGCTGTTCAACCCATACTTAATTATTATTTATAATTATATGTAAGTTTTCATTACGTCCAATTTAAATCGATCGCTCAACTACGCCAGCGCCAAAACATCAACCAGGACGTAACAACTTATATATAATTAAAATTGGTGGCAGCGACGGATTCGAACAGCCCCCGAATAGACTGGTCAAATCGCAAAAATCCGAAAATTTTTTTTTGTCACAAGAAAATTGACATCAAGTTATCAAAGTGAAATTATATCGACGTAAAAGAAAAAAAAAAGTAAAATTGTGAAACAAAAGTGAAAAATTAAGTGAGAATTGAAGTGAGTAAAATAAATAATAATAAAAATTCGAATAAATGAAATTAAAAATTCGTAAATAATTAAAATAAAATCATAAAGAAAAAAATTAAATTAATAATATCGAACATTTGAATTAAAAATTCGGAAATTTTTTTTTAATATCCAAGAATCGAAATTTAATTTTATTTCGCTCTCATAAAATAATAAATAAATAAAAAATATATATATATTCATAAAAGTCAGACATATCAAGAAAAAAAAAGTAAAAATTTTGTGAATAAAAAAAATAAAAATCATAATAAAATTCAAGTGAGTGAAGTTAATGAAGAATCAAAAAAATTTTTTAAACAAATCAAATCTACCAACATCATTTACGACGCCCGACGGACGCAGTTCAACATCATTAAGTGCTGAGATATCTACATCGTGCATACCTGCTGACCTTCACCATCAACCTTCCGACGGCAACGTAGATCTTCGCATCGACCATAACTTATTTTTTACAATCTTCTAAGTAGTAAGTCGATTTATCGATATCATTCAATTTTGTAATTTTTTTTGCGTTATATAAATTTAAAAATATAAATTCATAAAAATGTCTCAATTAGAACTTATGGAAACTTCTCTCGCTGAAGCAAAAGATACAATAGAAACATTAGTAGATGAAATAAAAAAATTAAGATCAGATCATGAACGGGTAAAAAACACTTTTAATGAACAATTTGAAACCGAATTAACGCGACGCGTAAGAGAGGAAATGAGTAAATTAAACACCACAAATTTAAATTCACAATTTACATCAAATTCTAACAGAACTCAAAATAATAGTAATATTAATAAAATTGATTATAAAGACTTTCTGAAAACCATCCCAGACTTTGACGGTACAAAAGACGGTTATCCAATAGAATCATTTACAAAAGCATGTATAAATGCTAAAAAAATTTTTAAAGACGATATCGACGAAGAATTTTTAGTAAAATTATTACAGACCAAATGTAAAGGCGAGCCGTTAAAAAGAATTAGTACTGTAGACCCGACAAGCATTGACGACTTTATTTCATTTTTAAATTTACATTTTAGACAAAGTAAAGAAATCTCACTATGGATGAGAGAATTTGATAACTTTCAACAACGCCCACACGAACGCGTTAGGGATTTTAACTATAGAATAAGCCAACATTTGCAAAATACATTGTCAGAAATTGAATATACCGACGGGGAAAATAAGACAGAAAAAGCTACGCTAGCTAAAGAAACTGCTATTCGTTCATTTATATCGGGTTTACATCCGAAATTTGCTATTTTTTTACCAGAAAATAAATATTCGGACCTTGACTCCGCGACAAAATCAGCCGAAAAAGTCGAAAAACAGCTACAACAAATGAGAAATGTTGATAACTTTTTCAATGTATATGATTCTCGAACAAAAAGTACAGATTACCACCACGTTTTTACTCCACACACTAAACAAAATTTTCAAAATGATACTGACTTTACTCACAACATTCGTAATACAAATAATTATCATAAAAATCAAAATCAATATCAAAAGAATAATCAAAACTACGTGCAAAAATCGGAACCAAATAGACATCAAAATCAAAGAAATTTTAATCAATTTTGTAATTTTTGCAAAAGAAATAATCATAGTATCGAAGAATGTAGAAATTTAATGCAAAGAAAAAGCACTGAATCTAATCGAGTTATAGATAAAAATATTCTTCAATGTGATTACTGTAAAATGAATGGTCATTTAATGAATAATTGTTGGAAAAAAATTTATAACGAAGGAAAACGCGATGCATTAAATTCAAAACCGAGTACAAGTACGGGAAACGACCAAGCGTTCCCTCGAGACGGCGCTCCGATGGGAAACGTAGCAACTCAGCGCCAAATTTCGAACAAAAATTAAGAATACCAACGCGAACTTATGTCGTAGGTGCTATGCCAATAGACTACAAACCTACGTCTATCATGCTTAAATCTAAAAATATAATATCGAGTTACGGAAAAATATTAATTGATACGGGATGCAGTTTAAATTTAATAAAATACGGCGAAGTAAAATATAAAAATCTAATTGATGATTCTTATTGTTATAAACTAAATGGCGTATCTGAAGCTATAACTTTGGGTAGAATTCAAATACAAATTTTTAATGAAACTACATACTTTCATGTCATCCCAGATGAATTTCCTTTAGATTATAGTGGAATACTCGGTATGGAATTTTTACGCGAACATGGCGGAATAATTAATTTAGTTGAAAATACTATAATTTTTAAACATTTAAATAATTTAGAATTATCATTTACCGAGGGAGAATATTTCGTTTTAAAAGCTCGAACGAAAACAGCAATGTTTGTTCGAGTCGATAGTAAACTTAAAGAGGGTTATACACCTCGTATTGAATTTGAAAATGGTATTTACGCGGGCGAAGCTTTAGTTAGAAATAATAATGGTATCGCTTATTTGTACGCAATAAACACTCTTGATAAGGATGTTAAAGTGAAAGTACCCGTAATTCCTTTGTACCCTTTCGGGACAAGTGAAGATGAGGATACTAGCTTGACGCAAGACGACACAGATAGATACGATAATAGTACTCGGACGCGGGGAAAGCGTACTGAAGAAGTGTTAAAACTCTTGCGTTTAGGACATTTGAATGAGGAAGAGCGTAAAACGATAGTTTCTCTTGTAGAAAAATACGCTGACCTGTTCCACATTCCGGGAGAATCATTGCGCGCTACAGAGACAGCGGCACACAGTATACCTACTAACGATGACGTACCGGTAAATACTCGACAGTACAGACATCCACCTGCACAAAAAGACGAAATTCAAAAACAAATTACAGAATTAATGTTGATGGACATAATAGAACCTTCGACCTCCCCCTATAATTCCCCCCTATGGATAGTACCTAAAAAGGCTGATTCAAAAGGCAATAAAAGATGGCGTTTAGTAATTGATTATCGTAAATTAAATGAAAAAACTATTAAAGACGCATACCCATTACCGTTGATAAATGATATTCTTGATCAACTGGGTGGCGCAATTTATTTTTCAATTTTCGATTTAAAATCTGGATTTCACCAAATTAAAATGCATCCAAAAGATAAACATAAAACAGCATTTACAACTCCTCATGGTCATTATCAGTTTAATAGAATGCCATTTGGACTTAAAAATGCTCCGGCAACGTTCCAAAGGTTAATGGATTTAGTGTTACGCGGGTTACAAGGAGCGGATCTCTTTGTTTACTTAGACGATATAGTCATTTACGCACGTTCTCTAGAAGAACATAACACTAAATTCGAAAAATTAGCCGAACGTTTACGTAGTGCAAATTTAACTCTACAAGCCGATAAATGTGAATTCTTAAAAAAAGAAGTAATTTATTTAGGCCATCTTATATCTGCCGACGGTGTCAAGCCTGATCCCGATAAAATCAAAGCGATCAAATGTTTCAAAACACCCGCAAATACAACACAAGTGAGAGAATTTCTTGGACTTGCTGGTTATTATCGGCGATTTATCAAGGATTTCGCAAAAATCGCTAAGTGCCTATCTGACCTTACAAGTAAAAACACAAGATTTACATGGACGCCTGAACATCAGGTAGCTTTTGAAACCTTGCGGGACAAACTATGTACAGCTCCGATATTGCAATATCCCGATTTTTCGAAACCGTTTATTTTAACGACCGATGCATCTAACTATGCAGTTGGAGCAATCCTCTCACAAGGCAAAATTGGCGAAGATACAATTGTTGCAGCAGCCTCTCGTGTACTTAATAAACACGAAAAAAATTACTCGACCACCGAAAAAGAAATGGTCGCAGCTTTATTCGGTATGAAAACATTTAGACCGTATCTCTATGGCAGAGAGTTTACTCTTGTCACCGATCACAGACCGCTTGTTTGGGTAAATAATATGAATGACCCAACATCGCGTGTAATGAGATGGAGAGAACGGCTTAAAGAGTTCGAATATACCGTGTTATATAAAGCGGGTAAAATAAACACAAACGCGGATGCTTTATCGCGTAACCCGGTAACTGAAAATCGTGAAGCTTACCCAATCAAAATTAAATGGCGACCCGGTAAACCTGGAATCGCTAGATTGCGATCTTCGGATCCATCTGACTCCGGAAGAGTCATAATAAAAAAACCAAAAAAATATACTAATACAGAGTCAAGTAACTCAGATGAAAAATCAAAAACGCGGAATATTAATAAAAATAAATTGCATGTAAATTCAAGCAAAAATAAGAAAGGACATGTAAGTTCAGAAGAAAGTTATTCAAGTAATAAAATAAATTCGGTAATTCAAATTCTCGAGCCAAAAACTCGAGCGGTCGATAATGAAAATTCGGTCGAAAAAAGTAAAGTAAAAGAGTCGAGAACTCAAATGGCTGGGCCCATCGATAAATTAACTACGGACCCAACAGTCAAAAATACTAGCGACGGCAATAGGATTAGCTACCCTATCGATCGGCGATTAGTTGGCAAAAATAAAGAAAACGGATATATCGGTGAAAATAAAAATTTAAAAAATAAAAAATCTAACGTTAGACAGTATAATCCATATAAAAAAATTTCAAAAACCGAATCAAAAATAAATAATAAAAAAGATAAAAATGATAAAGTAAATAAAAACTTGAAAAGTTATAATACTCGAAATCCTTTGAATAAAAATTCCGAGCTTGATAGTGAAAATCAAAATAAAAAAGAAACTAATAAAGTAAAAACTAATGAAAATTTAAAAAGTTATAAAAGAAAACCTTCCGAAAATTTTGAATCGAATAAGTCTATTGTACTTCCTGATTATTCAGACGGATCATCGTCATCAGGAGAAATTTATGATGCTGTAGCTCTAAGAAAAAAACTCATTAAAAATAACCCTTCGTATTTCAGTGACGAATCTGATATGGCGGATTTCGGTTTATCTTATATATCTAATAATTCTATAAACTCTCCAAAACATAAGAAATCTCATAATTTATCAGCGTCATCTCAATCCTCACATTCATATATACCTGAAAGTTCTAAAATCACTGATCCTTCATCACCATTATTAACAGACGTACAGACGCCAATTATATCTTCAATCTCAAATTTAAAACCACAGTCAAATATTGAAAATACAGAAATCGATAAAAATAAATCAATACTTTCTCAAATTAAAAGATCACATAGAATAGCAGAATTCACACCTTCTCCAGCAGTTCGTACACGCAGGAAAATAGATAAAACTAATTACAAGACGAAAAAAATCATTACTCTAGATACTTCAGACGACGAGTCAAATACAGACGAGACAGAAATAATAAAATCAAAAATATATTCAAGTAACTCGAACGACATTGACACTGAATCGCCAATAGAAACTATTCCTATTACCCCAAGAACACCTACACGAAATGTCACAAAAAGTCCAATTAAATTATGCCCGACTCCCATACGGAGTCCTATAAGAAAAATTAATAACTCTAAAAATATGGGAGGCGCGATTTCATGGTCATCAGAAGAAGGTGGTGACCACCCAAAAATTTTAAATGTAGAAGCTTTAGTTCATGCCGATCCTTATAACGAATCCAATATTCATGTAAATATGGAAATTGATAAAACTACTTTTAATGACTCACTCGCACGACCGATGGACATACAGACGTCATCCGATGATAACGTAATACCGCCGACTATTGTAAACACTGATAGGAATAAAACTAATGTAGAAAATGTAAAAATAAAAAATAATCCTAAAACAAATAATGACGAACCACGACAACAAAGTCCTAGTAAAGCCATAGAAAAACATCGTGTAGTAACAAATAGTCAAACGATAAATAATCCCCCTAATAGCGAACCGCAGCTACGCAGGTCAAAAAGACAGCGTAAGCCCAAAACGTGTTCGTGTTGCACGGACAATGATAAACATACACATACACAAAAATACATTCCATACAAAATACAAAAACTTTCAGAAAATTTTAAGATAAAAACAAAAAAACCTAAAAATAATAAAAATAATTTTCTACCACAATTGCCGAAAATAATGGTTACCCTCGAAGCAATTAATCGCCAACAAAATGCAAATGATAAACTTCCAAACAATAATTTAAGTATAATAAATGAAAATGTAGAACCGATCAATTTTCAAAATTCTTTTCCTGATAGAGAACCACAAAACCCTGAGCATATAAATTCACCCGTTGATCAAAATTTGAGTTCAGTCGAACGAATAAATTCATTCAATGACCAAAATTTCGATCAACGAGAACAAATAAATTCATTTAATGACGGAAACTTTGATCAAATTGAACAAATACATTCATTTAATGATGATAACCCGGATCAAATCGAACAAATAAATTCATCTAATAATATAACAAATTTTCAACAAAATTTAACAGAATTAAATTCAGATAGTAATCAAGAACAATTAGACAATGTAATTATCGTAGAAAATAATAATCCAGATAATGAACAAATAGATTCTGACGATGATTCATCCGTACTTTCAGTAATGTCGAACGATTTTAGTAATGATAATATAATAGAGACGAGAGATAATTTAGAAATGCAAAAAAATAGTTATTTATGTTTTATTAATGCAGATAGTACTGTCCCAAGTGAAATGGGAAAACAATTATTAGAATCAGGATATTTAAAATTGAGTCCATTAGCTAGTTATAAAGTAGGGCAGGTAATTAAAATGGGAACATCGAAAAGAAAAGTACTTGCGTTAGTTACTCAAAACACCAGTACAGATGCACCCACCGAAAAAGATTATTGTAAAGCTTTTAAAAATTTAAAATTATACATGGAAAAAACAAAATTAAAATCGATTAGTATTTCTCAAGGTCGAAGTAATTTATCCAAAACTGTATGGTCAAAAATTAAAAATATTATAGCTAAAACATTTAAAGGAACCGATATTAAAATAATTATTTGTAGAGATCTGATAATAATACCTCCAGTAGAAGAGAGACAAAAGATAATAGCTGAAAATCATGAGACCCCAATGGCAGGTCATAAAGGTGTAACTAAAACTTACAACAGAATTAGACAAAGATATTTTTGGGATAATATTAAAAAACATGTCGAAGATTTTGTTAGAAAATGTATTAGTTGTCAGAAAAAGAAATTAGTAAGAATAAAAACAAAACAACCGATGGTAATAACAGATACATCCGCAGAAATTTGGGATAAATTAGCATTAGATATAGTAGTACCTAATAAAACTTCAGCAAACGGTTATTCATATATTTTAACGATGCAAGACGATCTTTCAAAATATTGTTTTGCAATACCGCTAGTATCTATGACAGCCAAAGACATTGCTATAGCACTAGTCGAAAATTTCATATTAAAACACGGTTGCCCAAAAGTAATTTTAACAGACCAAGGTCAAGCATTTATAGGTAAAGTTATGGGTTGTGTAGCTAAAATTTTCAAAATGAAAAAAATAAAAACGACAGCTTTTCACCCACAATCTAATGGTTCATTAGAAAGAAGTCATCAAGTATTAACAGATTATATCAAACATTTTACAAATAAAAATGATTGGGATAAATGGTTGCTTCATGCAACTTTTGCTTATAATACGAGTGTACACGAAGGTACAAAGTTCACCCCATATAGATTAGTATTTGGTAAAGAAGCGCGATTATCATCAGAATTTTCATACTTAGACGATATTCCTACATACGCAGATTACGTTAAAGAACTCGCAATTCGATTGCTAGAATCAAGAAAAGAAGCAAGAGAAAATTTAGAAAATTCAAAATTAAAATCTAAAGTACGATACGATAAAAAAATAAATCCTGTAAAGTTTAAAATAGGTCAAAATATATTTTTAGTAAAGAATCAGAGAGATGGTAAATTTGATGATAATTATTTAGGTCCTTATAAAATTACTGAAATTTTCCCAGATAAAAACGATATAGAAATTGAATATAAACCTGGAAAAAGAAAACTCATTCATTGTGACAGAGCTAAAATAGCTTATAAGTAGTTTCAGTTCTTCTCTCTCAACTAAAATAAACAACATCAAATAATTCATGATTTGATTTAATTTAATGTAAGAAATATAAGAAATGTAAGAATAACGACGTATAATTAAGAAAAATTAAATTTTATTTCTAAATAATTTCGAAAGATTGGAAACATAGACATAATTAAAGATAAATAATTAGTAAAGATAAGAAAAAAAAATAATAAAGAAAACAAATTAAATGATGCTAAAAAACAAATATTCTGGAAATAGTATAACAATAATTTTTAATATAACGCAAAATAGACAATAAACGATAGTAAAAATAAAATAATAATACCCAGATTTTTTTTTTGAAGATAAAATATTTAAAATATAAGAAGAATAGAAAAGAAAAGGAAAAGTAAAATAATTGAGAAGATAGTTAAACAGAATATATCACATAGATATACTAAAGAAAAATAAATAAATAAATGAATAAAAAAAATTACTATAATAAATTAAAAATAGACAAATAAAATAATAGAAATTTTTTTTTCTTACTCATACGCATAACTGAAAACGACAGTTATTTAATAATTTAGTTAAATTTAATAAAAAACAAAAAAGAAAGAAAAAAAAAAAAGGGGAAAAAAAATATATATATATAATACAAATTTTTTTTATATAATAATAATCTTAAGAAATAAAAGAAATACAACTTTTTGTTGCCTATGTAACCATTATAGTGAATAAGACATTTATATTATATAGTATTGCATGAATAAATTGATATGTAAACATAATCTCCAATGATTTAAGAAAAAAATAGAAAATGAACAAAAAAAAAAAAAAAAAAAAAAAAAAAAAATATCATATTAAAGAAATTAAACGTGTACAGATTTCACGTCGGTAAAATAAATTTTTTTTAATACTTAGTATCTTTCACAGATAAGGCCCGAACGAGCGAGGGCGCTCGTCTAACGGGTGGGGGCGTGTTACGTCCCAGCCTGTACGTCAGATGACGTGGGCATTTACTTCTCTAATTACCGACCTGAAATCTAACTAATTATATCGAATATCGATAACCAAGTAATTTCAATAGTATTTAATTAATTATATAAAATAATATAATATAATAATAGAATAATATTATTCAAGTTATTCGAACGTTAAGGATATGAGTAATAATTGATAAAGTTATTTTTCTATATTTTATCAAATATAAATAAGCGCTGACGCCTCGAGTAAATCCTCGAGACGTGCAGCTGCACAAACATCTATTTTGTTCTAAGATAACTTTTGTTCATAGATAAGTGACTCATTTGTTAATAACAAAAACGGAGAAAGCGTGAGAACGGAGAATGGATCATTCGAGAATATTGCTTATCACAATCCACCCCTCTACATCGAACGATGCGCGGGCCTGATGCCCAAGCGCCTCGTATCGATAAGAGACTTCTCTAGTTTTTCTCGATCAAGAGAAATCAGTCTGAAATATAGAATCATTGAGAGCAGTCAGGCTCAACTTTAAATACTCAACTTCGTTCTCACCCTCTCGAAGTTATTGTTAAGACACATTAACAATTTATAAATTAATTCAACTGTATATTTTCACATCACTCAAAATTATATCCTTATAATTGAATAAATCGGATTTAGATATATAAAATAATATATATAATCACACAACTAGTTTATTGCAACCACCAAATGGTGGCTGTTCAACCCATACTTAATTATTATTTATAATTATATGTAAGTTTTCATTACGTCCAATTTAAATCGATCGCTCAACTACGCCAGCGCCAAAACATCAACCAGGACGTAACAGTAAATAGCCTTAGAAGTTCCTCTGGTTCAAGATTTGAAAATACTTTTCTTTTTATTTGACCGGGCAACTGATTGAAGCTCATCGTTAATTTTTTTTTATATGTACTATTATCGAGAAATAAAGACAAAAGAATTAAAAATAAAATCTGTTAAAAAATTGAATTATTTTCGTTAATTTTTGTAGTTTAGTTATTAAGGAAGAAGGAACTGAAACACTTCATTTTATTTTATTTTTTTTAAAACACTTTGATCAATGACTTAATCAATCGACAATTTTTAAATTAATGGATATGTGAGACACTTTCACTTACTATATGCATCAAAATATAAAAATGAATCATAATAATTGAGAAATATTTCCTGGCTATTCATGATGAATTTCCTTCTATGCATGATGAATCGAAAAACATAATTGTGTCAAAAATCCATAGAAATAAAAACTTTCAAAAATCCTAATATAAATTGTACCTTGACTTTCTGTCCAGGATTCTATTCATTTACGTTAATTATGTATAATAATACGAATATTTTAGAACATTCTGAAAGTAATTTTCGAAAAAAAAATTTAAATAATGTACATTAAAATGACTCATTTAAATTATTAATAATACTCTTCCTAAACAAAATAATTTATTTATTTAGATTGACATTAATTATTCGCGGGAATCAGAACTGTATATAATTGTCAAACTAAAAAATGAGCGCGCAGTTTTCAAAAGTAGCTAACTTCACAACTCACCGGCATTTGTAATTTGTAACTGTAAACAAACACACGTTGGCCGTTGGTACGTTCATAAAAATAATTTATAAATTATTTTATAAGAAAAGTATACTCTGATTAAAAATATGTACATATAATTAATAAATATAATAAACAATTGTTACAAGGATAGATAATTTAAAAAATTACAAATTAATTATAAACATTAATTGTAATAATAATTCAAACTAGATAATGGCTGCTTATAGACCTGCCGGATTATCAGATTCTTCTGATGAAGAGTCAACTTGTGTGCAAAATAATAGAAGTACAAATAAAGTATGTTCATTAAATATTCCTTATTATCAGAAATAATTTAAAAATTGTCATATGTGGAAAATTTTTTTCAGAAAACTCAATACCATCATTTGAACGAATGGGGAGCCAAAACTTTAGAGCGAGATGAAAATCAAGATCGTCAATTCAAAGTTCTCAATGCTTGTATGACTGGAGACATTGATATTATTGATGACTATATAAATCGTACGTCAATTTTAACCAATTTAATGTATGATACTGAACATCGCCGACAGCTAATAATTTTTTGAATTTATTCAAAACGTTAAACTATAAAAGAAAATATTAAAGAAATTGCACTTATAGTTTTTAAAATTTTCTACATGTGCAATTTTTTTGTTTTTTTTTGTTTTTGTTTTTGTAATGGATTTTTTGAAAAAAAATCCGAAAATTGTTAATTATCTACTAATTTCATGATCACTTTAATGTAACCTTTATTTCATAAACAAAAAAAATATATATATTCCTCATGCTAAATCCAAAATTTTTTATTTCTATTATGTAGATGGAAATGATGTTAATGGATTTTTATTTAGCGGATGGACTATGTTATTATATGCTTCTTCTGCACTTTTACCAGAAGTTATTGAGCATTTATTAAAATCAGGAGCTGATCCAAATCTTCATAAAAGTATAATACTCTCAAAATCTGTGATAAAAACGTTTGAATCTATTTTTTTTTTTTTTTTTTCTGATTAATCAATTGATTTATTTAGATGGATATAGTCCACTGATGGCAGTATGTGATTCAACTAAAGGAACCACAGAGCAAACTTTAAAATGTATCGAAATTTTACTAGAAGCCAAAGCTGATCCGGATGCTATTAGTAAAGATTTGTAAGAAGTTTAAAATTATTAAAATTTATTTATTTTTACATAAAAATTTTAATAGTTTACTATATCTTTAACAGACAAACGCCATTGATGCTCGCTTGTAAGTCTAAAGAACCTGAAATTATTTTGGAGCTTATGAAGAATGTTAGAAATATTGATGCATGTGATAAAGATGGGCGAACGGTAACGATTCTAAAAAAAAATTTTTAAATTAATAGGTTGTTTATTAATAATATATATTTATTTTCAGGCTGTATTTTATGCAGTTTGTGCTAATAAGCCAGAAGTTTTAAAAGTACTTATGAAAGCAAAAGTGTCGGTAGTATCAGTAGACAGACGTAATTTGACTGTTAAAGATATTGCTGTAACTAAAAACTATGAAGAAGTAATTATATTTTAAATACAACTATCTTTCATTTTTATATTCAAAGATAATTGTTTTTTTAAATTCATTTATTTGTAGATTTTGCAAATTTTGGATTTCGAAGATGATGAGATTGAAAATTTTTGTCCGGTTGCAAAAATAACAGACTGGAAAGATGCAATTACAAATATTACAGATCCAAATCCCGAATATATTGATTCTGATATTGCGAATATTTTATACTCATTAAATTTAGAAAAATATCGTCAGTCCTTTAAAGGCATGAATGTAAAAACATTCTTACAATTGACTGAAGAAGATCTTATTAGATTAGGAATGGATATACAGTATCATAGAAAACAATTTATAAACGGTTTAATTAAGTTTCATTCGTCTAAATGGAAATCTTCAAATACTGTTAAAATAATTAAAAAATTTTCAACTCTTTCGTCAGTATTAAAATTTGATAAAATTATTTAATACATCACTAGCTGATAAATTGAATTAAATATTTTTTAGATTATTCGATGGAGTTATTTCTTTAGGAAATGTTGCTCGACAACTCAGTATTATTGGATCAAGTTTTCGTTTTATGAAAAACAATTTTTTTAGCGGTAAAAATAATAAAATCCTTACAAATAATGAATTTTGTGTAAAAGAACTTGAAGATGCTGAAGAAAAATTAATTCACATTAAAAAAGATTTTCAAAAAATATTAGAGTATGCTGAAAAGGTACAAAGTTTATTTTTTAAAAATTCGTAAATATTTTGACTATAAAAGAGATGTGAATTTATTAACTTGAAATTATTTTTAGATTGAAAAAAATAATCGTAGTAATCGACCAGTAGCTTACATTGGATCTAATGAATTAAAGAAAAAAACTAATTGGACAGTTCTGCTTACTGTTACTGTGATGACTGGAATATTTTTATCAAAGACTTCTTTTGTGAAAAAAACATTAGATTAATAATTAATAATAATAAATTATCAATAATAGAATATAATTATAATTATATTCAATCATAGAAGTCATGAAAAAAGTATTATTATTCTTTAATCTAAAGATTTATTAAAAATCTGTTGTAAGTTGTAATAAATGCTCAAAACACTTGAATAGTCGTAAGTATTTATTTTTGAAATAAAAATGTAAATTTATGGATTTCAAAAGTAATTAAAAGATATCTTTGATATTGTTCATTAATTTAAAAAAAAATAATTAAATATAAGAGTAAATTATTCAATCGTAGTTTAGTTCGAATGTATTGAGCAATTCAAACATTAGCAATTTAAGCTTCATTCTCGATTAAGAAATTTTCCAATTAAATAATTGCATACTTTTTAATCTCTAAACAAATTAATTATTATTTTAATAATTTTCATTAACAAATTTACTTAAATTAATTAACTTGTAAAAAAAAAAAAAAAAAAAAAAAAACAATAAATCATAAAATAGTAAATATAAAATTCTCAATAATATAGCAACGATATTCAATATGTCTACTGTGTTATATAGTTTATGATTTCATTATTTAATAAAACTAAAATAATTATTGAATTTATAATTACTAATAATCGAATTCTTATTACAATTATCCAGTAAAAATTGAAAAAAATTATAATTACTCTTCAGTGTGATTTATAATAAAAAATTTTATTTAAATCAGTTATAATAAATATGATACTTAAAAACTAATAATCAATGAAAAATAATATTAATATTTACATAATTTGACCAAATTATTTACTTATGTGGTGTTATCACTTAAGTTTACTAGCTTCATCATTAAAGGAAATAGTGGATGAAACGAGGGAAGATTACGCTGTCTAATAATTAATTCATAACGTTGCAAAGTTCCAGTACATAATGTCAATCGATCTTTCTCACTTGGATGATTGTCCAACCATTGTGATAATCGACTTATTGACCATCCAGCGCTCTACAATTTAATTTAAAAAATGAATAATAGCATAAAACATAAGTTATAAATAATAAAGAAATGTACCTGATGTGGAGATTGTAATTCAGGCGGAGCATCCGAAAAAAGATGAAGAAGAACAAGTGAAGGTGGCACACCACCTTCACCTTTCATGTCCACAACTTTTTCAACCATTTTTTCCGGTCCCAGTGTTAGTAAAGATTTAAGGGCTCTCAGTGTACGATATTGCTGTTGTTCTAACATTCCTAATTGGCCTCCTCGACACAGTGGAGCAACAGCGACTTCCATCTAGTCATTTCATAATTGTTTATTATTATTTGAACCTCACTATCATTATAATAGAAATTAAAATATAAATAAATAGGAAATAAAAATATTTAATTAAAACCTGAGCAAAGTCAACAATTAGTTTAGCTCGGCCATATTCACTTAGTGGCCGTATTAAGCAAGCATGACGGACAAAAAATTCAATACATCTTGAAGCAATAGCATTACAGCTGAAATATTAAATTATTAATTATTTTATATTTTGATAATTGCAATTATCTGATGAATAATTAATAAATAAACTTACCATTCAATTACAATCGTTTGATTTTTATAAGGCGCAAGGAATGTACTAACTGTCCGCATGATAAAACCTTGTAATTCTTTTATATAAAGTGAACATCCAATTTCGCGAATCTGAGGACTATTAAGACTAAAAAAAATATATATAACATAAATATTTTATTCAATTTTATTAATTATATTAAATTGCGTCACTAATTCCAATAAGGCTTATATTTTTATACGCCCTTTTGGATTTAGTCACTAAGTTTAAAATCAAAAAAGAATATACTTTTTTTTTTAATTGCTAATCATATTGTAGAATTATTCTAAAGCTGAATTTTTTTTTTTTTTTTAATTTTTAGCTATAAAATAAGTCTACAAAACGATCGGTAATGAAAAAAAAAAAAAATAATACGCCTTTTTGCCTTTAGAAAGTTTCCTAAAGCCAAAAGGGAGTATAAAAATATGCCCTTTTGGAATTAGTAACGCGATAATATTCATTAAACATACTCTCGAAATTCAGTATCATCATGTATTGTCAATATAATACTTTCAATAGCATCAGTAATTGAAGCTATAAGTGGAGCTAGTATATTTTTAGTCAATGAATTGGTATCCTCAAGAGCATTAGCAATAATAACAGCACCTTCTTGTGGTAAACTACCCGCTAAATTAGCGACAACACGATTCATTTGTGTTGCAAGATAATATAATAAGTTAGCTAATGTAATATTAGTCAATTGTCCAGATGTTGGTGAGTCAATAACTTGGCTAGCTTCACCGCTGGTTATTAAACCTTGTTCACATTTTAAACAAAATAATCTTATAGCTTTTCCCACATTACGTGCAACAACTGTTGATAGATTTTCATCAACCAGTGAAACACTTATTTCACTTGTAATTGTTCTTATTAAACTATCTATTTCATCTTGACTTGGTGAAGCATCACCCGAAAACATTGTATGAACTGGATCCAATAATCGTGAAACAGAACGTGACAAATAGGCATTTTCAAATGGTGATAAAATATCTTTACTTATTGTATATCTACCAATTAATTGTGATTTTTCTTTTAAACGTTTCCTTAAATCCAAAAATACACGTAAAAATTTCGGATACTCGCCTTCTAATGCTTGTTTTATAAAAGACGATGCTTGTGTACGTTCAATGAATATTTTAGCTAATAGTGTTATTATTTTATTCCAAAATGATTGAGATAAACCTTCAAATTCTTTAGTATAGTGCTCTAATAAAATTCTTTCAAGAAATTCAATTTGTATGCAATGGGTGTACAATGTATCTTGAAGTAAACGATCAAGATTTTCCCAAAGACGTACACGAAGATTTCCAGATGAACCTGGTGATGGTAATGCCGCTCTACCAGGTCCACCTCTTTTTATTAAATCTTGATTAGTTGGTAATGAGACATCTAAAGCTTCTCGAGCAATTTTTTCTATTTCTAATAGTGCTAATTTTTCAGTTTTCTCAATGGCTTTAGATAAAATTCCTAAATTTTCAAATACCTGAAGTGCTGTACTAACTTTAACATTATCGGAAGATTCTAATCCCTGTGACAATGTAGTAGTTGCTATCTTTTTAACCGTTAGTTTATGAGATTTTACAGCTTGTTGATCATTAGCTATCAAATTTAATCCTATTAAATCACCATCAACCATCAACTGCTCAAGTTCATTAATACTCTTAGCTGCTTTTATTATTTCAGAGCTTTGTGTTGCATTATTTATTTGTGAATCTAATTTTTGTGAATGCAATAAATGTTGAACTCTGCCGACTTTTCTCAAAAGATTTGACGCTTCATGGAGTCTTGTTAGAATTATTGTTTGTGATTCTAATTTATTGAATGGCTCAACTATTTTAGCCCTCAATCTTTCTACTGATGACAACAAACTCTGTAATAAATATTTAATATAATAATTCCTGATTAATAATTAATTATATTTAATATATAAATGTACTTGAACGTGAGTTTGCATAACTGATAGAACGCCTTCTATTTTTTCAACCCATGTTACTTGAGACAATAAATCTTCATGATTTGTAAGAACTATTTGATGTAACTCAGCATCTAATATCTCTAAAGCTAATTGACAAATAAATATATTTAATACAGCTGTCAGATTTAATATTATTAGTTATAATTTTTGATAAAAATATACCTTTTCCGAATTTATTTAACTGTTGAGCAACAGTGAGCAACTTATTAGTATCGTTTATTTGAGCTTTAGGGTCTAAAAATTGTTTCAAAAAATCTAAAATATGAAAAATTATAATTATTAAATAGTTATATAAAAAAAATATTGTTTGTGATTATATAAAAAAATTAACCGTCGTTTTCTATACTTTGAAGATCAACAATTTCACCCATATTTAATTATTTAAGCATGTAAAATATTATGAATTAATTCTTTATTATTTATATTAAAATCTATAAAATATTATTTTTTTTACAACAATCATTTTTATGAATCGTGGCAATAAATATAATAACCTAACTTTTGAAATATGCGCGCGCATTTGATATTAGCGCGTTTAAAATATTTGAAAGAATATTCAAATAAAAAAAATCTGGAAATCGGTTGACCCTGCGGGCCAGCCCCAAATCTTCCCGCTATTTTCAAGCTCAAAGAACTTGAAAACGTTATTTTAGATGTTTTTAACTTGACAATACTTTATATTAAATTAGTTTTTTCAAGCTTGAAAACAGAAATGTTCTATATTAAACTTGGAAAATTAAAGACGTCGAAAATAATTAATAAATAAGTTTTCTTAAAATTTTTATTCAGGATTACGTTCAATAAAATCAATGTATTCAGGTAGAAAACAATGTAAGTGATTGAAATGAGTTTTAACTCAGATCATAGCGTTACTATTTAAAATATCCGAGAAAAATGTTAAGAACGATGTTATTTCAATTTTTCTGTTGATAGTATTATTTAAACTGAACAACGAATTGCATTCCGTTATGTGGTGATCAGAAGAGACCACGAAGATGAAGAATTAGTACGATTTTAAATACATTGTAGTACCCCTGATTAAAAGAAACGATTCGAAACGATTTGCAATATTAAATGCCCATGAGAAGGGCGATTCAAAAATATCCAAAGTATTCAAAAGCATTAAAAAGTATTAAAATTTTTTTTTTTTAATCGTTTCTTTTAATAAGGGACATTATATTATGATTTATCCAGAAAAAATGACATTAAATGTTATTTTTTACACTTTTTGTCGTCTATATCTGCGCGTTTTATTGAGTTCTAAAGCATAAGATTTTGAAGTCGATCGGTTGAATCATTTCTGAGAAATTAAGAAAAATCTAGAAAAAAAAATTTTTGTTTTTTTCGTAATTCTCAAATATCTTCGAGTCTACTCAATCAAATGATCTGAAATTTTCAGGAAAGTAGACGGCCAACAAACTCTTTCGATTGCCGCAAAAACGATTTAAATCGGATAATTAGTTCAAAAGTTATAAAAAGTTCACACACACACACACACACACACGCGCGCGCGCGCGCGCGGACATAATTCTAAAAATAGTCAGAATAATTTCCTAGGACCTCAAAACGTCGACATCTGATGAAAACTCAATTTTCGAAAATCGGGATGAAAGCAATAACTTCCCGAATTTTTTCGAAAATCTTCGATTTTCTTAACGGGAAGTTAAAAATTGTTAACTTAAATTCAACAAAGTCAACTATTTTTTTTTGTGTGACTTGAAATACGACGATTTTCAAAAGGTTTAAAGTTTTTATACATTTATAAATAATAATATACTTGAATTATTTATAAATAATTTGAATGGAATAAAAGTGACAAGTTTTTATACATAGCAATAAGATAAAAATATTTGAGAACGTGACATTTTAATAAATGTTTAAAACTTAAAACGTCTAATAACTAAATGTTTAAAAATAATATCTTAATCTTCATTTATTCTTTGAGTAAAGAAGATATCAGTAATCGAAAATAATTATTCACGTTTCATTTGTTACACTTACTTATTGAACTGATGTTGAAACATAAATTGAAAAAAGAAGTATATATGCATTTTACGATAAATAAAGTATTGTTCATATATATCCCAAAAATTTGCGATTTAATTAAAATAGAAAAATCTAAAAAATTCAAAAAGGTTCATAAATATTAGGCAGAGATTATTAATTAATATTTGGCAACGGTAGATAAATAAAAAAAAAAAAAAAAAAAAAACATGTTTTAAATGCGATTCTTTCTAGAAATGAAACTGGCTGTTAGTTCACCATTTGAACATTTCCTAGATAATAAACCGAATAGCTCATTATTCATTACATATTATTGAAATTCTTTGTAATAATAATTACAACAGGAAGTTAAACTTTTATCGTAAAATTAAAAAAACAAATTTATTTTCATTGTAAGTAAAAAAAAATTTAATTCTTAATCTCATACGTTTGAACGAATAACAAAGAAAAGTTATAAATTTAAAATAAATTCCAGACAAATTACAGAACATTTTTAGAAATAAAAAAATAGATCAAGGCAAATTATTAACTCTTATCATTTGATAATGTACAATTTTAATGTACATTTAGTATACATACTAACATTAAAACGATAATACATTAATATAAATAATCTTAACTTATATAATTAAAAATAAAGGACTGTTGAATTATTGTTTAAAAAAAGAAAATAAAATAAAGAAATAAAACGATTTTTAAAAAGTACCTCAATACATAACGTTTATTAAGGTGTACACATGTTGACTTAATTGTATTATTATTATTATTATTATTATTATTATTATTATTATTATTATTATTATTATTATTATTAATTATTATTATTAATTATTATTATTATTATTAATAATTTTTTTTAATTTTTTTTTTTTTTTTTTTTATTAATTTTTCTTAAGATTTTTTAAAATTGTAATTATCCTACATTAGTTATTTATTTATCCGCAATAGTATGAATAAATATTTCATACTTTGTATTTTTTTATTTTTTTTTTTGCCGAGTGAAACATTCTGTTTTAGTTTCATTGACCCTATTATAAAATAGCATTGATATACATATTTACAATACATATGTACAGTTGCTTCAATTCGTTCTATATGAAATAGACATTAATTTTTTTCTATTTTTTACGTTGTCTCTTCATTTATTCATTTATTTGTTTATTATAATTAATTATTTCAATTATTTTTAATATTTTTTTACTAAACAAATTGCACGTTCGGACATCGATGTTGGTTTCTTAACTAAAATTTACGAGCAATTTATTTATAAATATTTTTTTTTTTTTTTTTTTAATAATTATACGATAGTTTAAGAATATATCCGATATATTAAATATTACAGACAATCAATTTTATCTATTTTTTATACTGCTCTCTCGACACATATAGATTTTTTTTTCTCCACTTTCATTCTCGCTCTTTTTCTCGTAAATAATCATCATTAATTTACAATTAACATACCAACAATATTCCGAGTACTCGCGTATTATCTTCAATTAATTTACCTTAATTATTGTTTTGGTACAGCGTTGAAGAATAATTTGCGCCTAACTATTTAAATGATAATAATAATAATAATAATATGAATGATTTATTCTGGATTCTCGCTTCAATTATTTGACCTATTAATCAATCATCCTTAGTTATTTATTTATAAATGTTTTTTTTAATAATAATATTTATCAATCATTATTGAATTAATAATTAAAATACTTAACTATTAAACAAAACAAAAAAATGTCCAAACATAATAGTTACAATTATTATTATTAATATTAATTAATTAATTAAATTATTAATATAATCTTATTTGAATTATTCGTTTAGTTTTTATTTGCAGAGAGCAGCACACAGAACCAACATCATCAGTCTTAATATTGGAATTTACCAATAAAAATCACTTTATGCATTGCAAAAAATATAAATATAGAAGAATAACAACTAAAGTATATCTCAATTGTTATCAAGTTTGTAATTATTATCGTTTTGTTGTTGTTGTTGTTGTTGTTGTTTTTTATAAACTAGTGATAGCATTATTTATTTATTTTTCATTTGTCATTAATAAATTGTAAATGAGCTTATATTTGTAATTTACGGCTTAATAAACATGCATTATCAATTCAATTTGGCCGTCGTCATTATTACATATTTTATTTAAATATTATTAATATGTTATCATTAATGTCACTTTGTAAAACAGTAAAAAAAACTCACTTACAACATCTGACATGTTAAGAATTCTCGCATTAGTAATATATATTTATAATATTTATTTTTGTTCACCATATTATTTAATGATTAATTATTTTTAATGCTTTCAATTTATTATTACTTGGCAAATTTATTATTTTATTTTATTTATTGTTTTACATAATCCCTGTACTCTCGTATTCAATAAATCCAAAAAAAAAGCCAATAATCACTTTTGTTAAGTTTCTTATACTTTTCCATTATTTTTCTTTACCTTCTGTTACTTTTATTATTCACTTAATTTTTTTTTTTTAATTAATTAATATTACTAAGTTAAATAGCTTAAGTAAATAGTTAGAGTTTTGAGTGGCTGAATCTGTGAATCACATTATTTAAAGACCATAAATATATAAGATATATAATGAAATTAATGACGTCTAATATTAACGTCAAAATAAATCTACGTGATTATCACGTATATAATGAAAGAAAAAAAAAGGTAAGAAAAAAAAAATCAACAAAATTTCAACTAATTGAAACAACATATCGTAATAACAAAGAAAAATAATACGATTTTTTAAAAAAACACGGATAATTCTTTAAAAAAAAAAATATATATATATATATATATATTTATAATAACTATTAAGATAAAATTGGATAAAAAAATCCACAATCACAATCACTCACAATTAATTAAATATAAATCCACTGGGTGTGCATTGTCTACATTAAATTCAGACCGATTAATATTTATTATCATCATACACTGTCTTATTAAGAGTCAAGATAAAAAATAAAAAAAAATTGAAATTGAAATTAAAATTAAAATAAAATAAAATAAAATGAACAAGTTGGCAATTTAATTTTCAGTATTTACAGGCTCACGAGCATGATGAATTCTCACGTGCTTATTATGGTTTGACTTGGTACTGCTTGATTTACCGCATATGTGACACGTGTATGGTCGTGCACCACTGTGAACACGTAAATGCTCTTTTAGATAATATGACCGGTGAAAAGTTTTATTGCATACGTCACACGTGTACGCTTTATTTTCTTCATGTTCTTTAACATGTCTTAAACAATTGTATTTTCTTATAAATTGAGCGCCACAATAATTACATGTATACGGTCTTACATTTCTATGTGAGTTCATGTGCGCTGTATAATCGCTGTGACGATAAAACGCAGCGCTACACTGATTGCACTTAAAGGGTTTGGTGCTACGTGCTGCATGAGTCCATTTATGTAATTGTAAGTTCCACTTGGTACTGAATGCTTTCGAACACACCTGACACTCATAAGGACGTTCTCCATTGTGTACACGCATATGAACCGACAATGATGAACGTAAATAGATGCACTTACATATTGGACATTCAACATTTTCATTTTCACGTTGAGCATCTGGTACAAAACGACGATTATGAGCACGTCGCATATGACGTGTTAAACTAGCCATGTGTATAAATCTTTCATTGCAATAGGTACATGCTTTAGGTTTTTCATCGTGTGTTTCCTTATGCCAAGCAAGCTTTTTTTTTGTATGAAATACTTCACCACAGTGACATATATAATCTTTTAATTTACGTTTTATATTTAAATGATGACGATTTTTATGTTGAGTTAAATTTGAGTATCTGCGGAATGTTTCATTACAGAGATTGCATTTAACTGGTGCATTACCCGTATGACCATTCATATGTTCATCTAATTTTTGTTTTGTTAAAAATGCTTTATCGCAAACAGTACATGGAAATGGTTTAATACCAAGATGACGTTTCATATGTAATTTGAAATTTTGTTTACGATAAAAATATTTACCACATTGAGAACATTCAAGCGGATGAATTTTTAAATGAGCATTAAATAAAGCAACTGAAGGAAATTCTTCATTGCATATTTGACATTTTGAAATATCATGAAGACGTCGTGCGACTTCGGTACCATGAACACGTCTATTGTGCATCTGTAAGCTTCGTTCAGAACTAAAACGTTGTGTACACATGGCACATGAAATTTCTATACTCTGTGTTAAAGCAAGACTTTCAGTTTTTTCATCAGTTTCAACTTTACTGATGTCACTTAATTGTTGTGGTGGTTGCATTTGATGTAGCAATGGTTGTTGCTGTTGATAGGCCTGTTGAACATGTATACCAGGAACAAAAATATCCTCAAAAGGATTCATGGGACCATCCAGAAGTTTTATATCTTTTGTTTCAGATTGTTCGGCAATACCACTGTTACTGCAACTGTTACTTGGACCAGCTTCTTTGTGTACAGTTGTACTGTGAACACGTCGTTCTTTCGGGCAATCAAAAACCTCTGAACATTGTGAACATTTAAATGTACGTTGTTTTGTTGGTGTTTTTCTATCTCGATCAAGAAATAAGCTGGAAGTAAAGTGAGTAGCGAGTGAACGACTATCCAACAGAGGTACACCGGCCTCATTATCAGATCCTTCGGACTCTTCCCAGCTTTCACGTGCCATCAGATCATACGATGTCGACATACGGGAAGACTCTTGACCAACGTATAGCTGCTTAAATAAAAAAAAAATATATATATATATTTATATTTATATATAATATAATAAATATCAACTGTTATTATCAATATCTTTATCAAAAGTTTATAAACCGGTTAAATTTCTCACCTGCCAAGCCGAGTGTTCCGTGCAGCCGTTGCTTTCCTGCTCAGACAGCTCTCCCCTTGGTGGCATCGTCTCATCAGCCCGCATGTTGACACTCTTAACTTCTTCATCAATACCTGCACCACCTTCACTGCTTGCCATTGACTGTTGACTTGTTGCACTGATTGCCTTCTGCGAGGATTCACTTATAAATGTACTAGGAACAAGAATTTGAAGTCCATCAAATTCAAATACATTCATAGGACCTGAATGGGCGTCTTCGTTGATATTAAGAAGCTCAGTCGTTGGTATGTGGTTTACTGTTTTAGTTAATGTTGATTGAAAACTCTTAGATTCGATACTTGTCGTAGTAGGTTCTATTGTTTGGGATAAACCACAACTTAAATCTGATTGATGCGTTATAATTTTATTATTAGATATTGAATAATTATCATTAGTTATTGATTGTTGCGAGTGAATTGCTGGAAATGAGCTAACATGCTCAGTAATAACAGACTGATGAAAGATTCCACTGGTATTATTTTCTGATTTTCTTACAGTATCAATACAAGCACCTTCAGATATATCATGACTTGACCTTACAACACTGTGATCAACTTGTGAACAATCAACTAGATGTTTCTGACTTCTTATTGAATCAGTACTTTCTTCATCATGACTGTCACCTTCCATTTGATCAAATGACCGCATCGAAACCGGTGATGATGGTTTACTAAGATCTCTACGTATTCGAAGACCAGAGATACCACTGATTGCTGATAATGGCGTATGAGAACGTGCATTATCAAAATCATCATTTTGTTTAATAAATGGTGTATGTGGACTAGCTATTTCTTCAATCTCCATATCCTCTTCATCAAAATTATCACCCGCACGTTTAGCTTCTTCTTCCTCTTCTTCTTCCTCCTCCTCATCATCATCGTCATCATCATCATTTTCTTCATCGTCATCTTCATGATCAACATCAACTTGCAGTGCAGTAGCATCAAAACCAGCTGGATAAAAATTAAGATTTTCAATTGAACCACACTCTGATCTTGTATAAGACCGTGTTACTTTTTTTGACGCTGATACTGGAGACGCAGGCGCTGATAAACTATGTCTATACCGATATGCATAGTCCAAGTCGCATTCGTCAATAATAATCGTGTCAATGCACTTTTCCCTTTCTACGCAAGCTTCACTGTCATTAATATATTTAATTTCGTCAATTGTTGTAAAATTATTTTCTGATTCTTCTTCTTCTTCTTCTTCTTCCTCTTCATCATCATCATCATCATCGTCATCGTCATCATCATTATCATCATCATCATCATCATCATCATCATCATCATCATCATTATTATCTTCTTCTTCTTCTTCTTCTTCTTCCATTCGTTCTTCATTTTGGGTTGTAATTGTTTTAAGGTTAGATTCTGAATTGGGTTCATGATCAACATTTGTTTGCTCATGTGTCTCAACAAAACCAGACTCAATCATTGTAATAAGAAGATGCTCGAGATGTTCTTCTTCATTTTGCTGACATGTTTCTAATACCATCGGAGTTGGAGCTGAATTTATTTGTGACTCAATAGGTTTTGAAGAGTTTAATTTTTCAATATTACTCGGTTCTTGAGTCTCAAATTTATCTTGTTCTTGTCTATGCTGATTTAATCGTGTATCTGTACTACTATTTTCACTGTCAATTTGATTATTATATGTAGATGAAAATCTTTGATGCTCTTGATCCTGTTGTAAATGCTGTTCATTTCTACATTGATCATCAGTATTATCAACTTCTGGTTCTTCCATATCCGGAAGAATACTCTCAGACTTTTCTTCTTCAGGCACTGCTGATTCAGCATCATTTCTCACAATTTCACTATTATCTACCACTCGTCTCGGTGAATTACTCTGGGTTTGCTGATCTCGATGATCCAGTTGTCTAACCGAATCATTACTATCATCATCATCGTGTCGTATATCTGTGGTATTTTCTGTCGATTGTTGATTCGAATTTGTACAAGTGTCCATGTCTGGTAAAATTCTTTCCATATTTGCCTCTGAAATCATCTCAGGAATCATTTGTTTAGGTTCATTAGTACTAGTAGATATTATAACATTTCTGGTAGTTTCAGTGTTAGCTACCGTAACTACCGGCCTAATACGGGTCGTTGAAAGTGCTGATACTGGTGAAATCATCTGCACAGTCGGTACCTGTTGCTGTTGGTACATGTATGGATTATAGAGCATTTGCATCATCTGATTTGCCTGAGGTGGTGCCATCGCGTACTGTGGAATCATCATAGTACCATTGTTGACAAATTGTTGATAATTAAAAGAGGCAAACTGTGGTGGCATCATTGCATTGATCGGTGGACACTCAAAGACAGGTCCAATGGGAAACGGGGTCTGCGTAGGAATGTGAGCAGCAGCAACAGCTGCTGCTGTTGGAGCTGAAGTTGAGCTTTGGGCATTGACCTGCTGTTGCGGCGGTGACGGCTGAAGGGTTTGCGGTACCTGAGGCACTTGGGTTTGAGGTAACTGAAGAGACGACAAATTTGACGACGAGCCACTGGCTTTTATCAGTGCCTCTATAACTTGTTCCTTTGGATGGGTGTCCAGGTGCCTCTGAAGACTTATACCCTCTCTGAGGTAGAGTGTACATACAGGGCATGCGACCGCCCCTCTGGTATCTGTCGTAACGCCGAGTTCCATCTTTACTGTCTCTCTTACACTCGCGTTCTAAATTATCTTGTGGTTGTAATCTGCTCTGCAATTTTTGTCCTACATATATGTATTTTATATGCGCACTATATCGAGGAGAAAAATTAATTGGAAAAAAAAAAAAAAATTAAAAAAAAAAAAACAATTGAAAAACAAAAAGAAAACCACTAACAATTAAAAAAAATATATCAAGAGAAAGAGAGAGAGAGGGAGAGAAAAAGATTTTTCGTTTTAGTAATATTGTTAAGTGTCGTTAAAAGATGAATCTCTCAACCGTATTAAATTATTGTCCTTCCTCAACCTCTCTCTCTCACACTTTCCTTCCGTATCTATTTTTCTCACTTGTTTCAAGTACTCGCTCTTTCTTTTTTCTCCCTTGTTTGCTCTCGCTCACCAACCGTGTGATATTTTATTTCTTTCTAACTTATCGGTCGTGTGTGTTGTGTATCTCTGTCTTGTTCTTCTCCTCCTCTTTTTGCTCCTGCTCGTTACACTGGTTTATTTGTTAATGTTAACGTATTCCTGGGGTGCTCGTAGCATTACTATTATTTTTTTTTCTGTTATTATTTTCTTTTTTAAGTGTAAAGGTTAAGGTAATAAATATTGAAAATATTCATGTGTTCGGGCCCTATCAGGCCTTTACACAAGGCCTTACACGGCTCAAGCGATAGAGCCTCAACACGGTAAGCTGTGCCCCAAAAATATCGACGTCCATGGCCGCCTCCTTCTTCAGCTTTTTCTCTTCACTCTGGCAAATGCTGAATGGCAATGCAACTGAGTGAGACCAGAAAGGCACACACGATACGGGCACACACTGGCTCCGCTCTCGCGGGGGCCACAAATCGATATCCTGTTAAATCGCCAGCCTCCCCTGTTGTGTGCCACTGGTGGGCTTTATTAAATTATACCTGCGTTCACGTCGTGCCAACCCAACCGTTTGTTACACTCGACGTTATAGCTCTCTCTCTCCACACCATATTCCTACACCAATTATATACCACATCTATACAATATATTATTATTTATTTAACATTTAAAATTAACAACTCACTTGCTGTATCACAAAACTATACAGTACGCATTTAACTCACGTCACTTTTAATAAGTTTTATCAAAACGACATGTTTTTTTTTTTATTTATTATTCAAGTCCACTCGCAGGCCCCGAAAACACAACAGATAACACGACAATCCAGACAAATACTCCAGCTGGGAATAAGAGCAATATGAGAAACAGCAGCAGTAACTATTGATTCCAGCGCCAACGACAGACTTGGACACTAAACTGACAATGAAAAAAAATAATAATAATAATAATCATAAATAAATAATAATAATAATAATAATAAAGATGAGAGCCAGGCGAATAAAGAAAAAAAAAGTAGAATCAGTGTTACTCTCTTTTATATATTATTGATACTAATAAATAAATAATTGTTTATAAAATATTTTCATTACTAGTTAATTGAAATTTTAAAAAATTTAATACATTTTTTTTATTGTTCCATTTTCACAGTTTTGTAGACTTTGGTTACAGTTCGAAAAGCGCTTATAGTGTTAGAGCCAACTTGGCGCGAAATTTCAAAATTTCTTTTGAATTTATTCAAGTGACAAAAATTACATTAAAAATTAAAAATTTAACTGAAGATTCTCGTTAAGACATACAAAGTTACAAAATTGTACTATAACAACAAATTTAAATAAAAATGTTTATATAAATTGTTAAAATTTTAATATTGAACTTGTGACAAAACTACCGTTCCTCAACTCAATTGATAAAAACGTGGAATTAGATTTGAGTGTCATCTATTGATGAGATGTATAAATATATTTTCGCTCTTTAAATGTTAATGACATCTATTGTAAGTAAAAAAATTCAATATTTTATCTTGAACAGAAAGCGGATTTGCTTGTTTAATTTTTTAATATTTTTTATGGTTACTTTATTTCACGTAGTAGATGAGTGAGAGAGTGCTTCGAGTGCGGCCGTGTGATCGACTTGTACAATTGATCATACAGTAGCTTTTAGAATTAAAAATAATGATTTAATATATATACATATATATATTTTTAATAATAATTATTATTTGCTAGAGTATGCAGTGTTGTAGATAATTATTTACTTAAATATCATAGATATTATTTTTTTATTATTGATATATAAAATTATAAATTTTTATTTTGAGAATAAGTAAATCATCCAAGTAAGCATGTCCACTGCATGTCCAAGAATTCAACACGCGAATGGCGAGGGAAATCTTGCATCACCCAGAAAAAAACAACGAACAACTTCTGGACAACTTGCTAAGGTAACCGTCGTCCTTGGAGCACAATGGGGTGACGAGGGAAAAGGAAAAGTTGTTGATATGCTTGCTGATGACGCTGATATTGTATGCCGGTGTCAGGTAATTTATTTATCTATAAAATTATAATTATAATATAATTATTTTTTCATTCATTTTATTTTGATTAATTATTTACTTTACATATTTTAAAATAATTATTAATAGTAATTATAATAGTACAATTATAATCAAGTTTTTCAAGGTCTCATTAATCTGTATGATTTGGCTTCCTCAATTGTATAGCGCGTGACTTAGTAAACTATCAGTTCCAACGTACTATTAAGTCCGGGTAATAATGTATATTTATTTTTTTTTTTATTACCCATTAAATTTTCATGTATGATGTTAAATACTATTTATTTGAAAATTGCATCAACAATTATTATGAACATACTACAAAAGTAGATAGTGTCATTAATTTTTAGCATATGCTCTTGTTGTAGATGTGCTAGAAAATTTAAACGTCTACGAATGATGAAATAAGACCTTGGCAGTAATCGAGGTTGATATTTTTAGCATTTAACTTCTCACCTTGAAAAATTTTATATTTTTTCATTATTTTTTTTTCTTTTTTTTTTATCTATAACTATTGTTACTGAGTGTACAAATACAGGCTTGATAAATTTATTTTATCTATCGTCTATGTTAAATAAAATTAATTGTAAGCTCGTATAAAATAATTACATTAGTATCATTATTATTATTTTTAAAAATTTTTAACACAGGATGCTCGACAGATTAATGGTATTAATATTATTATAATAATCTTATTATTTTATTTTTTAATTATAGCTTATCATTTATCTTGTTACGACAAATTAATCAATAATTTAACGCATTTGAATTTTTCATATCAATTGCTAATTTATTTGGTTGTTTTTTTTTCATACATTTATAACAAGAAGACAGTATTGTTATTGTTTGATGAAATATAAATAAAAGACATATGTTGTATAGTTTATTTCAAAATCTTATAATATTAATAGATTATAAATTTATGTCAATTACTGAGAGGAATTTAAAAATTATAATTTAGATAGTCATGGTATCCTTATCTACGAGTAATTTTTTCAAGACTGTACTTTATCATACGTTAATGTGTGATAAAATTTTTATGTTAAAGTCTAACCGAAGTCTGAATTCTGTTATAAATTTTAAGGACATAGTGAGTAACTTCATTAATAGATAACAATGTAATCAGTCAACAATGTATTTACTTAATTAAATTTTTTTTTAATAATGTACTTGAAAATAATCAAGTTTTCATAATTAAAAATTTAAGTAGATATTTTTTATTAAATAATTTATTTATTATTAAAAATTTTTATTTTTATTTATGTTAAATAATAATTTCATATTTGATTCTCCAATTACACTGTTATCTAATATCTTATCTTTATGATCATAAATATTTATGTACATGTGATGCGGTATGTTGTGACTCATGTCATGTTTGAACAATACTAAATATTATTTCAGGGAGGAAATAATGCAGGTCATACGGTAGTTATTAACGGCGGTCAATTCTTTTTTCATCTACTACCTAGCGGAATTATTAATCCCAGATGCAAATCTATTTTAGGTAACAATTTATTTAAATTAATGGAACATCTCAATTCACTTTTTTTATCATATACTTATCTCTTTCTTTCTGTCATTAAATGAGACGCGTACATTTCGCTATGAATTTTCTTCATAATAAATTTAAAAAAAAAAAAAAAAAAAAATACGAAAATTGAATTTTAATATTTTTATACCTTAGTAAAGTCAACATAACTTTATCTTTATTTTAAAATTCAAATAAAAATTTATCTATAAATTACTGTATGACGTTATTTTTAAAGAATTATTTATAAAATCCCAACTTATTACTTATTTTTTAACAATGTCATGTCTAATGTCAATTAAGTAAATTGCTCAAAGTAATAAATAAAATGAGTTATAATTTTCATGTCAACATTAATACATTTTATTGATTTAATAAATAAAAAATATTTTTATTTAAAAATAAGTTAATCGATTATGATCTCGTTAATAATATCAACAAAATTAATTATTCATCAATAGTTAATAGTAATGTTGTATGTTATTTGCTGATTATTGTTATTAATAAATATTTGAATTAATTTTAGGTAATGGTGTAGTGATCCATATTCCCGGATTGTTTGAAGAATTGGAACAAAATGAAGCTAAAGGTCTTAAAGATTGGCAAGATAGGCTTATCATCTCCGATCGTGCACACATTGTTTTTGATTTTCATCAACAAGTTGATGGTATGCAGGAAATGGAAAAAGGATCACAATCATTGGGCACTACGAAAAAAGGAATAGGACCAACTTATTCAAGTAAAGCTACAAGAAATGGTCTACGTATCGGTGATTTGATGGGAGATTTTGATAAATTTGCTGAGAAATTCAACACTTTAGTTGCAACGTATCAAAGAATGTTTCCATCATTGCACGTCGATGTTAAATCTGAGTTGGAACGATACAAAGGGTATTAAAATATACATACATAAATATATATATTTATACTTTTTTTTTTATCGGTAATGTTATTTTAGTTTATTGACTTTTAATCTCAATGATGTCACATGTTTTTAATTTAATCTTAATTACTCCGCTATTTTAATTATCTTTCGAATAAATTAATTAAACTGATAAATTAAGTTAATAAATATTTATTGTAGATATGCTGAACGGATAAGGCCACTGGTTAAAGAAACAGTACATTATTTACATACTGCACTTAAAGATGGACAAAAAGTTTTGGTGGAAGGAGCTAATGCTGCAATGTTAGATATTGACTTCGGTACATATCCATATGTAACAAGTTCAAATTGTAGTATTGGTGGTGTTTGTACTGGTCTTGGTTTACCACCATCAACTATTGGAGAAGTTATTGGTGTTGTTAAAGCATACACAACAAGAGTTGGTGATGGTCCTTTTCCAACAGAATTACGAGATTCAACTGGTGAATTGTTACAATCACGTGGTCATGAAGTTGGAGTTACGACAAATCGTAAAAGACGTTGTGGTTGGCTTGATTTGGCACTTTTGAAATTTACTTATATGGTCAATGGGTCAGTATTAATATCATATATATATTTTTTAAAATTAAATTAAATCGCTTAATTAATTGTTAAAATAAATTTATTAATTTTTTTTTTTTTTTTATGTAGATACACGTCAATCTGTTTAACAAAGTTAGATATTCTTGATACATTGCCAGAATTAAAAGTATGCATTGGTTATCGTTATAATGGAAAAGAAATTGATTATTTTCCAAGTACTGCTTCTGAATTAGCTAAAGTTGAGCCTATTTATGAAACGATTGAGGGCTGGAATTCAAAAACTGAAGGAGTACGTTCACTTGAGCAATTACCTCCAAATGCTCGTAAATATGTACAATTAATTGAAGATAATTTAAACGTTAGAGGTAAATATAAAATTTTTTATTTGTTTTTTTTTTTTTAATATAAAAATACATAAATACATAATTTGTATATTACAATTTTTTATTTTAATAATAATAATAATTACTAACTAAATTTATTTATGGTTTTTTTTTTATTTTCAGTCAAGTGGATTGGTGTTGGAGCAGGCCGTGAAAGTGTTATTACTCTCTGACGATTTAATATTAATATTGTTAGAAAATTTTTTAAACGCACCATTTTTAGTGTATCTTTAATGATAATAACAATAATAATAATTAAAATAATAACAATAATGGTGATGATGATGATGATGAATGTATTGATGATAATAATAATAATTAGAAAGAAGCTGATGCACGCACAATGTAATTTTAAAATGAGGCTTATTAATTGAGAGTCATCTGATATGATTGTTATTTATCAATTTAATTAATTGTAACATATTATTAATCATATTGATATTGCCTGTACGGCTAATGGAAATTAAATAAAAAAAAAAATTAACTTTCTAATTGAAAATATCACGTATTTAATTATTTTTAATTTAACTACTGGTTACTTGAGTTTCTCTTCTGTCTCGCGCTCGACGATTTTGAAACCATATTTTTATCTGTAGAATCACATTATGCAAATAACAAACATTAAATAACATATTTATTTTATTTATACAATTATAATTATAAATTTAATCAATACTCACTCGGTTGTGAGGTAAGCGTAAGATTGTTGATAATTGCACAACATCTTTACGTGATAGATAAGCATTTTTTTTATATTTATCTTCAAGGGTTTGCAGTTGAAATGAGGTGAATGGAATTCTCGGATGAGTCGCTGGTTTTCTTTTACAAATTTTACCGGCTAATGATTTTCTCGGCAGCTTTGGTGGCCGATAACGTGTACACTGAAGCCAAGAAAGATTTTTACTCGGAATTAATTCATTATTTTCACGAGGTAATTCACACTTATCAATAACTGATTTAATTAATTCACTTGTAGATGATATCGATGAAGATGATGATGCACAAACTGTTTCACTGGCAACTAATTTTAATTCCGTCCTCGACAAATTTCTATTGTCACCCGTACTCGTGTCATCAATTGATTGATTACAATCATAATGAAATTGACTTGTAACATTAAAATTTTCTGGAATATGTATTCTGTTTTCTGTTAATCGCGTGGTAACTATATTTAAGTGTGGCAACTCATTGGTTTTACGTGAACTACGTGCAAGAATACGAGCAATACTAAAATCACTGGATCTTCTATTAGGTTTATGTGATCCAGACATTTTTTGGCGATAAACTAAAAATCCCAGTAAGACTACCCCTGGTTTATATATATCGCTGGATCAAAAGCTTAGAAAAAGAAGGGATGAAGTACCATAAGCCGAGCGTCTATTTGCTCTTATTGTTAAACAGTATCTATTTCGCGATGAATCTGAATTAAACGCATAGTTGCACATTATGACTATCACATTGCACAAGTTTGTGGGGTGATGCCGTCCATCATTTTGTTGGTAGCCCCCATACCTGCTTATTGTTGTGTATGCTCTTATACCAGTGTATTATCTCTATTGGGGTATCTACCCCAGGAGCCATAAACCGCCAATAATAACAATGTAATTGATACCACTGGCGGTTTCTTGAGATGTGATCCGCTACTGTTATTGGGCACATCTCAATTGACCAGATGTCTCAGTGCAAGAGAGCTTGCATAATTCAAAAGCCACAGGGGTCATCTAATCCGTTAATATGTCTAGTATAAACATACAAGCTGCTCTACTTTGTTACTTTTTTTTTAAGCTTATTATTTCGTTTTTTTTTTCTCCTACCTCTCTTGAGTATTATATTATATATTTTTAATCTTAGATATATATATATTTATATTCGTAAATGGTTAATTAATATGAGTACTATTATTTCTATTATTTTTATCAAATAATTATATGATTTATTTATTTATTTGATTAATTATACTAATTTATTTTACGAGTGTGAATGTAGCAGACATCAGACAAATTTAAAATTATAAATAAATAGAGTAAATAATTAAAAAATAATATTTACAAAAAATGCACTTATTAATTTTTTAATTTTTTAAATGCGCATTTTTTTTTTTAATTATTTACTCTATTTATTTATAGTTTTAAATTTGTCTGATGTCTGCTACATTCAATCATATTTATTTTTTATATAATAATAATTAAAGTAAGTAATCATTTTTTAAATTTAATTAAGAAAAGTCAAAAAAATAATGGAGAAGGAATTTTAAAAATAAATCCAGGTATATTTAATGTAAAAGATACATTTTGATTTATAAATTTCAACAGATGACAGAATTTTATAGAATATAATTCAAGTGCTATTGAAAAAGTTTTTTTTATTGAATGATTTTCGTAAATGATTTAAGGGAGATTATTTTCAAATATTATCTTTCTTTTTTTATCTGATCAAGTAGGTCACGAATCACACAAGAGAGAAATTGTGAGTTATACAATGATGTCAAAGTAACGGTAAATATTTAAGCTTATGAAAATAAAAAAAAAGGTCTATTTAAGTAGGTCTTCAAGTTTCTGTAAATGACAGTTTCATTTAATTTTAATACGATGCTAACGATAATTTATTATTATTAATTTAAAATTTCAATGCTTACTCTAACTTAACCCCAAAATTCTAGATAATTTTTATAATTTAAATAATTTTTTTTGATATTTAAATATTTATTACATTAATCAAATTATAAATTAATATTTATGCACTTTATTGCAAATAAATTTTTTTATGATACTGAAATAACCAGACATCCGACAATTATTTAATTTTTATAAATAAATTAAACATTTAAAAACAATTTTTGTTTTTAATCATTCACACAAAGAATTTTTAAGTACCCGTTGCTTCCATTCTTATAATTTATTGGCAAAAAATTAAAATGGATACTCAGGATGATCTTTAATTCCATTGAAGAAATCAAAATCACATATTCTTGCAGATGGTCCTTGATCTAATTTATTTAATATCTTTATATCATCAGCATCTAATTCAAAGTCAAATAAATCAATATTTTCTTGAATTCTTTTAGTATTAGTACTCTTTGGTATAGCAGCAATACCCCTTTGTAAAGTATATTTTAATGCAACTTGTGCTGATGTTTTGTTATGTTTATTTGCAATTTTAATTAATTCACTATTATCCATGATACTGGGAATTTTTTCATTCTTTCCAAGGATATTAACTAATCCTCTTGTACCTAATGGTGAATATGCTGTTACAGTAATATCATTTTTTTTACAAAATTCAACCTTTAAAAAAATAAAATATCACAATAATCTTAATAATTTTATTAATAATAATAATTAAACGATATAAAAACAAAATTACCATATCATTTTGTTGAAAATAAACATGCAATTCAATTTGCAAGTTAGCTATTGGTTCTTTAGAGATAGAAATAATTTTTTCAATTTGTTTAACATTAAAATTTGATAATCCAATAGCTTTAGTTCTACCAGCTAATACTTGTTGTTCCATTTCTTTCCATACAGCAATATGATCTGTACAAGTATCTATTTTTATTTTACCATTTTCATCCTTTGGGTGTAAATCATCACCAACTTCTTCAAACGTAAATGGCGTATGAATTAAATATAAATCTAAATAATCTAACTGTAAATCATTAAGTGATTTTTTAATCCATTTTTCTACACCACCTGGACGATTTCCCGTTGGTGGTAACTAAAGTAATTAAACATCATATTTAATATTAAATAATTAATTTTCCTTCAACTGAATTATTAATTTATTAAAATATAATTATATATTAGACAAAAAAGTATTACCTTTGTAACAATAAATAATTCTTCTCTTTTAACTTTTCCAGATTTAATCCACTTATTTAAAACTTTACCAATCACATGTTCATTTTCATAAACTGGAGCAGTGTCAATATGTCGATATCCAACTTTTAGAGCATTCTCTAGTGCTTCTGATAAAATATCTTCTTTGGCCTACAAATCAAATAATGATAATATCAATTTATTTAATAATAACAATAAATTATTTACTTTTATGAATATATTTTACCTGCCATGTACCAAAACCCAATGCAGGCATTTTTTTTCCATTGGGTAACGTGATAGTAACTTTGGAAGCCATAGCAAAGTATCAACTCTTGTAGCTGTTGACAGACTAACAATAAATGAGGAAAATTATTAATACTGGTCTTTATCGAGTGTAGTGTCCATGTAAAAAGGGCAATCCCCACCAGTATTATTATCTGTATCTTTGAAAGAAAAAAAAAATATTATGACCTTACTTTCACAAGCACGTGAAGAATCAAGACTATTATAATATGTATTGAATTAATTGCAGAACAATTTAATATTAAAGTCATTATAGGAACTTGGAGGCTTGGTTTTTTTTTTCTTCAAATAATAAAATTAATTGCTAAGCTGACTGACATAATATATGTTTGTTATTATTTTTTATTTATATTCCTTGAGAGAATCATTGAATCGTGAAGGAGATTAGTCTCTTGCAACTGATTATCTTAATTGCTGATTATATAAAAAAAATTGTTTGTTTCAGGAAAAAAATAATAATAATTAAAGAGCTGATGGAAAAATAAATTAAAAAATGTATACTTGCATTAATTGTGGAATTGAAGTTGAAGAACTTTATAGAAGATACAGTCCGAGTGTTTTAAAAGTTTTAAAATGTGTTGGTATTAATTTTAATAATTCATTTATTAATAATTATACTAATATATGATAATTATTTATTAGAGCAATTGCGGAGATTTGGCAGACAAGTACATCGAATATGATCCTGTAATTGTTTTAGTAGATCTTGTTCTGCTTGAAAAACCAGCATATCGTCATTTACTTTACAATAGTGATTTTCAATCATACTGGAAATTGATGGTTGTTTTACTTTTGGGTGAATCATTTAGAGCATGGTCTTTATTTAAAAATTATAAAATAAGTCAAGATTTAGATAATGATGAAAATTATATTCAAAACAATAAATTTGATAGCGAACGTAGTTTTTATATTCTTCTTGCTCATACTGCGCTATCATTGAGCGCTTTTGTCCTTGTTGTAATAACTAGCACGGAAATACGATGGATTATTATGGGCGTACGACCGCACAAGTATAAAATATCTGATCTTTTTCATGCATTAATTGTTGGAGGATGTGCTAAACTTCTCGGACTTCTTGGTGTTATATGGCAATACGTTGCTCCAGAACTTTTTTATATTCTGATTCATGGTTATACTATGCTATGTCTTTTAACCACGTACTCAGGTAAGCTCTAGATACTTAAAAATAAATAAATATTATTATTAAATTATACAATAATTCTTTTACTTTTATATTTTATTTAAATTACAATTTTTATTTACTGATTGTAAAATCGTAACAAATAAGTTACCTTCAATGCTTAACCATTACAAATTCCAAAAATATGCGTTAAATATTATCTATTATTTTAAATATCGCATAATTAATTCAATTTGATTTATCTTTTTCTTTCGCAATAAAATTTTTTTAATTCTTATACAAATTTTTTACAATCATATGATAAAACATTTTTAATTTTACTATAATCCTCAGTTATCTGCGAGAGTGGAAGGACTGGATCATTAATTGGATTATCTAGTGGATTAGTAGCATATAACTATGTTTCCAGTTTGATTTCTTGGTTTCCATTAATAATTACAAATACTACAGTAACGGATAATGTAACATAATATTGTTAATCATTTAATAGACAGTATGAAATCTGATAATTTTATATATATTCAAACATCTTTGAATGGAAGAACATTCCAGCCTAACACGAGTCGATCAAAACCACATGAAAATAAATTACATACGGCACCGGGTTCTTCTGCCCATGCTACTGCACATACCATCCTTCGATGACCCTAAAATATTTATTTAAATAATTTATAATGATGTAATGTAAAAGTATTAATTGATATAAATAAATATTTTTATATTTTGTTTAATTAATTTTTTGTAAGTTAAAAAAAAAACAATATTTTGTTAAAATAAAACATACTCGTCTACTTGTTCTTGGAAGCCGAGCAAGCCTTTGTCCACTAAGATCAAATAAACGAATTTGTCGATTATCATGAGGAATAGCTACTACTCCATTGCTAGATACTGCTAAACGATTAGCTGCACTGTCACCACGAATTGTAGCAAGTGGACTTCTTATATTACGTAATTCCCAAACCTTTACGCTACGATCGTCTGAGCCAGATACTATTTTATCTTCTCTTGTAAAAACTGCTGATGTTACAGCTCTGTAAATTAAAAATAAATAATATTTATTTAAAAATAAATTAACTCATTTTTTGATAACAGTAACAAATATAATAAATAATTATAATAAAATTAAACAACGAAAGTAAAATGATAAATTTATTTATAATAAAAATTTCTTACTCAGTATGTCCTTGAAAGACGGATACAGAATGAATAGGTTCTCTAAAATCCCACAGTCGGAACGTGCTATCACGACTTGCAGTAACACACAATCGTTGTGCATGATGAGTAGATACATAAGTTAATTCCTGATCATGACCGCACAGAGTGTGAATAACTTCACCAGTTTCAGTGTCATAAAGATTAGCAGTTCTGTCCCATGATGCTGTAACAAGTTGATCAGCACCTGGTAGCCAGTCAGCAGCCATAACAACACCAGTATGACCTATTAATTCACGTACTGGTGTTCTCAATGTTGGTAGTTCATCATTATCATCACCAAGACAGGATGCATTTGTTGGTGTACGATCAGCAGACAAATCTTCAGATGATGACTGTCGTTTAGCAGCATCCCAATTAACTGCTGCTTGCCAAATATGAGCTGTACAATCTCCACTTGCTGTAAGTGCTAGGTCTATTGACGGATGAAAACGAATTGAATTAACAGAACCACTGTGACCAATATATTGAAGTAAACAACGTCCACTGTCCATTGCTATAACTCGTGCCGTATGATCTGCCGATGCTGTTGCTATAATCGGTTGTCCTGGACGTCCAACACTTACTTCCCATATACCATCTTTGTGTCCTGCATACTGACGTTGCATTGTGCACGTCATTGTTGGATTTTTAAAACTAGATACTATTTTGCTCGTTTGGGCTTTCAGTTTATGTGAAGCTTTTATTTTTTGAGCGGAACTAGGAGTACCTAACAAATAATAATAATAATAAATATTCAAATTTAAATAGAAATAATATTAATAAAAAGAACTTACTCTTTGGCTTAAGTGGATTTTTTGAATAATCAGAATAATCTGGAAAATCACCTGGTGGTAGACTGCGTTCACCTGACCCGTAGCATTCACGCTCAAGTCTTTCGTTCAAAGCATCAATTTTTTCTTGCACTGCAATAGAAACTTGAAATAAATAATTAATTAAAGATGGTATGAGGATCATTTCTTGGCCATCTCTTACACCCGATGTTCTCCAGGTAGACCATCTCGAATTCTTTGTGGATTTGTTGAAATAGATCAAATAAACGTGAATGTACAGCAGGAGGGATTGAACTATCCTCAAAGTCTGTTCGAAAGTTCAGGTGATGAAAAGCCATGGGTTGAAGTGGTGTTGAGCCACTTTGACTCAATTGAGACTGTAATTCGGTGTCCGTACTGCTTTGTACCCTGGGTATTGATATACGTTTGACTTTGCTATTGGATTTAGTGCCAGTGGATGTTGGTGGTTCGCCAGGCATTATGTGTTTTTAGAGTGTGCTTTAAACGGCTTTTATTATTTTATTTTTGTCATGTAGCTAATACATATAGCTGCTATGTGCTATGATCATCCATGCATGTGTATGCAAACAGCGAGTGATGATTTGAATTCTTAAGCAGTCTCTCACCTGTAAAAATCAATGTTTTTTATACACTGACAACTCTCGGTTCATAGAATATTAATATTATTTATAGTTATTGATAAATTTATCAAATAGTTTAATCTTTTTATTATTAACTTTAATTTATTTATATAATAATAAATTTTATTTAACCTGTGTCTGTAACTGTACGCTCAATTACACAATATTTGTCAAAACTAATTGTCAAAATGACGTACTAATTTCCTATCACTTCCTATAGCGTTCTTGAGTTTCAGCACCATCTGAAATTTTGTATAACGGGTGTATACTTTAAGTTTCAACATTATAATTTTATTGGCACATTTACATCTCTACCTCAAATGTAACTCTATGAAAACCAGTTCTACCCTAACTTTTCTACCATTTGACAATTATACCATATGAAAATCTTACCAAAATATTACTATATCAATTATTTTTTATACCAAATTTTTTTTTTACCACGAAACATCCCTCCAATTTAGTAACTTTACCATTTGAAAACACTGCCACAACCATCCCTCTCATGAAAATCCGGTAAATTTTCATCTCTACCGTAAAAATCTCTACTCTAACTATAATTCTATCAAGATCAGTTCTACCCTAACTTTTCTACCATTTGACAATTACACCACATTAAAACCTCACCAAGATATTACTATATCAATTATTTTTAATACCAAATTTTTTCTTTACCACGAAACATCCCTTCAATTTTGTAACTTTACCATTTGAAAACTCCGCCACAACCATCTCAGCCATGAAAATCTGACCCAAATCTATGTATACCTGAAATATCTATACCATTTAACAGTTGAACCAATTAAAGTCTACCATAAATATTTCTACCCCTTCATAAATTTACTACAACACAACTTTACAAAAAAAAAGCTTAACCAATTAACAAATTTACCTAATAATATTTCTACCTTATGACAACTCTACCACTTTTTTAATTCTACCAATTCAAAACATTACCGTAATAATCGCTACCATGAGAATTAAACTTCTTTACCTTACAAATGTGTTATCATATGATAAAAAGTACAGAAAATATCAATTAACTTCCGTCGGTAAGATAGACATTGTGGTAACATAGCTATTATCTAGATTTTAATTTAAATATTATCTTTTGACAAAGCTTTGTAAGAGCATTATAATTATGGAATTGGTTGTAATAAATTTGATACCTTTATTAACTGAGTGCAAAATATTAATAGTATTTATAATTACAAAATATTTTAAATATTTTTTTTTTTTTTTCTACTGCTGAGTTGAAAATTTCATTATTATAGATTAATAAATTTTTTATTGATATATTTATGGATAATTACTTTTATTATTTACGATGGATGATACATTCGTTTTAATTAATCATTAAGAAAAAAATTACTCGTCGAAATAATCTTAAGTTATAAATTTTTATTTAATTTTCAATAACATTAAGAGTACATTAAAATAAAAAGGAATTTGTTACAATTTAATTTTGAAACAATTTTTTGAAACTAATTCATCTCGATTAAAAACTTTAAAAAATAGGTTTTAATCGGAAATAATATTTTTATTTTTGTATATTTATTTCAATTGAAACCAATTCATTCCAATTTAATTCAATTGCAATCCAATAGAATTTCAATTGGATTTTATAACTAGGGTGAGTACCTAAAGGATATATATATAAATTATTCGAATTTATATGGTCTAAGAAATTGAAAGTCAGAAATTCAAGCCCGCAAGCTCTGCCAGGACTGACTGAGTACACGCAAGATCAGTTATTCTTTCTTGGATTCGCTCAAGTTTGGTGCGGGAATTACACGAACGGCGCTTTGAAGCCTAAGCTTATTGAGGGGGCACATGCGCCCAATCGATTTCGTGTGATTGGGACTCTGTCGAATAATTAAGACTTCTCAAAAGCATGGAAATGTCCTCTAGGAAGCCCGATGAATCCTCCACACAAGTGTATACTGTGATAATTCTGCTCTATAAATTATTGATCATAAGGACCAATTGTACATGAACGTAAAATTATTTAAACTGTAAATATTTTATGATTAATAAAAAATGTAGACAGAAATTTTTAGATAAAAGTTTGTATTATAAAAATAATATTGTACATTTACGATGAAAAATTATTATCTAATAAAGTAATTATTAAAATTATGTCAGTGTCATACAAGTTATTCTCGCATCGCACGTTGCCTTTGTTAAAAATTTCAACTTTTGTTTTACGTATTTCCAAAGTTTGACTTCTCCAGAGCTCGAAGCTGAGACAATATATTTCCCTTTATGGTCAAGACACTTGACACGCGTGTCGTGACCAACAGTTGACAAAAGTTCCGACACTTGCTCTATGTCCCTAATTTTCAGTGTACCAATTTTCTTGTCCGATAACGATAACATGGTCGCTGATAAATTCAACGCAAACGATTTTAGAAGAGTCCAGTGTAATTTCAGCACAAAGACCAGCATTTTCCACCGTGTAAGCGTCCAGCAGATTGTTTGCCGCCATCAAATATTTCAAACCGTCTAGACTCCACCGTAAGACGGTTATATTTTTAGCTTCAAGTTTCAACCTGGGTACTAAATTCGTCGCGTAAGCTTGTCGTCCTTTTACCAGGTTCCATGTCCGTAATACTCCGTCAGTATCAACTGATAATGCTAATTTACCAGTGGAATAAACTGCTAATGTATTTACTTCTGAATTTTTGTGAGCTGACGTCCAATGTTTTTCCAACTGCCAATTTCCACATCTTACTACTCCAATGCTGCCATCGCTGCTACAACTGAGGAGATGAGTTGCGTCTGGTGTAAATGTTACAGAATTTACTGTACCTACAAACGGAGTTTAAATAAATATTAATTGGCCAAAATGTGATTAATAAGTTATGAGCAACCTACAGTCACTACGTACTGCAAAATTTTGTAATATGATTTGAATTTAATTGTTTATTAAAATCTCTACTTTAAAATTTACTCAGAATCTTTTGGTTATTTTTATTATCATTAAAATTTAATAAGAGAAATCTTATCACTAATTCGCAATCTTATTGATTTCGGCGATTGTATAATCAGGGGATTCTATAAGTGGGAGCACTGAGAATGGCCTAAATTAAACAAAAAAAACTAAAAAAATGCACGTGTAGAAAATTTAAAAAACTAATGGTGCATTTTTTTTTAATATATATTTTTTAATTTATCATTTTTCAATAATCAAAAAATTTTTTGATGTCAGCTAATTTCATTCTGTCTGAATTTTTTTATGCAGCAGACATAAGACAATTTATAAATTTTTAATAATTAAATTAATTAAATTTAAAATAATGCGCGTACTGATTTTTCATTGATCTAAATACGCATTTTTAATTTTTATTCTACTTACATTTTATTTATTTATTAAGAAATTTTTAAAATTGCCACTTGTCAGACATTCGCGCTCATAATAATGTAGATAATAAAATATATATATAAATAAATATGAATATGAATGTAGCAGACATCAGAATTTCAAATTATTAATAAATACAGTAAATAATTAATAAAATAAAAGTTTTTAAAAATGCGCATTTAAAAAATTTTGAAATTAATAATGGCATTTTTTATGAATATTATTTTTTACATTATCTACTATATTTATTTTTTATTTATAATTTTAAATTCTGATGTCTGCTACATTTACACTCGTAAATAAATTGATTGATTAATTACCATTGTGATGGATCAATTTTCCAAATTCCGTACGACTTTTCATATCATAAAGATCATGATGGTACATATGTCCA
>OZ024711.1:8184181-8485239 GCA_964016945.1 Microplitis deprimator | reverse complement strand
ACCCGTGTTGACAAATAGGTGTACCCGTGTTGAAAAACGGGTAGAAATAAGAGATCTAAGATTTTCTTTTTCATTAATATTTTATTGCACCGAATCATTTCTAATGAAATTTTTTTTTTGACATTTTTAAAATTTTTTTTGTCATTTCCATGCATTCGCTAAGTAACCAATGCAAAAATTTGAGTAAAGTCGAAAAAAAATGATTTCTTCATTTTGATTATGATTACACAATCAAAGAAACAAAACTTATTTCTTTAATTGTTTAGCAAAACTCTGATTGTCATTCCCAAAAAACGGTTCGATAGATCAATTTGAAAAGTCACAGGATTATTGGTGATACATTAAGCTAACAAAGTCCATGGCAATATTATTTTTTTTATTGATATTTGCACAGTAGCGGTTGATTTACTACAAAATCAAAAATAGTCATTTTCTTGTACTTACTTCTAATGGATGTTAAAAATAAAAAATTTTTTAGGTAGATTTTTTTAAAAATCTAACTATTGTATTTGTCCTCATGGTCGATTTTACAAGGAATTTCGTCATAAACTATCATAACTAGTTGAGTAGAGTTCAAAAATACCATTCGTTGAAAAATTTATATATGTATATATATATATATATATATATATATATATATATATATATATATATATGTAATAGAACCGACTTTTGAGGACACGATTGCGTCTACAATTCTTATCCGATCTTAATGAAACTTTCTACACTTATTTTATGTGTAATTACCACGGTTAAGTTCGAAGATGGGCTGAATCGGTCGATTAGTTTAGAAGTTATGGCTGTTTGAAATTTTAACGATTTTTCGAAAAAATCAGCTTTTAATCACTTTTAAAGTCCGTATAACTTTAAAACTAAAACTCATAGATAATTTCTGTAAAAAGTATTTTAAAGCTTGACTAATAAGCTTTAATTTGTGACCTTAAACTTTATATTTAGACCATTTCTTCCAATAATTTTATAGCCTTGAAAATTTTAATGGAATCAAAAAACGTTGAAAATATGGTTTTCATTCCACATAGCTTATGCTTGTCTCATTAAAATCCAGTTTCGTCAGTTGTATTTTATTGTGCACAAAATAACCTGTAAATTTCACTACTATTTTATATTTTAAAAGTATTTCTTTTATTATTTATGATGTATCAAATGTACCTCCAATCCTCATGATTATCACTGGTCTTGTCATTGCGATAGCACCCACACTTCTTATCGGATCTTAATGAAATTTTTCACACTTATTCTATAAGCGATTATTTTGATCAAGTTCAAAGATGGGCTGAATCAATCAGATAGTTTTGAAATTATGGCTGTTTGAAATTTTCATGATTTTTCGTAAAAATCAGTTTTTAATAACTACTAAAGCTTATATAACTTCGAAACTAGTATTCATAGACAATTTCCGTAAAAAGTATCTGAAAGCTCGTCTAATAATCTTTAATTTATGACCTTAAGCTTTATGTTTTGACTATTTCTTCCGATAATTTGATAGCCTTGAAAATTTTAATGGACTCAAAAAATGTTGAAAATATGGTTTTCATACCACATAACTTATGCATTTCCCATTATAAAACAATTTTGTTACGTGTATTTTATTGTAATTATTGTTATTATGCATATTTTGTAAGTCCAATACTATGGACTCATTTCAAAGTTTTACCCGTTTCCAGCGTCTTATTTTATTTAGAAATGAGTCGGTGCCATAAAATTTTAGAGGAATAAAAAGTTGTGGATCTCTTATTTCTACCCGTTTTTCAACACGGGTACACTTGTTAAGTACTAACTGGCTAATCTATTATGCATATTTTGCAAGTCCAATATTATAGACTCATTTCAAAGATTTACCCGTTTCCAGCTTCTTACTTCATTTAGAAATGAGTCGGTGCCATAAAATTTTAGAGGAATAAAAAGTTGTGGATCTCTTATTTCTACCCGTTTTTCAACACGGGTACACTTGTTAAGTACTAACTGGCTAATCTATTATGCATATTTTGCAAGTCCAATATTATAGACTCATTTCAAAGATTTACCCGTTTCCAGCTTCTTACTTCATTTAGAAATGATTCGGTGCCATAAAATTTTAGAGGAAAAAAAAATCGTGGATCTCTTATTTCTACCTGTTTTTCAACATGGGTACATCCGTTTTTCAACACGGGTACACCCGTTTCTAAAACACGGGTATGCTTGTTAAGTACTAACTGGCTAATCTATTATGCATATTTTGCAAGTCCAATATTATAGACTCATTTCAAAGTTTTACCCGTTTCCAGCGTCTTATTTTATTTAGAAATGATTCGGTGCCATAAAATTTTAGAGGAATAAAAAGTTGTGGATCTCTTATTTCTACCCGTTTTTCAACACGGGTACACTTGTTAAGTACTAACTGGCTAATCTATTATGCATATTTTGCAAGTCCAATATTATAGACTCATTTCAAAGATTTACCCGTTTCCAACGTCTTATTTTATTTAGAAATGAGTCGGTGCTATAAAATTTTAGAGGAAAAAAAAGTTGTGGATCTCTTATTTCTACCCGTTTTTCAACACGGGTACACTTATTAAGCTCTAGCTGGCTAATCCTTTATGCATATTTTTTAAGTCTAATATTATTGACTCATATCAAAGTTGTACCCGTTTCCAGCTTCTTATTTTATTTAGAAATGATTCGATGCCATAAAATTTTAGAGGAAAAAAAAAATTGTGGATCTCTTATTTCTACCCGTTTCTAAAACACGGGTACGACCGTTTCTTAACACGGGTACACCCGTTTCTAAAACACGGGTACATCCGTTTCTTAACACGGGTACACCCGTTTCTAAAACACGGGTATACTTGTTAAGTACTAACTGGCTAATCTATTATGCATATTTTGCAAGTCCAATATTATAGACTCATTTCAAAGATTTCCCGTTTCCAGCTTCTTACTTCATTTAGAAATGATTCGGTGCCATAAAATTTTAGAGGAAAAAAAAATCGTGGATTTCTTATTTCTACCTGTTTTTCAACACGGGTACATCCGTTTTTCAACACGGGTACACCCGTTTCTAAAACACGGGTACACCCGTTTCTAAAACACGGGTATACTTGTTAAGTACTAACTGGCTAATCTATTATGCATATTTTTCAAGTCCAATATTATAGACTCATTTCAAAGATTTACCCGTTTCCAGCTTCTTACTTCATTTAGAAATGATTCGGTGCCATAAAATTTTAGAGGAAAAAAAAATCGTGGATCTCTTATTTCTACCTGTTTTTCAACATGGGTACATCCGTTTTTCAACACGGGTACACCCGTTTCTAAAACACGGGTATGCTTGTTAAGTACTAACTGGCTAATCTATTATGCATATTTTGCAAGTCCAATATTATAGACTCATTTCAAAGTTTTACCCGTTTCCAGCGTCTTATTTTATTTAGAAATGATTCGGTGCCATAAAATATTAATGGAAAAAGAAAATCGTGGATCTTTTATTTCTACCCGTTTTTCAACACGGGTACACCCGTTTCTAAAACACAGGTACACCCGTTTCTAAAACACGGGTACACTTGTTAAGTACCAACTGGCTAATCTATTATGCATATTTTGTAAGTCCAATACTATGGACTCATTTCAAAGTTTTACCCGTTTCCAGCGTCTTATTTTATTTAGAAATGAGTCGGTGCCATAAGATTTTAGAGGAATAAAAAGTTGTGGATCTCTTATTTCTACCCGTTTTTCAACACGGGTACACTTGTTAAGTACTAACTGGCTAATCTATTATGCATATTTTGCAAGTCCAATATTATAGACTCATTTCAAAGATTTACCCGTTTCCAACGTCTTATTTTATTTAGAAATGAGTCGGTGCTATAAAATTTTAGAGGAAAAAAAAGTTGTGGATCTCTTATTTCTACCCGTTTTTCAACACGGGTATACTTGTTAAGTACTAACTGGCTAATCTATTATGCATATTTTGCAAGTCCAATATTATAGACTCATTTCAAAGATTTCCCGTTTCCAGCTTCTTACTTCATTTAGAAATGATTCGGTGCCATAAAATTTTAGAGGAAAAAAAAATCGTGGATTTCTTATTTCTACCTGTTTTTCAACACGGGTACATCCGTTTTTCAACACGGGTACACCCGTTTCTAAAACACGGGTACACCCGTTTCTAAAACACGGGTACACCCGTTTCTAAAACACGGGTACACCCGTTTCTAAAACACGGGTATACTTGTTAAGTACTAACTGGCTAATCTATTATGCATATTTTGCAAGTCCAATATTATAGACTCATTTCAAAGATTTACCCGTTTCCAGCTTCTTACTTCATTTAGAAATGATTCGGTGCCATAAAATTTTAGAGGAAAAAAAAATCGTGGATCTCTTATTTCTACCTGTTTTTCAACATGGGTACATCCGTTTTTCAACACGGGTACACCCGTTCCTAAAACACGGGTATGCTTGTTAAGTACTAACTGGCTAATCTATTATGCATATTTTGCAAGTCCAATATTATAGACTCATTTCAAAGTTTTACCCGTTTCCAGCGTCTTATTTTATTTAGAAATGATTCGGTGCCATAAAATATTAATGGAAAAAGAAAATCGTGGATCTTTTATTTCTACCCGTTTTTCAACACGGGTACACCCGTTTCTAAAACACAGGTACACCCGTTTCTAAAACACGGGTACACTTGTTAAGTACCAACTGGCTAATCTATTATGCATATTTTGTAAGTCCAATACTATGGACTCATTTCAAAGTTTTACCCGTTTCCAGCGTCTTATTTTGTTTAGAAATGAGTCGGTGCCATAAAATTTTAGAGGAATAAAAAGTTGTGGATCTCTTATTTCTACCCGTTTTTCAACACGGGTACACTTGTTAAGTACTAACTTGCTAATCTATTATGCATATTTTGCAAGTCCAATATTATAGACTCATTTCAAAGATTTACCCGTTTCCAACGTCTTATTTTATTTAGAAATGAGTCGGTGCTATAAAATTTTAGAGGAAAAAAAAGTTGTGGATCTCTTATTTCTACCCGTTTTTCAACACGGGTACACTTATTAAGCTCTAGCTGGCTAATCCTTTATGCATATTTTTTAAGTCTAATATTATTGACTCATATCAAAGTTGTACCCGTTTCCAGCTTCTTATTTTATTTAGAAATGATTCGATGCCATAAAATTTTAGAGGAAAAAAAAAATTGTGGATCTCTTATTTCTACCCGTTTCTAAAACACGGGTACGACCGTTTCTTAACACGGGTACACCCGTTTCTAAAACACGGGTACACCCGTTTCTTAACACGGGTACACCCGTTTCTAAAACACGGGTATACTTGTTAAGTACTAACTGGCTAATCTATTATGCATATTTTGCAAGTCCAATATTATAGACTCATTTCAAAGATTTACCCGTTTCCAGCTTCTTACTTCATTTAGAAATGATTCGGTGCCATAAAATTTTAGAGGAAAAAAAAATCGTGGATTTCTTATTTCTACCTGTTTTTCAACACGGGTACATCCGTTTTTCAGCACGGGTACACCCGTTTCTAAAACACGGGTACACCCGTTTCTAAAACACGGGTATACTTGTTAAGTACTAACTGGCTAAGCTATTATGCATATTTTGCAAGTCCAATATTATAGACTCATTTCAAAGATTTACCCGTTTCCAGCTTCTTACTTCATTTAGAAATGATTCGGTGCCATAAAATTTTAGAGGAAAAAAAAGTTGTGGATCTCTTATTTCTACCCGTTTTTCAACACGGGTACGCTTGTTAAGCTCTAGCTGGCTAATCCTTTATGCATATTTCTTAAGTCTAATATTATTGACTTATATCAAAGTTGTACCCGTTTCCAGCTTCTTATTTTATTTAGAAATGATTCGATGCCATAAAATTTTAGAGGAAAAAAAAAATTGTGGATCTCTTATTTCTACCCGTTTTTCAACACGGGTATACTTGTTAAGTACTAACTGGCTAAGCTATTATGCATATTTTGCAAGTCCAATATTATAGACTCATTTCAAAGATTTACCCGTTTCCAGCTTCTTACTTCATTTAGAAATGATTCGGTGCCATAAAATATTAATGGAAAAAGAAAATCGTGGATCTTTTATTTCTACCCGTTTTTCAACACGGGTACACCCGTTTCTGAAACACGGGTACACTCGTCCACAACTAACGGACTACCCTTTATAGTTTATTCCTAATTTCAAAAATTACATATTAACATTCAAGTTCTTCCCGTTCATTATCTCAGAGTCGTACCATTGTCATATATATTGAAATTATTTTTATTGTTAATATATATTTCCGTTATCTAATACATTTGTAAAGGACAGTGAGACTTAAATTGTGAATTTAATTAAACTCTCAGCGCACTCTCTTTGATTTTTCAGCAAGTTTTAATTTTTATTTCTGTTTATTCCTGAAATCTTTTTACCGCGTATTCTTAGCATTCTCTCCCATCAATTCTAGTTGCATCGATTACAACGCCACATCTTGTTTTTAAGTACAAACTGTTTCATCTATAATACTGCGTTTTGTTTGGCTAGTAATTTTGTTTTATCACCAAATCGCGTCGTTCTAGTTTTTGGCAATTTTTCATACACTCGTCGTTCTAGTTTTTGGCAATTTTTCATACACTCATTTCACCACGGGATGGGGTAAAAATATCGCACGTTTTGGCAGCACTGATTACCATAAATACCTACATGACAACTCCATAAAATAAAAAAGTTTAAAACGTAGCCAGTAGATGCCCCCACAATTCGTGATCCACATTCGGTTAGATTTTTCTTTTTTTTCGTCGATGGTTCTGTGTGACATGGCTACGATGGCTGCAAATCATAGCGATGAAATTGAGGTAAATTAATATAAAAAATAATGTTTAAATAACTTAAATTATTTTATAAATACTTACGTTTGTTTCTAAAAATTTAATTCACCAGATTTACTGATGAAAAATGATTAAATTTATGCAGTTACAAAACAATCTTCTGTCCTGCTTTTTTCCACCCCATGCAGCTATTACATTTCGAGTTCACAGATGGCCATAACCTCTTAATTTTCTATTTCAAATTTATCCAGAACGATCTAAAATAATTTTTTTATCAATTTTTTACGCATCCCACAGTATGTGATAGATTGTTGCTAAATATTTAAAAATGTGTATAATTCATTAGTACTTTTTGATCGTAGGAAATGGAAAAAAAGGATCAAGAGTCCACTAACCTGGAAGAGTATCCACCAGAGCTTCTGATCAAACATCCTCTTCAGCACACATGGACTTTGTGGTATTATGAACCTGATAAACAAAAATCTTGGGAAGAAAGTCAAAGAGAAATCACGAGCTTTGACACTGCTGAAGATTTTTGGAGGTGGATAATTTATTTGTTTAAATTGTATAATAGTAGAATTGAAATTAATTTTTTTTTATTATTAATGGGATAATATTTTGTTGTTTTTAGTTTATACAATCATATAAAATCCGCCTCTGAATTGAGACAAGGGTGCGATTACAGTATGTTCAAACAAGGTATTCGTCCTATGTGGGAAGATGAAGCCAATAAACATGGAGGAAGATGGCTCATGACATTAGAAAAGAAACAAAGAAACTCTGATCTTGATCATTTTTGGCTTGAAATTCTACTCTGTATGATTGGTGAAGCATTCAATGAACACTCTGATGATGTTTGTGGTGCAGTAGTTAATGTTAGACCTAAAGGCGACAAATTAGGAATTTGGACTGCCGATTCTAGCCGAGCAACGAGTGTAATTGAAATTGGGTAAATATTATTATTTATAATTGTAAAAATTTATTAATTAAAAACATATTTTTATTTTTACTCAATTTTATTTTAGAAAAAAACTTAAAGAAAGATTACGAATTTCGCCAAAACAAGTAATAGGATATCAAGTGCACAAAGATGTTATGGTAAAAGCTGGAAGCATCACTAAAAACACTTATCAAGTTTAATTTCTTTTCAATGAATTTATATTTAATTCACTTTCATATTTAACTATTCATTTGCACTTATATGAAATTTCATTAGATAGTTGGACAAAACAAACTAACAAAAATTAATTATTGAATTTATTACGTTTGAATTACTGTTTTATAAGATTAAATAAAAAAGAAAAATACATTTGAAGTAGACATTAAGATTTAGATAATATTAAGTATTCTATCGTTGTTAGATATTTCTTAAAAACAATATTTGAAATATTTCAAGCAATGCATAGATATATAAATATAATTAAATTAATATAGATATATAAAATAATGAGGTAAAGGTCATAAAATAATTGCTCGATATAACATATAAAAAAAATAACAAAAATACGTGCAGGCTCCTGTATTTATTTGTTAAAATAAAAACGGTTGTTTTAATTCTTATATAATTACAATATAAACGCAAAATCATAAATAAAAAACAAAATGTATTCACTTTAATTCAGCCATTATCATTATTGTTTTTTGTTAGATTTATTTAATTGATTCAACAATGAAATGATGCAAAAATTGTATGGAAATATATTTCAATTAAAAAAATTTAATAAAAAATATTTATTAACTATTTTGAGTAAGTAAATCTTCCACCATTTCTGCCAAATCTTTACGACGAATAAACTCCAATGATCGTATTAATTTTCTTTGCCAGTTACATGGTTCACATCTTGAAAAAAATATTTTTAAACTCTATAATCATAAATTAATAATTAGTTTACTGATTAATTCAATTAAATAAATTCTAATTAATAATAAATATAATTATATTACAGTATATTACATACTTAGGCCAGTAAAATAAGAAAAGTCTCAGATTACATTTAATTGTTGGCCGAAGCTGACAAATATGTGATCTGAGGCTTTCTTTTTCATTGGCCTCGACGGATCCGGAAAGTTGCAACTTCGTTCAAGGCAGCGGCCCAAAAGTTGCTACTTTTCGGCCGGAGGGCAGAAAATATAATTATATAAATTACATATAGTTAATTATAAAATTTATTTATAATAAATAAAAATTACTTCAAAAGATTTATCTTTGATTGCTCCGTCTTTTAAATCTATCGAATCAATTTCAGCCTCTTTGACATTTAAAATTCTAGCCAAATCTCTCCAATACCGTCCAATGTTTTCACTTATCCGATAGAAAACTGAAATAAAATTGTTTATGCAGTCATTAATAATGTAAACAATAATAATATAATAAATTATAAGTCAAATTAATAACTTTTTGTTTGAAGATCTGTTAGGCGTAAAGTCTTCGCATCAGGTATCGGTAGATTGTAAGATGAAGTAGTGACATAGCGAGTCTCATGATAAGTACTCGTAGATTGATGCTCTGGTTGAGTTGATCCCAATTCAGTTGATGTTGATGCTGCTAACGCTGATGATTGTATGTAAATTGTAATAAAATACAAAATAATAATAATAAGAGCTATCACCAATGTTGAAACACTTATGCAAGTTATAAAATATTTCATAAGTGACATTGAGTTGTCTTTTGAAACATTAATATTATTATTATAAGTATATTGATTTATTTTAACTGTCTCAAATGACGATTGTTTTATTTCATTGTTTGATTGTAAAGTTAATATAGCTTCTGATATTTCTGGTAAGTAAGTAATAGTTGGTTCTACGTGCAAAAGGTTCGTACCTTCATAATCATTAAAATCTTCCAATTGATGATTAGCATTAGCACTATTATTACATAAATTATCATCATTCGTAATTATGTTGGAATACTCACCACTTCGGCATTTATAAACATTAAAAAGAGGTAATGTTTGATAGCTGTGTAGTTGATCTTCATAATCTTTTATTATTTTGTCTAGCACTGGATCTTTAACATAAGTCGTAGCTATTTCTTTTAACGGTTCGATTTTATTGTAAGACAACACTGACCGATTTTCTAGTATTTTCAATAGACCCGCAAGATCTTTAATGTCATCTGCTACACGTTTTGAATAAATATCACGATTATAAGACAATTTGATAGTATCTAAATTTGTACCAGTGATATGAAGACTTGATATATCCATGAATTTTTGCTTAAGATGACTATACCTCAATTGGTACTCATCCCAAATGGACAAGTAATCCATATCTACTGTCATGGTTAATAATTTTATTTTTCTATAGTTACAACCAACTGAAATTAATTAATTTTTGGGAATCCCAGAACTGTGTAATCATTTTTTGAATAGGTAGTTTCTATATAATCTTGTAGTATCGAAGGTTTGGCGCTTGATTCACATTTTATCTTCCTGTTATCTTATATAAAAAACACTTTCTTCATTATATCGGTGTTTTAATAATTTATTAAAATATGTGACATTATATTTTATATATATATCAGATCATTTTTATTACTTGAAATTTTATTTTGAAGACAAAATAATTCAATTTAAAATCATAACATAAACTGATAATATGTAGTTGATATTTATCAGACTAACGTATAAAATAATACATGTGGACATATATGTATATGTATACACTCTTATATATTGATCTATGTGTGAGTAAGAGATAAAAAACAGAATGTTGGTACTGTAGTAATTTTATCGTAGTTATTTACTAAAAGAGGAACAAGAACATACTGCCATCTTATTTTAAGTAATGATTGTTATTTATTTACAAGTGAGAGAGAAATAAATTTTTATCCTCATGATTTTCTGAGAAATACCAGTGTATGAAGAATGGTAAAGAAAAAAGACGGGAATAAGCAGTAATCAGTTGACATCCGTGTGTCAAATATAGTGTATGACAAAACGTAAAACGTAGTCGAGAGATTTATCGAATATTAATTATTGTAATTACGTCGTAATTATAATTTATAATTAGCATTATTGCTATGGTCGAGATATCACTCTCTTTGTTCATGGTACCAATGTATTTTATTTATTTATATCATTTATACTTTTATACCAATTGAAATGTGTGAATGTCTGCTACATCAGACAAATTTAAAATTATTAATAAATAGAGTAAATAATTAATAAAACAACAGAGTAATAATTAATAAAACAAAATTTTTAAAAAATGCGCATTAAAAAAATTTTGAAATTAATAAGTGCATTTTTATAAATATTATTTTTCTAATTATTTACTTTATTTATTTATAATTTTAAATTTGTCTGATGTCTGCTACATTCACACTCATCAATTGAAATATAATTTTTTTTTTTTTAACTATATTTCTGTCTACAGTAAGACCGCGCACAAATTTTTAGCAAACAAAGCTTTGAAACTGCATAATTTTTGGATATAGATGTTATTGTTTTAAATAAAATCATTAATCCTGTCATAATTTTAACTATGAGTGACGATAATCCTTGTCCGAATGTTAATAAAAGTCTTGGAATGGATAAAGCTTGCTTCACAGTTATCAATGATAATAATGAACCTGTTTCGCTATTCGCTACAAATGAAGAATGTTATTATAAATTGGTATATTATTTACATATTTATTTATGTAAATTTATAAATTTATTACTTGGCACAAATAAATAATATATATTTATTACACTCATCGTTTTTTAGTGTGATTGTTTACCATGGGCTAATGTATCAGCACACAGCAATACTACATTAGTAGTACCTACACAATACCCATTACATTTTTATTTTGTTAAAGGAAAATACCAGTGGTGTCAGTAAGTATAATTTGTAAAAATAATTTATGTTTAAATTGTATATCATAAATAAAAAATTAAATATTTTGTTCAGTGATACATTTAAGTTTGAAGAATACGGCCACTATGGTTGGAATTTAACTGAAGAACATTTATGCTCCAATGTTTACACTATAGTTGATCCAAAAAACCAGTATCTTCGTAAGTAGAATATCATATGTGTTAATGTAGCAGACATGAGACAATTTATAAATTTTAAATAAATTAATTAATTAAAATAATTAAATTTAAAAAAATTCGCGTACTGATATTTCATTGATCTAAATACGCATTTTTTAATTTTTATTCTACTTACATTTTTTTTTTTATTCAAAAATTCAAAAAATTGCCACTTGTCAGTTACATTCACGCTTATGAATATCATGTATCTAAATGCTAATAATTAATATTAATACAAAATTCATTACATATTTTCATTTTTAGCTCTTTTAGCGGCATTTATGATTTTTACAATTGGAGCAATATTGATTGGAACGACACGTTTTTTGATACGGATGATTAAAAAATTCCGTATGCGAAACTCTCTAGACGATCAAAGCGTAGATATTTATTTTTTAAATTTATTATATTGAAAGATAGATATTTTTATATAAATAAATTTATTAATTTTTCTCAGGACCTGGGACCTTTGCAAGATTCTGATCCCCCACCTCAACAATTAGTTAGAATAACCAAAGCAAGCATAAGAGTTCGATCTATTGATGCGTTTAGAGGGTATCAATAAAATTATATATTTTTTAATCATTCATAATTAATCATTTGTAACTAAACAATTAAATTGATCTTGATTTTAGTATCGCCGTTCTATTGATGATATTTGTAAACAATGGAGGAGGAAAATATACATTTTTCAATCACTCTCCATGGTATGGATTAACAGTAGCTGATCTCGTATTACCCTGGTTTGCTTGGATTATGGGTTTGACCATAGTATTATCCGTACGTTCTCAATTGAGACTCTCAATTCCACGATCAAGAATAATTATCAAATGTTTGAAGCGTACCATGATCCTCATTTTTTTGGGTTTAATAATAAATGGCCAACGGGGTACACGATTAAGTGATTTACGTTTTTCTGGTGTCCTTCAGTTACTTGGAATAACTTATTTCATTTGCGCTAGTATTGAAACCTTAACTATGCAAGCTCAAAGAAATTTTCATTATGGAAGATTTGCGTTTCTTCAAGATATTCTGGATGCTTGGATACAGTGGTTGATAATCTTGGCACTTACTGCAACGCATTTGCTATTGACATTTTTATTGCCTGTACCAGGATGTCCGACTGGATATCTTGGTCCAGGCGGTAATGTATACCACGGAAAATATAGTAAATGTACTGGTGGAGCTGCTGGTTATATTGATCGATTAATTTTGGGAAGTCATATGTACAATAAAACAAACAATTTAATTTATGGTCATGTTTTACCTCATGATCCTGAAGGAATAATGAATACTTTGTCAGCTGTTTTAATTGTTGCATTAGGAGTACAAGCAGGAAGAATATTATTCTGCTATTATTTACATAATTTTTCTAAAGTTATTCGATGGTTTGCTTGGGCAGTCGTACTTGTAAGTAAATAATTTATGATTTGTAAAAATTATTAAAATGTACTAAGTATAATTTATTAATGGTTTTGCAGGGAGTGATTGCAGGTTTTTTGTGTGATTGGAGAAAAGATGGAATGATCCCAGTTAGCAAAAATATGATGACAATATCATTCGTACTAATAACTTCTTGTTTTGCATTTATACTTTTTGCCATTTTATATTTCTTAATTGATCATCATCGAATTTGGAATGGAGCACCATTTACATATGCTGGTGCAAATGCAATTTTCTTGTATGTGGGTCACTATTTTACAATGAAAAGTTTCCCGTGGGCATGGAAAATAGACAATCCTACTCATGCCTCACTTCTTGCTATGAATTTATGGACCACAGTACTCTGGTCATTAATCGCTTACGGACTTTATCAAAAAGATATAATAATAACTGTCTAATCATCATTTTTCATAATAATTATTGTTTAGAAATTATCGCTTCCTCCCGGATGCTATTATTTATGATATATGTATTTTTTTTTTGTTATCTGTAAAATTACACTTTACAATTATAATAATATTAAGTCTTTGACATTTGTGCCAAGGACACATTGTGATAGTTTTTGTGAAATTTAAATGTATTTGAGTGAGAAATTATTTTTTAAAAAACTATATAAGCTTATATTATTAAATTAAGATTAGATTATAAATATACGTAAAAAATATTAGTGATGTTAAAATTGGTTTAAAACAAATACAGTATTTTGTTATTTGATTAACTGCTTTTTTTATTATAAATTATTAAACTATAAAAAAAACAATATAATACTTATTGTCAATATTATTTTTGGTAATTTTAAAATGTATGTCAGCTTGCTTGTTTAATAGTATACAATCGTATTATGTATATATGCAATAGCATTGGCTAGAAATAATGAACGGATTCTGTGTAGTAGAATTATTAATTCTACATATATATTAATACTAATAAATATATGTATACTTTCATATATAAATGAGAAAGATATAAATCGTCTGCCGTAATCAGAAATGATTATACTCTGGGTATTGGAGAGTAGGCCACATGATTAGGCGACGTGCAGCAACTGCATATTAATGTACATTTAACAAGAACAATTATTATTGTTACCACTAAAAGATATCCTAATAATTTAGGAAAACGTTCTGGTAACCATAAAACTGTAAATTCTAAAGATTTATCTTGAGTATCTGAAAAAAAAAATTATTATTGTAATTGTTTATTTTTATTTGAAGTAAAAAAAAAAAAAAACAATACCAATGTGAGCTAATCCATAGCCCATAGAACGTGTACCCATTCTATAAGAACATGTGGGTATTTGAATCTCGTGTATATCATTTAATTCCATTCTAAAATTATAAAATTGATTTTCATGAAGTGGAAAAGCCCAAACAACACTGAGTTGGTCAATTGTTGAATCAAAACTTAAGTGTAATGCTTTATGTTCATGAGCTGTGAACATTAACTGCGGTGAAAGCTCTTTTATTACCTATAAGTATTATTTCAGGAAATTAATTATAGTAACTTTTTAAAAAAATACGTTTATAAATATTTTAAAATTTGATAAGAATACAAACATTTTTAACAAAAATTCCTGGTGTAAATAAAAGCGGTATATGACTGAGAACAACATTAGTAACATTTCTATCTCTATAATTATTTAAAAAAGCATCTTTTGGTGCATTTGGCATATAACGAGTCAATCTATTTATCTGAAATGAATGATTAAATGATTAAATACTAAAAGTAGAAATAATTTTTGCCAATGATTGACTGCTTACCTTAAAAAAAATTACGTCTTTATGGGTTAAAGTATCTGGTTGCGAGTATGCGAATTTAAATCTATCGTGAATACGTGGTTTAACATGATCTTCTTCACCTCCTATATCATTATCACCCGGTAAATAAATTTTCTAAACCAAATTAATTAATATTAGTTAAAAAAGTTTAATAAATTTAAAAAAAAAAAATATGTATTGTACCATAATATGCTCTGGGGTTTCAAATATTTTATCTAATCTATTTTTATACTTTGTAAAATCTTCCAAATTAGCAATGTGACCTTCATCCATTAAGTCACCAAGAAAAACTATCACATCAGGTTGAGAATGTTTTAAAGCTCTCGAGAATGTATTTGCTAAATATCTAATTAATTAAAAATTAAAAATTATTAATTATAAGAAAAATTTTTTAAATTTTAAATTAATGTTGATTTATTTACCTATCACTATCCCACCGTGCGAACCATGAGCCAAAATAATTTTCATTTACTTCACCTATAATTTGTGGGTCTGCGACAAATAATACTTTGACACATTGATTGCAGTCTTTAGTTGCCCATTTAAATTTCTGGATTTCGTATGCAAAATAATCATTATAAAATATTGTAATGCCTAAAATAATGGCAATAATAATACATTTTTGGTTGGCTCTGAAATAAAGATTTAAAAAAATTTTATTCAAATAAAGTAAACTATTATTAAATTATATAAAAAAGAAATAAGTGTAAACGTGCCAGGCATACGTCAATTTTTTAACTACATATAAAAAAATTAAATAATTAAAATAATAAAATTTTTTAAAATACATGCACGGATTTTTGAATTGTCTAAACGTGTATTTTTTTATTTTTACTTTATAAACATTTTAATTTATTATTATAAAGTTTTAAAAATTGTCAGATGTCTGCTAACTTTATTGTCTTAAAAAGTTTTTTGATAATTTAATTATACAAATAATTATTAATATTTAAAATAAACTAAAAATCTTTTTAATCAGGCTAACAAATCAACCAACAATTGTATTACCAAGTAAATATATATCAGTTTTTTTTTCTAATTCTAAACAATTTACATAGCATATGACAATGTCAGTAAAGTTGGCGGACATCTGAAAATTTCTCAAATTTTTAAATAATAAAATAAAATTTTTTTAACGAAAAAATTAAAAAATGGGCTTTTAGAAAATTCTAAAGTCAGTATATGCATTTTTTTTTATTTTATTAATGTAATTGTATATAATTGTATATTTTTTTTATACGTAATTTAAAAATTGTCTTATGTCTGCTACATTTACACTCATCATATGACAGCATATTTATTAACTTTAAATTTAAATTAAATTGTATGAATTCGTTTTTATTAATTAGTATTTGGTTCAAAATTACCTGTATCTTCGAATCATAATTCTTTTAATCATTTATTATCGATAATAAACTATATCTTTGGTATAAATTAATATACTTTGAAGAAGTTTCATTTCAATCCAGACCATGGATTTTTTTTTAGATTTAATTACAAGTAAAATTGAAAAAATATAAAAAACACTTTCAAACTTTTTTTATTTTCAGATATGCATACGTCAAAAAAAAATAGACAGGTGATGTAATATACGCAACACGTGTTTTGTTAGGTTGGTTGTCTTCTCGGGTTCATGACGAGTACCACAATTAAGAAAAAAAATATTAAATTTAATTTTTGTTCTTTACCATACATGTAATTTTACGATATTTTTACTCTCTTCCTTTTCATTATTTACGAGTTAAAAAATGAGTGTGAATGTATCAGACATCAGACAAATTTAAAATTATTAATAAATAGACTAAATAATTAAAAAAATATTTATAGAAAATGCACTTATTGATTTTCAAATTTTTTAGATGCGCATTTTTTAAAAATTTTATTTTATTTATTATTTACTCTAATAATTTTAAATTTGTCTGATATCTGCTACATTCACACTCATGTTAAAAATAAATAATAGACAGAGTAAAAAAATATTTTTATATATATTATATTTTCAAAATAAATATTTATTATAACAAATTATTCTTCAACATTTATTAAACTACTTTTCAATTTTTTAGAATCTTCAAATTCTTTTGGAATACTCTCTAGTTCTGAATCAATATTTGCTATTTTCGTAGAAAGATAAATTGATTCTTGAAATCTTTTTTGTGCAGTCTTCAAGCTTTGAGGCACTAAAACACCAAACCATCGAATAGGATCATAATTATCATTACCATTCTCTTTACTTTTCATACTGATATCAAAGTGCGGAGTTGCAATTGATTGATTCGTATTCTCCTCATTGAATATTGTTTCTAAATTAAATAATGAATTTATCGTAGAGTCCTGAGGTACTTGAAGTATTCCTACACTTTCTTTTCCACGTATATATCGAGCTTTTGCTAATTCTATATGTCCATCTCGCATTTGATTTTCTAATTGTAGTGTCAATGCGATTTTTTCGTCCATCAATTCTAATGAACGTAGAAAAAGACTATCCAGTTTTTCACAAACATCATCAACAGTTGTCGTCATTTTCTATGCTTAATATTTAACAATTAATTATTTTACAATTTTTTTAACACTTAAAAAATACAATTAAACTATTTCATCATTGATATTAGGTTATACTTACATATACTTAAATATTAAAAATGTTCAATTAAAATTCAAAGTAAATATCTCTTTCATTTATTTTTCAATTTCGTAATTTAGATTTTTTTTATTTGATTTTTATTAATATTTATTATTTAAAATATTATTAAATTAATAAAATAGTTTTACAATTATCAGTGTGTTTACAAATATATACAAAAAGATCATGTGACATGTCATTTACTTGACATATATATAACTTTGCGCGCGCATATAAAATTATTTTTTGTGTTTGTCCATAATAGAACACATAAGTAAGATCACTCGGATATCTTACTCTCATTCTCATATCAGTAAAAGTTTCATACATTTTTGGAATTTATTGTCTCAGTATAAAGAATAACAACAATAATAATATTTAAATTTACATGACAGCTTATTGATCACGATGTGAAAGCAGAAAAGTAAAAAGTACAGTATCAACTGAGAGCATCTGGAATCCTACACGTCTATGAAGGCTATAGGTATCAACTACTGTTTAATAGAAATTCATAAAAATGGACACCAAGTATATCATCATCGCGTACTCCTACTGTAACTTCTAATTCATATATTTACTAGATACATACATAATAAAATACTTTACATCAAGATAGAAGATCTGCGTCTATATATTGCTGCGTTATCCTTATAATTATCAACGACAAAAATTATATTAGACTTTTTTTTTTTTATTTATTTAAACAATTACAGTAAGCATATAAGAATTATACCATAAACTCACCGTTTTTTGTTATAATTCGTTAACCGTAATCAAAATATATTGTCCTTGGGCTTCTAACTGTTGTTACACAGTTAGAAGTTTGACAACCGGTTAGGCTTCGAACTGTGTAACCGAGTTCTAGGCTCAAGGAGTGGTCGAGCTGGGCAGACCAACTCATAGAGCCTTCGGTATATAGTTAATTTATATATTATACCAAAAGCAGAGTGAGAAAAGTCTATGTACAGATGTCCTTGATGTCTGTAGTGGATGTTCACCTTGAACCGAGGGTATCTATGTTACTCGAGGAGGTATGTGGGATCTACCGAAATCCAATGACTATGTATCTATCAGCCCAATGATCATATCGTGAGTGAGTCTCCGTACGAACTTTTCTGGACGAGTCGTAGGTTTGTTGCAAACCGTTCGTGTAAATGGTTATAACTGCATAGATAGTCTGCCGTAATACAAAAATGTGTTAATTGAGAATTCACTGATAACAAGCAGCAACTAATACCTTTAAATCATTTTCATTGAGAAAACTTATTATTTCCTCAATACAAGCTATTGGTAATTGATAAAAAATTTCATCAAAACCATACTCATCAATTTTATCAATAAATAAATTTCTTCTTACTCCTCTAGAAAAATTTCCATAAATAATACCACCATATATTGGAAACTTTAACTCATATTCATTTGATTCAAATAAATTTACAATAGTTTTATTTTTCGCATACAATGCTAAATATCTATTATTCTTTGTCAAGATGTCATACAAAGAAATACTACCACATATTTTTTCAGACTTCAAATTTTCTATTTCTAGTTTACATTCACTTTCGTAATTATCAATATTATTATTATCATAATAATCAATAGCTGATTGATAATTTTTTTCACTTACATAAAAACCAGCAAGTTTTATTTTTAAACTGTGTTGATTCAAAGCTTCAATAATTTCTTCATTTATAAACGCGTCTTTAGTTGAATCATAACTATCAAAACTATCATAGTTATTATAACTTACAAATTGACTACAAAGAGCCGGAGAATTAGCGTCATCAAGTGGTGTATGACCATTTTCCCACTTAATATTAATATCAGCACCCATATCTAATAAAGTTTCGGTGGCTATTATTTGTCTTGCTTGAGTAGCGATATGGAGAGCTGTTCTCCCGTATTGATCTTTTAAATTAATGTCAGCACCATGTTTGAGTAAACTTAAAATAATTTCAGGATAATTATAGCGAGCAGCCAAATGTAAAAGTGGTGTACCCCAATTGTCTGTTGAATCAGGATCTACATAATATTTTTCATGTGTTAAAATCTGTTCGACAATTATCAAATACCCATTCTTAACAGAATAACTCAAGATTGTTTGACCATTTTCATTTTTAGAAGACAATTTAGCTCTGTGATCTAATAATACTTTTACAATATTCCCATGATTTTTTTCAGCAGCTACAAAAATTGGTATTAATTCATTTTTAGTTTTAGCATTTATATTAGCATCTCGATCAAGTAATATTTTAACAATTTCTTCATTTCCTAATTCAGCAGCTAAATGAAGAGGCGTGTAACCATCATACCAGAATGATTTACACACAAAATTTATGTTAGATCCATTTTCTAGTAAATATTCAACAATTTCTGTAGACTGTAAATCAATGGCTCGAAAGAGAGGAGTTACACCATTCATTGCTTCAGCATTAACATTAGCTTGTTTATTTAACAGTAATTTAACCATTTTTAAACATAATTTATTAGTTGCAATGTAAAGAGGTGTTTCTTGATGATTTGTAAGAGCATTTAAATCGGCTCCGAAATTTATAAGCAATTCAGTTATTTTTAGATTTTTTTTTTCAATTGCTATATGAAGTGATGTTTTACCGTATTGATTTTTAGCATTTACATCAGCTTGATTATTTAAAAGCATTTCAATTATTTCATAATTTGTATTTGTAACCGCCCAATGAAGTGGTGAATTAGTTAATTTTTTAGATGAGTAATTAACTTGAAAATTTTTTGATAACAGCAATTTGACTATATTTGTTTGATTTTTTTTAACAGCATTAAGAAGCAATATATATTGATATGGGCAAGCTTGACAGTGAGATAGATCGAAACTGTCAATCATTTCATTAATTCTGTCAAATTGTCCCAATCGAATTGCTGATATTAAATTATATTCTGACATCATATCATCAACTATTAAATAAATTATTTTATTTACGATAAATATTTATTTGAATAATCATTTAATTAATTAAATATAGTAAATATCTCTATACTTTAAATGCGTTTTTATTACTTACTTATTTTTAAAAAACTTGAGTAAATTTAGGATAATTAAAAAATAATAAGCAATGACAAACTTTTATTTTGTTTAACAAACAATCTATTTATGTCATGATAAAAATAATGTACAGCATTTTTAAGAGCGCATGCTTTTAAAATATCAGTTGATACTGAAGAGGAGAAAAGTCAATACCGCATAAATTTAAAAGAAATGATATTTTAAAAAACATGAAGTTTTATTTTATAAGCAACATTATTTAGAATAAATTGATACAAAGTTCAATTAATTTTATGAAATATTTATACAATTTTAATTGTTTATTTCTAGAACATGAAAATATGTAGCTAAAAAAAAACTTGTAAGAAACCGGCTAATGTTGATTCCATTTAAAAAAGAAGAAAAAAACAACAATCATTGTAATGTGTATAATTATGATTTACAAACTATTGATCGTACGTAAAATTCACTAATTAGCAATGCACGTGAATATTTTGTCAAGTAGTTAGCAATAGATGTATGTCCATTTTTCATAGCTATGTCAATAAATTCATTTACATGTTCAGGTTCATAAAATTTTTGACTGACAGGATCTCGAGCTAAGAAAATTATAGTATTATCTAATGGTATTGGAATGACCTTTTTCGGTACTAGCTTCGAATAATCTTTTTTTCCATCAACGACATTACCTAGTAATAATTTAAGTAAAGCTTCAGTATTCTTTGCACAAGCTAACTTAAGTAATGGGTACCTCCATAATAAAGTACGAGAGTATATGATATTTTCCTCATCATGAAAACAAGCTCCTTGAGTTAGAAGTAGTTCAGCAACTAATGGATTGTAATGAAGAATAGCTACAGAAAGCGCAGTAAATTCATGAGAAGATCCAGTGCTTTTGTGAATATTCGCACCTGCATTGAGAAGCAATGTAACTATATTAATATTACCAGTTTTACAAGCTAATTGTAATGGAGTATATTCATATTCATGTGATGTCAAACATGCAGCCTCGAAATCCGCGCCATGTCCTAGAAGAGTATCAACTATGCACTGATGCTGATATTTAATGGCCAGATGAAGAGGCGTTTGACCCGATTTCGATATAAGATTCAAATTAGCTTTGCGATATAAAAGTAAATTAGTCATATTGGTGTAACCATTTCGACAAGCTACATGTAATGGCGTGTATCCTTTTGCGCTTGCTGAATCATTGGTAACATTGATATCAGCACCCCAATGTATAAGCTGTCGAACAATCTCGAAATGGTTTGCTTCGACCGCATGATAAAGTGCATTCCTTTGACTTGTATCTTTGGCATGTATATTCGCTTGGTTCCGTTTAAGAAAAAATATAATTTCGATAAGACTCAATTTACATGCAAGCATGAATGGCGTCAATCCTTCATCTATTCCGAAAGTACACTTGTATTCAATATTGGCGCCGTACTGACAAAGAATCTCAACAATTTCTAACTTATTAGCTTCAACAGCTGCATAAAGAAGTGATTGTTTTTCTTTCAAATGGTAATTAACATCAATATCTTTACTTAAAAACATTTTTACGATATCTAAATATCCATTTTCGATGGCAATGTCCAGTGGTAATTTGTAGCGAATATTTAAAATATTTATATCAAAGTTGCATCTCAATAATAATTCAATAACTTGAATACTCCTATTTTGAACAGCTATATGTAGTAAAGTATCACCTTCTTCATTTTGCATTGTATTCATATAAATACCATGACTCATCAAATACATTTGGATACATTTAAAATCATCACGTGATGCAGCAGTGAAAAGTTTGATAACTTCGTCAATATTCAATATTTTCTGCTCAAGACTTTCTTCTACTACTGAATGATCGATTGTAAAATCTAAAGTAATTTTATTACTTGATTCATTTGAATTTAATAAATGTGATTCTTTTAAAATACTTGCAACACTTAAATCTTTATGAACTGTAGAAAAATTTTTAATATATCATTTAATTTTTTTTAATTATTAATTTATTTCAACAATAAAATAATATACCGCATTACTTACCTTTTATCTTCACTTCGCTTTCTTTATTTTCTTTATTATTCATATTTGAGATATTCGATAAAAATTTTTATAAATAATTTCACTGTGTTAATTAATATTAATTGATTGATCGTTGGTTTGCAAGTCGGTCGTGATCTTGAAGAAGAATTGAGTTTCTAACTTTTACTATGACTCATTCCCACCAAGAAATAAGAATGACTAATCAAACTAAAATAATCGATCATTTTTATAAATAAACATCGACTCTGATTGGTTTTCACAAATTATCAAAAATATTCATATAACGCTGCGTCAATGATGTAGATTCCTTCTTTCTTCATAATTTAAAAATTATTGATGAATTAATTTTCGCTTATGAAAGTACATTAAATAAAAATAACTAAGTTGATTTAATTTCAAAAATAATCATGTAAGAAATTTCTCAAAATAAGCTGATAAAATATTTTTATTTATAGAAATTCACAACAAAAATTTCAACAAATATAAAAAATAGAAGACGCAAATGACTAATCAGACTAAATTAATCGATCACTTTCATAAGTAAACATCGATTGCCTTGTAAATAAATATTATACGAGAGAGTACTCGTCCGGACCGTGGAGAAGAAAGACATAAATCGTTTGCCATAATCAGAAATGATGAATAAAAACTCATCATTGATTGTTTATTTAACAGTCATCAATAAATTTTATATTTCAGTTCAAACTGACTAAAAATTCTCATTTAATGTTATGAAAACAACAAAACTTCAAATTGTTATAAAATGAATTAATGAGAATATTTGAATAGGAAAGTAGCTTTCAAGCTAAAAAATATGTTAAAGTTCATATATTTTAACATAAATAAACTCGCTGTGGTAACTTTTTTCTTAACGATAAAGAATGAAGACTAGATTTATTAACAATAAGGTATTTTCTATATCTTCTCAATCTCTAGGACCATTTTTTTTTGTTTCTTCATCATCAGAATTATCTTCTTCCTCTTCTAAATTACTACTATTTTTTCGGGCTATACGATTTTGTAAATCATATGTTATTCTTGCGATTCTCGTCGCAGCTTTAAATTTTATGGTCATTTTTTGTTTTTCCATTTTTGACTTCCACTATAATAAAATAATTATAATTATAATTATCTGTATGACAATAAAATTAATACATACCTTTTCATCTCTAGATGGTAATTCTCCAAGATAATGTATCATATCAGATTTTTGTGGATCAGCAATAGCCAAAACAGATAAACATCCATCTACTGTACCCAATACAATACTTTTGCCATCATAAGTACTATCAACGGCGCTTAATTCTGCTGGCACACGATAATTGGCAATCATTTCACAATCAGATGATCTAAATAACAATTAAATAATTTGCATAATAGTGTATGTGCAGTTTAAAAATTAGCAATTTGATCGACTTACCGGAAGACTCTAATTGTTTTTCTACCACTATGATAGTAAAATACATACTCATCTGTTCTGTTGAACATTGATATTACTGTAAAAACACCTTCGGCTACTTTTGGTATATATGTTTTAACTGTTGTTCCTTTTTTCAACTCAACAAGCTCCAAACCACCTCTTTTATTCATTGGAGTGATTGAAGAAAAAAGTTAAATAATTAATTATGTAACCAATTAATATATTAATATTCATTTAATTGATATTATTACCTGCTAGGAGCATAAAGAGTATACTTTCCATCTTTACTAATGTTACCACTCCATCGTGGTATAGACCGAATAACTTTTTTTTTATTTATATCCATAATTATACCTTTGTCAGAACCAATAATACCAATAAATTGTGCTTTATTTGGCATTGGTACAACATTATTAATATCCTTAAAACCTGGTAATTTAATAGGAATTCTATTTATTAAAGTTCCTACATTTGCATTATAAACTAATATACAATCTCTTGTTGATTTTTCAGCAGCCGGTACAATAAAATTTGCACCATCTGATGTTGTTGCTACTTTTCGAAAAGGTGTTCCAGTATGACACCGAACAGGATACTCAAAAGTAAATAAAATAGTTCCATCTGCAATATAATATTTTTTTTTACAAATTTTATATGGAAAACTTATCGTGTTCGAACAATAATTATAATTATAGATAAATTGCAAGAAGAAGGACAGACAAACATTAGAATTTTAATTAATAAATGTTGGACGTTTTCGTCACTTTTATTGTAACTTCATCAGCAACTTAATTATTCAAATTCTATCGTCTTCATAATAATATGATAAAAACTATTAATTTTAATGATACTAAAGTTTTTTTGTAGCAACAATACATTTTAAATAGTTATTAAATAGTATAAATGAAACACAGTCAAGATCAATCTCATGAGTTTTACTAACAGTTACATGAGATTGATCTTGGATGTGTTTCATATATACTATTTAATAACTATTTAAAATGTATTGTTGCTACAAAAAAACTTTAGTATCATTAAAATTAATAGTTTTTATCATATTATTACGTAGACGATAGAATTTGAATAATTAAGTTGCTGATGAAGTTACAATAAAAGTGACGAAACGTTCAACATCTATCAATAAAAATTCTAATGTTTGTCTGTCCTTCATCTTGCGATTTATCTATAATTTTTTATAAAATTTATAATTATTATTTAAAAGTAAAATGTATTGTGGAGGACATTAAATACCTGGAATACTTCGCATAACAAGCGTTGCAGTAGTTTTCATACATTCAATACCAACTGGATTATTAGGTCTAGAAATAGCTATAAATTTAATACCACTACTGGAATCTAATGTTTGTTGTTGAATTAATGATAGTTGACGAACATCCAATTGTTCTTTTTTATACAGAACTTGTTCAGTAACTCTATTCCACACAAGTACATTACCCGATTCAATAGAAATAATATATTTTCCATCGTGTGTTATTGCAGCGTGAGTAACAATTGCACCAAGTGGACTGTCTGCTAATTTAGATACTAATTTACCTGATTGTATATTCCATACACCAACACAACTTCGTGTTACAGTTACAGCTAAATTACAATTTTCTGCTAAACATATCGAATCAATTTGTAATTCGTGTCTATCAATAACGTGAACTTGTTCAAAAATATTATCAATATTCCAAACTTTAACAGTTCTATCAATACTAGAAGTTATAACACAATTCCAATTCCCAATAGTTAAAGCCTCTAGTTGAATTATTCGTGCAAAATGAGCATCAAGTGTTTTCAAAAGTTCACATGTTTTCAAACTCCAAACATAAAGATTTTTTCTTACTCCAGCAACCGCATAATTTCTCTCACTATTACCATTTTCAATATTACTATCACCACTGCTACCACTTACCATTATAGAATTTGAACAAAGCATTCGAGTACTAATATTTCTGATACCATGAGGTAATGTAAGTACAGCAGGATTATGTTTTGTTGCAGAAGTTTTATCATCCATATCAGACGATATTAATGACAACCACCAAACAATAAAACCATTACCGGTAGTTGCCAATAATGTTTCTTCATCTCGGTCAATTTTTAATTGTAATATATATTCTGTATTATCGTTATAAGCTCGTGGTAAATCATACTGTCGTTTCCAACAGCAGCTGCATGAATTGTCGGTAATTTCAATAATGTATTTAGTTACTCGATAATCACCTTTCGTGGTACATGCATAAAATGTTTTTTTGTCTTTTGTAAATACCATCGCACTGTGAAATTCAAGAGGATTTGCAATCACTTCAGATTCATGTTCATCGGATTCAAAATGCTGTTGATGATTATCACAGTTATTATTTCCATTGTTTTTCTCATTATTATAAAAAATTAGCATTGATGGTTCATCTAACTTGCCGGACCAAAATACAATTCTATAATCCGTCAAGTCGGTGTACTCAACGACTGCACAAATAAATATTTATAATATATATTTCTATTAATTGTAAAGCATAATTTTTAAGGGTAAACTTACGTAAAATTTTCCATTTATTATAGTCTACTTGTGGGGTAGTAGTAGTGTGTCTTGAAAGTAAATTTCCACGTAAGTCAAATCTACACCATTCATGTGTACCATAAATAAAAGCATACTGATTCATTAAATAAACTCCACATACTGTATTATCATCATTTTCATCACTTTCATCATTTACCAGTGGGTTATTTACAATAACAAATTCACTAGTGAGTGTGTTTAAAATAACAATTTGATTGTTACTTGTAAAAGCTGCAGCGTATCGATTATCTGGACTAAGAACAAGCTGTTGCATTACTCCTTCAATGCTTGGATTTACATCTCGGGTCATATCACTTGTACTTAAATCCCACGTTATAAATCGATTTGATATTGACACCACGTAACGATAGTCGGAAGTTAGACAAAATCCAAATACGGCAAATTGATGACCTTCCAGGGAATACTAGAATTTGTTTACATAAAAATATTTGATAAATGAAACGAAAATTATTAAGTAAAATAAATATAATATAATATACCTTTAGGGGACCACCAGGTGTATGGAGACAGTGATAAAGAGGCATAAGAGAACAATCCTTAATACCGTCATTATCACAGGCACGTAATAACATGCGTACATTATTATTATGTTCTATTTCTGGAAGTAATCTACCTACTAATTGAGGTGCTAGCATATTGGGATGATTACCCAAAATAGCTCCTCCTAATCGCAATGCATCTGCTACGAGCATCAATTCCCTGAATAGAAATAAAAATAGTATCAATAATAATAATTACAATTATAATTAATGTGTATAATGTGATAGTTACCTCACTAAATTTTGATCTTCTATATTATTACAAGCATCTTCAAAATCTGACAGTACTGATTGAAGAGGACAAGAACTAAGTTTAGCATGTAACCATTCATAATTAAATAAAACATTTTCAAATAAATCTTTAAAACGTCTTGCACGAACAAGATGATATGGCAATTCACCGAATTTACGTAAATTATAACGTGATAATTTTCCTTCTTTTGAATAAAAAGCTAATGGTTGTTCTGGTACTTTTCTGTCAGCTACACCCTCTTTGTCTTGTAAATTAAATCGATGACGTTGAATTTCTGTATACTTAAAGGGTTTTGGTATACCACCACCCCAAATTCCAAGATAATAATCAGCAATCATTGAATGAAAATACATAGCCATATTCATATTTTTAAAATATCTTTCTTTTGCAGCATCACGAAATTGTCTGTGATACCAATTTAATACACTTACACCATCAGCTTCACGTTCACTTAGGTAGTTCGGTAAATCATTACGTATACGTGTCCATAAAAGTGGTGGTATTCTACGTACTGGTGGTAAATGATACTGATAAACGTCATCAAGTACTTTATCATCAAGTGAAATTAAATCTTCTAATTCTGATTCAGATAAACCAGATTTTGCGGCTGTAATGTATGCTAAAGCATGAAAAACTAAAATTTTTCCATGCTGTTTTTCAATTCTCTCAAACAGCATCATAATACTGTCCATTACAGTATTTGCTAGATGAGTATCCGCCGGTTTAGTATAACTACGCCATCGACATATTTCAGCAAACACAAGTTTTACAAATATCGGCAAAGAACAATTTGATATTGCATTTGCCACAAGTCGCCATTGGTAGTTATTTAAATCTCTATGAGCTTTTTTCATCCACATTCTGTTTATTTTAAAAACATCAAAAATTTTTACTAGTTTTTAAAAATAATAAATTATTTGTATGTACATACTTAATAACATCCATTGCTAACTCTTCGCCAAGTGCAGTAACTTCAATAAAACTTTCTTCAGTATCTATCATGCGACGTAAAAGATGATAATCTCGTGAAATTATTGGATTTGATTCCTCTGATGCACATGAAAGTATCATCTAGTGCATTTAAAATAAATTACTAAGCTTATAACTATTTATACATAAGTATTTATTTATAAATTTATTTATTTATTTAAATGTAAAACATAAATTGGGAATATATAGTTGTACCTTGCAATAATGAGGCAACCGAGTGGGAAGCCACGATAATTTATTTCCCTGCATTCCTGTCAATTGATCTACACTGTCAAGAAATAAAAGTATCGGTTGATTGGTTGAAGCAAAAGTCAATAAATGCTTAAAGTGTGCAGTCAGTGGAACCAGATCATCAGGTATTTCATCAAAAGGTAACATAAAATTATATGATATCTACAAATATACATAACATGAGATAAAAATATAACAAAAAATATATTTTGAACTTCCATTAAGGGGGGGGGGGGGGGGGGAAAGGAGTCTGAGATACAAAAAAAAAAAGAGCATATTTTTTTGATTTTTTTTTCAGAGTACCTTCTTTATTAAAATTCTTAAAATTTGTGACATTATTAAGCATCATTCAAGATTATTCCGCTAAATTTTCATAGAAAATATTGGAAAAGAAGCCAGTAGTAGTGGGAAGAACCGAGTCACCTCAAAAAAAAAAGTCTCTATACCGTAGGCAAGATAACTCATAACTGCTACAATTTTTTTAGCGGGAAGTTAAAAAAAAAATCACGAAAGTATGCTCTTTTTTTTGTATCTCAGACCCCTTTCCCCCCTTAATTGTTATTATAAAAGTATGCGGGTAATGTTACCTGTTGACAAATTGAAATAAGAGTTGGAGTAAGAGCACTACTATCAGGAGTAGTGCCTAAATATCTGATGATATTGATAGATTTTTTACCCATAAGCCAAACAGTACTACTCAACCCTGCGGCTTTTGCTAACAATGAAGTCTTTCCGCAACCTCCTTCACCATAAAGTACTAAAGGCTTATCACTTTCTCCTAACATGTAATCTTTTATTTTTTCAAGTGAATCTTCTCGGCCGTAAAATACTCTAACGGAATTATTACAAGCATGTAAATGCTGCAATAGTTCTGTTATTATTTGTCCTTGTGCAGAGCTATCTTCTTTTCTCATTGCTCGATCTACGAGTTTAATCATGTTCCGATAAAAGTGAGTAATAAAATGTTGAAGATACTCTGAATGAGTTTCGGGATCTAATCCTTCTCGACCGATCCACTCTACCGTGTATCTATATGATTATTAAATTTAATTGTGTTTAATAATATATAAAAAATTATCTTTAAAAGAAAAAAATAAAAACATTTATAACTTACCTCTGCAAATTACAACTCTCGATTTTATTCGGTAGCCTTTCATCTCGCAAATCAGCGAGTAATTTTGATGCTTCATTATCTAAACTTCTGTTTAATATATCAATAAAAAGACCTGCTTTACGCAAATTTTGTAAATTTATATTGTTTATATAACGAACGTAGGCTAAACAATGATTTTTAGTATTTTTAACATTTAAAATTCCATTGATTACTTCTCTTTCAGTAACTACGAAAATTAATCCAATTATTTTAATAAAAATTATTATTAATTTGAAATAAATAATATTTAATGATTTTTTTTTGTTATTAATAGATATTACCAGACATAAAATAATTATGCATAGTATCTTTATCAAATTTTCCTGAGTTATAAAGCGATTGAGCGCCTTTTCGAAATAACTTTTGCATTTTGACCATCGTATCCCACCATGCTGCTTGATCTTCTTGCTGAAGCTTTGGAATTCTCTAACAATTTATAAAAAATAATGATAATTACTATTATACTGAATTTCAAAATCCACCCAGATATTTATAAGTTTATAATATTTTTGTGTATACTTTATTATTAAAATTTTTAAGAATCGAAGAAATAGGTTGCAAAATACTAGTAGGCGGTACTGCATTGCTATCTTTCTTGTACCACGTTTCAAAAACTTCGACATCCGTACCTTGACTTTCCAAATCAGCTTTTATCATATCTAATTCTGAACTCAAAACGTATGTTGGAATCGGACGATACCCATACTTTTGTCCTAAAAAAACCTAGAAGTATATACATAAAAAATTATAAATTTATATTTTATAATTATAATATTTACACCAAATTAAAGATACTGACAACAAAGTTTGGGCCCATTGAAAGCCGTTGGCAATTTTCAATTTCTCTCATACAGAGTTCTGTGGTCATGTGGTCATCAGTTGCTTCATCACGGACACCCCATCTCATATCAACTACCTTAATATGTAAAAATGTTTCATTAGTTATTATAGATATAAGGTAAAACACCCAGTACCCGATCAAGGAACTAGTACCCGATCAATCATACATTTTTTTATCTATATTTACTAAATTTTACTAAATATAAATATACAAATACATGGAAAGATCGGGTAATTGTTCTTTTACCTTACATCGAAAAATGTATTTTTTTATATTTCTCTATTTTCTAATTAATATAAAATTAACAAAAGGGCTCAATACTAGTACGAATAGCAATCAGATACTTTTCCCTCTTTCAAATAACAATGCGCCGTACCGTAATGCCGCATAAATACCTGAAATTCAAGTCCATGTTTTTCACGGCAATAATCTTTTAATTTAGGATAACATTGAGCCATCAATGTATTTCTCTCCATTGTTGTATCTATTGAATATAAAATATAAAAAAAAAATTTTTTTTAATTGTTTTACATAATTATTTAAATTATTAAAATTAAAAATACTTACCTGTAAATGTAGAGCTCGTAAAAATACGAACTATTTTAGAACTCACAGGCGGTAAACTTTTAAGTGAACCAGAAAAAATAGAATCTATAACTTTTTCATCCATTTTTTAATTTTTGTTTACAAAGCCAATACTTGACAAGTTTTAAAAACGGAATGAAGAATACATTTGAAACGATATTTTATTTTACAGGTTGCCAAGGTAATATCCGATTATTTTTGTGCAGGTGATTATCATGACCTTCAAAACTTAACAATATTGTTATTGATTTAACAATACTTGCGATAATAAATTACTGCGCAACATATAGTTACAAGTGAATGATTATATTCGTTACCATAATTTTATAAGAACGCGAAATGATCCATACAAGCTCATAATTTGTGATTATAATAATATTTATTTTTAAAAAATTACAACAATTTCTGCGATACAATAGTATTTTGAAAGTTACACTAAGTAGCTTATCTTTACAAAAACTCATAACTTATCTTTAAAAAATCTAATGAAATATTTATGGGATTATTTTTCCCTTTTTTAACTTTTCTCTTAATTAAAAAGTTTCTCCGAACAATATTAATAACTGTTCTACTGGAATTATATTTTATTATATGTTATAGATAAAAACATTTAATTCATTTAATTTTACATTTATTAGTTTCATTTAATAAAAATTTAATATCATTTATCTTAAAAATAGTGTTCTCTAAATCTAATAAAATTTTAGCAATATTACTGTGCCCATTTCGTACAGCGAGAGAAAATGCAGTTAAACCAAATTTATTTTCAATATTAACATCCGCCCCTCTATTTAACAGTAACTTTACTATTTCTTCATTACCCTTTTCACAAGCTAATAGCAATGCCGTGTAATAATTATCATCGAATGTGTAAAAGAAAGAATTAATATCAGCTCCATGTTTCAGAAGAGTAACGACGGTCTGCACATGTCCTTCTTGGACTGCGACATGAAGAGGAGTTTTATTAAATTCATCTTTTATATCGACATCAGCACCTTTATTTAATAATAATTGGACCATCATGTAATCGCCATTTTTACAAGCATGATGTAATGGCGTTTGATGACTGATTAACCAACTCGACGAATAAGTCGAATTAATGTCTACTCCTCGATCGACAAGAATCTGTACAATTTGGTAATATCTTTTATCGATTGCTGAGTATAATGGATCATTATAACCAGATACTTTTTCAATTACATTATTAAAACATTTAGATAAAAGTTGTATGGCTGTTTTAATGAATCCTCCATTTATAGAATAATATAGTAACATGGTGTAATCATTATTACTGATATTTACCTCGATGGTATTATTAAGAATTAATTCGATTATTTCCATGTTTCTTTTCATAATAGCCAATTCGAGGGGTGTTTTACCATATTGATTCTTGATATCAATATTTACTAATTTAGCCAAAAGAATTTCAATTAAATCGTAGTTATCATATAAAATAGCTAAATGAAGTGGAGTGTTGTGAAGTTTTTTATAATTGCAACTGCAATTAACCATAACGTTTTTGTTTATCAATAAATTTATTATAGCTTCATGTTGACTGTTGATGGCATGACAAAGTAAGAAATATCCAGATAACGATAATGATGGATTAGAAAAATCAATGGAATTAATAATCTCTTCTACTTTCTTCAAATTACCTTTTCGTAAAGCCGAAACAATAATGTAATTATTATTATTAAATTTATCCATAGTCAATGACGTCATGCAAATACTTAAATATTTTATCAAATGTACTTAAGAATATAAATTAATGAGATAATTATTCAATTATATAGAAATTTAGTGTTAATTATTCCATACTTAAGTATGAATCAACTATTTACTGCCATTTTTTAATGATTTTTTTTTTTTTTAATTGATATTTTTAGTTCATAATGAATTAACAGATGGTGTCGGTTGTTTGGGGGCCAGGGCCATATTGTTCAAAAGACATTCGTTCGATTTCGATGCAAAATATTCGATATGCGACAATCTCTTTGAAAAAAAATATCGATGAATAAACTAAAAGTATAACACTTGAAGTTTGTAACCGTAAAAATTTACGAAACGACATATTATCGAAAAAAAAATGGTCCTGAAGTTAACAGACAATTAACAATTTTCGGATTTTTTATTCAACAAATCGATTAAAAAAAAATAAAAACTAAAAATATGCACATGTAAACAATTTAAAAAGATACAGGTGCAATTTTTTGATATTTTTTTATAATTTATCTTTTAAAAAAAAAAAAAAAAATTATTAGACGTCAGCTAACTTCAGTATCATAAAAAAAATTATAAAGTGTAAAACACATCGAAATATCATTTATAGAAAATAATTATTACAGAATAGTAAACCATTGAACTGAAATAAATAAAAACAATCATCATCATCGAAACATGCAGTTTATATTGTTCAATTACCTATTTACCCAACGGTAATTGGTAATTCACAATGTAAATAATCTGTAGATAATAGAACTATGTTTCGATGACAATGATTGTTTTTATTCATTTCATTTCAATTATTTATTATTCTGTAACTAATTATTTCCTATAAACGTTATTTCGATGTGTTTTACATTTAAAATTCTTTTTTTCGCTAATATTTCGTTTCGTAAATTTGTACTGTTACAAACTTTAAGTTTTATACTTTTAGTTTATTCATAGATATTTTTTTTCAACGAGATTGTCTACTCGACAACTTGCCGCATATCGAATATTTTGCATCGAACGAATATCTTTTGGACAATGGCTCTGCCCTATCCAAAAATTCCCATAGAATCCACTCAACTGCGACAAAAACCGCATAGACAGAAACCAATGCAGTCTATAGGATTCTGTGCGGTTTTTGTCGCAGTTGAGTGGATTCTATGGGAATTTTTGGATAGGGTGGCCCCCGTTTGTTTTATGATGGCTTAAAAAAATTAGTTTTAAATTTATTATGTGACCATCTAATTACATTTAAAATTTACGAGTAATTTAATTTGTTTCAAGCCAAGGAAAAAATCGAATTTACCTTTGAGCTAACAATAAAAAAGAAATAAATGAATGAAATTTTATATAAATATGTGAATGAATTACAAATATTATGAATTTTTTTTTAATCATCTATTAAAATTTTCAAATCATAATTACTCAAATACATGAGAATTTTTTCGATACATACAACAGGTAATTTTGAAAAAATATTTGAAACGGATTTAATACTTTCATCTAATAATAATTTTCTTTGCAGACTTTTCCTAAATTTACTTTTTATAATAAACCCATAGTGTGGAAATATAATTGTATATTTACGTGATTCTAAAACTTTCATTACCGTTTTATTTTTAGTATAAGGCGTTAATTCATCAATATTTTTATATAAAATATCATAAAAATATAAATTTTTACTAATTTTTTTTACTTTTAATTTTTCGCTCTCAATATTAAATTCATTTTCGATTTTTTTAAACCTGAAATTGTTTTTAACTAATTGTAAATTTATGTCACTTACAAACATTTTAGCAGTTTTTAATTTAATTATATGTTCAATAAATAATTTAATAAGGTCTTTAGGGTTACCAACGAGGCAATCAGGATCATTGTCATAATTAATATGACGATTGAATCGTTGACTGTAAAGTTTCGAACTAAACAAATAATCTTGTGGTAAATATCCTTCATCGCACCTTACATTCAAATCTGGGCCATAACGTAACAATATTCCAATAACAGGACCAAATCTTTCTTGGCAAGCAATGTGAAGTGGAGTCCTCCCAATTTTGTCTTTAATGTCAATATCTGCACCAAAATTTAGTAAAGCTTCCATAATTTCAAAATTACCAAATTGTGCGGAAAGGTGAAGTAAAGATTGACCTAATTCATCAACCAAATCAGACGGATTATTGTTTAAAAAAGGAAAATAATTAGTTTTAGGATTTACAAGTTTACTAAACTCTGTGTAATGTTTTAAAGTATAATGAACTGTAATTAAGTCTCCATTTTTAACAGCATCGCGTAACATATTATCAACACTCGATGCATAGTCAGTAAAAATCTGATGCTCTAATATTGCTTTAATCAAGTTGATATGCTCTGATTGAGTAGCATAAAAAATTGGTAAAGAATGATCACCATCTTTAACGTTAATCTTAGCACCTTTATTCAAAAGCATCTTAACAATATCTTCATTGCCTTGTTCACATGCTAGATGCAAAGGTGTAAAACCGCTTGTGAATATTTCTAAATCAGGATCTGTAATATAAGTATATACGGCATTTACATCAGCTGAATGGTTTAATAGCTGTTTTACAATAGCAGTGTGTCCATTGTCAATGGCTAGATGAATAGGAGTTTCGTGGTTCATTCCAATAATATTTACGTCAGCTCCTCTACTCAAAAGTTGTTCAACAATATTTAAATGTCCTTCTTTTGATGCAATATGAAGTGGAGTTAAATAACTGTAATTTCTAACATTAATAGGAGCTTTTATTTTTAAAAGCATTTCCGATATTTTACTTTTACCAAGTTTAACTGCTGTATGAAGTGGAGTGTCACCGAATCGATTTTCAGTATAAATATTTACTCCTTTTTCAAGAAGTAATTTAACTAGTTCTTCATTCCCTTTTTCAATAGCAAAATGTAGTGGAGAAAATGACCAAAGTTGTTTAGGGCATTTATGGTTTACTATTATATCTTTTGATAGTAATAATTTAGCAATTTCAACTTTATTTTTCTTTATAGTATCACGAAGTAAAATATACCAATAAGGCCATGATGGTGGATTAGACAAGCCAACGGAGTTGATTATTTCTCTTACTCGTTCAATTTCACCCAGACGAATTGCAGAAATTAGACTATAACCAGATGGATCATATCCTGACATGTTTGCGATGCTATTTTACTCCTGAAATTTTAATTCAGTTAAAACTACATCATCAACATCTATTATTTTATTTTGCTTTACAATTAACATGAACGATTTAAAAATTTTTTTACTTATATAATGAATACTTGCTTAATCATCTAAATTAGTTGTAAAAAATGTTCATTTCTAACTAACTGTAAATACTTTAATAATTAACGAGCAACCTGCAGTCACTACGTGACTGCCCAAATATCACTACTAAATTTATGAAATACACAGAAAAAAAGGATTTTTTGCTGCAATAAATTTTACTTGCACCAAGAAATTTTATGCATTATGAATTGAATAAAAAAATTTTCTTGGGTGAGAAAAAATTTTTTTGGGCAAGAAATAATTTGTTGCGCCAAGTAATTTTTTCTAGTTTTAAATAAATTTTTGTTTTCAATTCACAATGCAAAAAATTTCTTGGGGTAAGTAAAAATTTTCTTTAGGCGAGTAAGGATTTTTTGCGTCAATGAATCCTGTTTTTTCTGTGTTGCGCTCTTTGGCTTAAAAAGCTCCCTAAAACCAAAAAGGCGTATAAAAATATGTTGTTTTGGAATTAGTAACGCGATATAAAAAATATAGCTATATATTCAGTAACATTTAGTCATATTTAGTGACCGAATAATTAAAATATTATTTTCCTGCGTAATTTAAATGTAATTCGAATAACATATATATAAATCAATTTATTTCAATGCTTGGCAATAAAAAAAGTTTAAATTATGAAAGGCACAAACTCGAGTCAAAACCTTCTTAACGACACCAAATTTAATAACATTAACCAATTCTATCATATAGATATGCCGGAAACAAAAATTTCCTTATTCTCTTAAGATTATAGATAATAATTATGAGTAATAATTTTAGAGTGGAGAAATTTGTCATGGATATAAGACAAATATACAAAAGACTACATCAATTTATTTGAAGAAAGAAAATGAGTTAGATAATATTAATTTCAAAGCCACACTGATCAAAGAGCTATAAGTTTGATAAATAAAATTTCTGACATGGATGACATGTTTTTTATGTTAATTTTCAATTTAATCCAAAATGTTTTGAGGAAGTTATTGTATTTATAGAAATATTTAAAAAAGAGCTAGAAGTTGACTGTCTAAAGTTATTATATTATTTAGATAATGAAATAAAATTATAAAACTTACGTATTCAATAATCCCAATCCCTCTGATGATGGTTTCCTGTTTTGTAGTAGTTATAAATATTTTTTTTTTGTGTATTGATTATCAGACAATGTAGGATAATTGATCTAACTTTTTTTAGAAGTACCTGTTAATCATTTATGTTAATAAATAGTATATAAGATGTTTACTGCGCTATATACTTTCTCAGAAATGTATATCGATAAAACACGTGATGTTATTGCGCGAAAATATCGAGGATGGAAAGAGCATTCAAAAATTGTCTAAAGTACGTTACTAAATACTCAATGTACCTAACGTACTTTACCGAATTATCTATCTAAAATATTTACTGGAAAACTAAATTTTGGTAAACTGAAGTTATAAATTATATGAAATGATAATGACAGCAGCAGACGACTCTAAAATTTTTTTATTTTTAAATAAACAAGTTGAATATTCATATCAAATTTTTTAAAAAATGTATATTTTTTAAAGTCTGGTAGCTTATTTTCAAATAATTTTATTATAGTTATTTATAATTTATTTATAAAAACTTGAAAATTGTCAGTTTTACTTCTTTAATCGCATTATTTCTCGGAAAAATATTTATAAATTATATTATATTTTCTCGAAATATTTGAATGCTTTATTATTTTTGTCTTTACTTTTATTTGAAGGCCTCAAATTACTGTTAATACTCTATTATTCAAATAAATCTAAATAATTACATTTATAATGCGTGTAAAAATAAGTACCCATTCATATTTATTATCTTTGTCAAGTATTAAAATACCAAAATAAATTTACCTGTGGCACCACGTACTTGGTCATTCAAACAAACGAACAAACAAACACAATCCTAATGATAATCTATTACCTGTACCAGCTGCTAGTTGTGTTTGCACTACAAATAATAAGCAGATTAATTTTAATTACTTCTAATGATTATTATTATTCACTTTCTTTTAATTGCTCTTTATATAATTTGCTAAATATTCGACCATTGTAAGCTTTTTTTACTTACCACAAAATTCTTCAACATATCTTATTATAAATGTAATCAATGATTTCAGGAAACTTAAAATATATTATAAATCATAAAATGCATATTTACATTGACTAATTTATTCATCGTTTATTATATAGAAAAAATATCATAATTTAATTCTGATGAACAATGGATTTGTTGTTGCGGGAAAAGTTATTAAAATATTTTATTAATACTAAATTATAAACATAGATTATGATTTTTTTTTTTTTTTTTTTTTTTTTTTTATAGTAATAAACATTATTTGAAATATATATTTTTTTTTTCATAAAATTATTCCACACAAATTTCAAATCATTTCTAGTCTTATATAAAAAAAAAAATGTACAGTTTTATTTTATAATTTCTAATTCATTTGTCATTTATATAAGTATACAATATCTTATTTACTTGAAATATGTTCTTATGACATTTATTTATGTGAAAAAATATATACTTTAAGCTTCTTTTGTATTCTTTGTTCGATTTTGAATGCAAGTATTATCCTGAAAATTTTTCTTTTATTATTAAAATGAATATGCTATTGGTATTAAAATTCAAATGAGAAATCGTTTCTTCAAAATTTTTTTTTTCAGTATTTTATATTAAATCGAGTTTTATAATCGAGATTTATTTATTCTGAAATATTTATTTGAGAAATAATTATTTGTTTAAAATTAAGTTGTAGCCTTTATGAAATGTTTGTAAAATTCCTATTATATGTTATTACAAAGAGCTTTCTACTTTTCTTTTACTATTTTATTTGATTAATTTATTTCTTTTTTTTATTCCTATTAATTTTAATAAATTACTATTAATTCTAATTTAATTTCTAGACTTAAATAATAATATAAGATAATTAATTGAATTATAAAACATACTTTCAAAAATATTATTTGATTAGGAAATTTTATTTAATCTTATAAAAATATTTTTTATTTACAAAAAAATGAAAGTTTTTTTTTAAATAACAGAATTTTTACGTTTATTTATTAGAAACATATTTATGAACTTATAATAATTGAAAAATGATATTTATCTTTTACAAAAAATTTATAGTCAATTTTACGAGTTGATTTAAAATATTGATAAATTAATAACTGAAAAAAAAAAATGTATATTTTTGCAAGAATTTTAAATTCTTTTATTGGAGTTTGTACAAAATATTTTTAAATTGATTTGTATGTATATAAAATTAAAAATTAACAATTTAAAAAGTATCGTCATTTTTATACAATCGACTGTAATTTTTTCATTTTAGTTTATACAAAGAAAGGAATTTACCACGATTAGGTGAAGGGTGGTTCGTATCAAATAATTCAACGACAAGACGGTAATTATCATCCAAGAATTTTCCAATTTGAGGAACCAGATTATCATACATTACCAATAATTTAGGTAACGTCGAGTTTGAATAACGAGTTTCAATCCAATCTATGGGGTTACTGAAGAATATATCAGCTTGGTCTTGATAATTTTCTTGATTATTCAAATTTGGCTCACACGTTAAAAATTCCATTGGAATGTTTTCATGAACATGACTGTAGAATGGCGTTGAATGACAAGGAGTTAAAAACATCACGTCGACATTTGATGTACTGTTACTTATTTCATCTCCCAAATAACTCATAATTTGTAACGATGCATATTGATGAATCATAGCAATATAAATTAGCACACTTAAATTGATTAGGTACATAATTATATTAACAACTTTCTTAGTTGTTACGCTAGTATTCTTTGGATATTCGAAACATGTGCATATGTAGATTAACAATGGTAACAATGGTAAAATAAAACGGTGCTCTTTATGCGGTAACATTGAATATATTGTGATTGTCCATAAGACAATTCCTAGAGTTATTACTGGCTTTGAATTTATCTTTTGAGTCTTAATAATTTGGTATATTGAAATAGGTAAAATAAATACTTTAACGATTAAAAAGGCTGGCAATGCATTAAATAAATACCAATAACTGGGTTCCACTCCGTAGTGACTGGCGACGTCGGTCAAGACATTAATTTTGAAAAATTCCCACGGCGTTACCACAAATTCGCCATAGTAGTAGCTGTCTATTGCAGTTGAAATGGTAAAAGTACACAATCCGATGAGTCCATAGTCTCTTATGAGCTGTAAGATGGTCTTGTTGCTGGTGTAGATATGATATAAGCACAAAGGAGCCCACATAATAGCTGCTGTAGGTCTGATGAAACACATGAATCCAACTAGCCAGAGGTACTGTGATCCATATTTCCGTTTGTTGTCCCACGGGAATACTGATAAAGTTATCATCGTCAAACAAGTTTCCATGGTATTGGTAAGTGTCCTGGAAGCACAATAAATCCAGAATGGATTCATAAATAGATATAACAATGTAGCATCGTTCTTGTGCCATAAGTAAAATCGGTATTCAGCATATCCACTCAAAATAGCTTGAAATACTCTCGGTGAATAGATTATCATTGACGGATAGTCCAATTTTATGATGGCAAGCACTTTGTAGATGTTGGAGATGATGAATGGATATATGTAGCTGCGGATCTTGTAGTCCCATTCCCACGTGAGATAACCATATCCAAATACTTTATGATGAGCAACTTCCAAAGACTGCCAGTATTCATCAGCGACGTAAAAAGTTCTCACAAAATGAATAGAAAGTAATTTTATAAAAATGAAAAAACCCAGAACAGAAAGTTCAATCGATCTTCCGAAATTTAACTGCATGTTTGATAATTTTTAATTCAGTAGTCTTGACAGATCCGTTCGCCAAGACAGTCTCGATTGAACTAAAGTTTCTAACCGAGCTAATATTCATCACCGGCTTGGTTGCCAGGTGATTAAATTTTATTTAATCCTAAAATCCTTCTTGGAAATTCGATCACATTTTAACTTTTAACGATAGCTTTTATGAATACACTGAAGGTTATAATCCTTTGTTTACAAGTCCAATGATAATACTACTAGACTAGACTGAAGATTATTGAATCGACAAATGTTGCCAACATTTATTCCCGCCAAAATAATATTTTCGTAATTGTGGCAACAATTATTAGCGGGTATTTTTAAGTTATTTAAAAATAAAATGTAAAACTTATTAATTTATAACAATTAATATATAAGTGAGTTTATAAGACTGGAATAAACTTTATCAAATAATTTTTAAATTTTAAATTCTATTTTAACCTTATTATCTTGTAGATGAAAAAAAAAAATTATTAAGAATAAATAGAAATAAAATTAAAGAATAAAATTTTTTTACACAGGTATATTATTCAATTAAGAAATTAACATTTTATGTTAATATAATAATGTCCCTTATATGTAACTATTTCAGTATCTGTACAAATATTTATCACGAGCACAAGTACATATAACAATCAATTAAATGTTGTTTTGTCGTCATAAAGTTTTTTTTTTTTTTTTTTTTTTATAAGCTTGCTAATCAAATTTAGAATGCTTCATTATAAAATCATTGATAAAAATGTAATAATTGTGTATTATTTTTAAAAAATTTCTCATTCAATAACTTGGATTCGTAAAATTATTTTCGAATCGACCACAGAGGATCTAGCTGACTTAAAGGGTCTACCGGTTGAGCTCTATCAGTCTTTTCCTCAGGATCTACAGTTATTTGGCTTGCTGATTGGCCTATCTTGTCATCTTTAACTGTAAAATATATTATTAATTAATTAAACAATTACTTTATTAATATTATTATTGATAAAAAATAATATTAATAATAATAACCTTGTTGTCGTACAAGTCCATGTTGCATACCAACTCCTAAATTATGAAGAAAATCATCAGAAGGATGAGCATGTTGATTTTTTTTAACTAATCTTCCTTTGTTACCCTTTCCATTATCAAATCCATCAAAAGTTGATTTTGTTGACGACAAAATTCCACCTTAAATATATAAGTTATTTATTATTAAATAAATATAATTACAATATAGATATTAAGCAAAAATTTATTTACGTTTCATAAGTGTATCCTGGGCATGATACAAGACCATTCGATAGCCAAATAAAAGAAATTCTTTGCTAATCAGGCATCTGCGGTACTTGACGAGTGTTGAAAAAACAAGAGGCACATCAACGACACCGTTTCCGGCACGAACATGGCATACAGTTGCAGCTGCAAGAAGAAAAAGACCACTGAGAGGTCCACCAACAAGACAATGGACGACTATTGGTTTTGGACAGTGTCTCAATGCTTGTTCAGACATAATATCTGTAGCAAATGATAACAGAGGTCTAGGACTACTTGGTAATCCTGTAGCAGGCCACGTGAGATACTGCATATGAACTACAACTCTTTCAATTTTATACTCTGAATGAGTTATTCCAATAACTCTCTGAACGTGCGTTGTGTTATTCATTGAATTTTTTAAAGATAATGTAAATCTACCTATAGTTAAGTTTGTTTCTTTATTTGTAGGCCAGTAAATGTCATTAAGCTGAGTATCAGAACACAGACAAGCAATTACTTCACTTCCTTGTTCCCAAATCATTGACCAAAAAGCTTCAAAACTTTGAGGTATGGGCGCTTGAGCAACAATAAACGTTGGAGTCCATTGAGTCAAGTCTTTTACATGGGAAGCGTTAATATAATCTGATGAACGATCTGCTGTTGTAATTATTACTCGTATTGAGTCATATGGTATCCAATCACTCGTTCTATTTTCATTTGAATGTGCCTGAGCCACATTAGTCGTTTGTTTTTTTAATTCACGTTCTTCAAAATCCTGTACCTCTTTCCATTTAATGTCAAGATTTGTTGAACCACTTAAAGTTTTTACTGTTAGACTATCCACAAACTTTTCATATTTTTCAATGTCATTGATGAACTTTTGAAGGATTATTGGATCACCTAGAGGATCTTTTTTTGGTTGTACATCATTGTACCAAGTATCCCAGACAATCTGAAGGTTCTCGAGTTTGTCATCAATTTGCGATAAACTCATTGCGTCTTCTTCTTTTTTCTCAATGATTTTATTAATCTCATGTATTGAAGATGTTGGTTCAAATTTTATTTCTTTATCTATTGAATGAACTTCCGGGACTAAAGGTGCATGATTTATTGTAATATCTAAATCTGCGAGTAAATCTAAGTTAGACTTTGGTGTTGATGAAACATCTGATTTTTTAATATCCGAATTTGTTGTTGATGTTGTTGTTTTGCTGTTGTTTGATGACTGGGTATATGTTTGAACATAGCTAGTGTTTGGTTGACTATTGATAGCTGTAGAACCTAAAAATAAATAATAATTATATTTTTAAATCTTATTAAATCGGTTTATAAAAAAAGTATTTTGTATAAAGAGTAGGGTGACCCAAAGAACCGACTATTTTTTTTTTCGAGTCTCTTATGAAAATTTTTTGGCTTAAGATGTTTTAAGAAGTATCTCCAAAAATCAGCTTGATACAAAATTTAGAAAAGGTCACGAATTTTGAAAATATAGAAAATGATCGAAATTCGGATTTTTTGTTTCTAAATTTTTTTTTTCTCGTGGTAGCAATAGTTTAAATTTGTAGTCATGACTATGCTGAAAATTCCAGCTCAATATTTAAATACTTAAACGGGCTCAAGAATTTTGAATATTAACTGATAATATGTAACTAATACTTTGAATTAGTTTTCGTATTTTTTTATAACTCAATTATTGTCATTTCACTTAAATATAACTTTTGCATAACCGAAAATATGCAGGACAGTCTTAAACGATAAAATTGGGTAAGTTTTGAATGAGCAAAAAAATCTAAAAATTTAAGCCGAGATGATTGCTTGACCTTGAGAGAGTGAGAGTAAAGCACTACTCAACCCCTCGCGTTGAGACGTGCAATTGAATTAAAAAATAAAAAAGTATGTAAATAACTTATTATTTCTATTTCTTGGGTTATATTTTTATTCATTATGGTACAAATTGATGGTGAAAAAATCGCAAAGCTTTATTATTAAGAATTCAAGAGTCACTCGAAAACGTCCAAAAGACAGTACTCGGAAACATTCAAAACTCTCGAGTGACATTTAGATATTTAAATTTTCAGCGTAGTCATGATTTCATAAATATAAACTATAGCTGCCACGAAAAAGAAGAAATTTAGAACAAAAAAAAGTCCGAATTTCGATCATTTTTTATATTTTCAAAATTCGTGAGCGACCTCTTCTAAATTTTTTATCAAGCTGATTTTTGGAGAGGCTTCGTAAAGCATCTTAAACTAACAAATTTTCATAAGAGACTCGAAAAAAAAAAAATAATAGGATTTTTAGGTCACCCTAATAAAGGGTCATTGAATAATTTTGCTTACCAACTTCAGACTGAAAAGACCCATTAGAATACTGCGTCGATGTTGTAATATTTGTTGTAGATTCATTATTGGCATTTGTATAGTGTGAATTAGAGTGATCATTAGACTGAGATGTTTGATTAGAAATAGTCACTTGTTGAGTACTTTGTGAATTTTGATAACCAGAACTGTACTCATATCCACCTAAAGTAGGATTATATGAGTATCCAGGATGTCCTTGATAAGAATCACTTGACGGAGTGTGAACCTGTTGCCCTTCCCATGAATTTGTATAACCTTGTGAGTATGTTGAATACTGCATAGCACCCGAATGACCTTGAAGAGAATACTGATAATTTTGCATTAATCCCTGAACATTTGAAGATTTTGCATGACTTTGAATTATTTCGGGATCATTAGCATAGTTGACAGAAATGCCTTGAGCAGCAATGGAATTTGGTGGCATTTGATACTGATGTCCATTAGCGTCAATAGAATAAGTTTGACCATAAGTGCTAGGATAGGTTTGAATAGGTGGATTCACTGGGACTTGGGAGGTTGGTACACTTGGTTGCCCGCCTTCAATGTAACCCTGTTGAGATGGAAGGACGTAAGCAGTTGCAGTTTGAATTGAAGTATTATTACTTGTATGATAGTACTGTTGGTTAATTGGATTTGCACCGGAAACGTTTGAAGGAGTACCAGAGTATGTAGCTGGCAAAGGAGAAGTATCATTAGAAGTAATTCCTGTTGCCTGATTAGTTAAATACTGTTCTGGTACATTATATCCTGGATTTGCAGCATGGACGGATGGTTGCTGAAGATTTTGAGCAACTGGATACTGTAGATTCGAAGTCTCTTGTGGATAAATCTGTTGAGAAAGACTTGTGTGTGGTAAAGAGGATGGTAAGGAAGGAGTATCATGACTTACTGAATAATTAGTTAAATTTTCAGAAATTGTTGGCTGGATTTGCTGTTGTTGTTGGATTGTTGGTTGATAAGGATTAACGTAAACTTCACGGTTTACACTTTGAAACTCATACTGCTGGGTTCCAGTACTGGAATTTTGAATTTGAGGATTTGAATCTTGGACTATATTTGTTGGCTGAAGTTGTCCAGCAGAAACATGCGATGGTGATTGATTTGGTGGCAAAGTCTGATACGGTTGATTGTAATTTGACTGTTGTCCTTGAACAGTTTGGTATCCTGTATTAGCAATTGTGTACCCTTGATTTGTACGATAATCTGAGTACTGAGAATATGTACTTGCATCTTCATATCCTTGATCAGTATATTGAGTTTGATTTTGTGATAAAGATATTGAATCGTTTCTTATATTACTGTATCCCGCGTATTGATTACTATTACTCGCAACTTCTGTATTTGTAATATTACCTGCTTGGTGGTACATATTTTCACTGTTGGTCGTGTTCGATTTAGCGAAACCTTGAACAGATGTACTTTGACTTGTTGAAGTATAATTATAATGTTGAGGAATATAAGAATTTCCTTGATTCATATAGTAATTATTATAGCCGTAGTATTGATACATTTGCTGAGGATCTTGAAGTGCTGGATCTGTTGTCATAGGAGGGACTGCATGGATAGGAATATTATCAGAACCAATAGGAGATTCAGTGGAATAAGGTTTTACAGGAGTATGAGTATTTGGTTGTACTGGAGCAACAGGAATTGTTTGTTTATCTCCATAAGTATTTTGATAAGATGGATTATTTTTTAGTCTATTTGCCAAGTGATCTCTTAACTTCATTCCCGAGCCTGTTTTTTTCTCAGGTGTCATTGATACGGCAGATTCAATTGAACTAGCTTTACCATTTCTCGCAAGAATTTGTTCACGTTCTTCTTCTTGGACTCTGCATGTACTTTTAACTCTTTGCAAAAGTTTTGTAACATTCATTTCTAATTTACGATAAAATTCTAAACCTTTTGATGCCTTAGCTAACAAATCTTCATAAGCATCATAAGAACTAATTAATGATGATATCATTGATTCGCGTTTTTTCATAACTTCTTCTACAGACTTACGAGTCTCAACTGTTCGTGCATAAGCATCCGTCAAAGCTGTCAGTATATTATCTTGAGCAGCGAGATTTTGATCAATTAAATTAATTAAAGATTGATGCTTTTCAAGCTGCTCAGAAAATAGAGTGTCCAATGGCGCTGACTCAGCTGTTGCCGTTACTAAAAGACGGGTGAGATTATCTGATGATATAGATTCCCTTAATTTTGAATAAAGTTCACTTCTTTGTTTTTGCATTTCTTCTACTTTTCCAAGTATCCTCTTTAATTCTCGAACATTTTGTTTTTCTGTTTCACTTCCACCTTTGACATTATGATCAATTGAAGGAATGCTTGCCATCAGTTGATCTAATGGCTGCGACAGCTTTTGAAGATTATTTAAATGGAGTGACATTGCTCGATGAAGAGCTTGATTACTTTCTGATGCTTTGGCATGGGCTTCTTCATATTTTTTTGCTTCTCTAGTTAAATCTGTTGCTACAATTGATGGAGGTCTTTTACCCATTGCTTCCTGGTATAATTTTTCCTTTTGATCTTCTTCTGTGAGTAATTTATCAATATTCTTTAACATTGTCTCAACATCACCGTATGTTGCTGATAATTTTGCTGTAATATCTTCAAGATCTTGAATAGCAGTTGGTTTAGCATTTAACGCTGCACATCTTTCTGCTAATCCTTCTGGAAATGGCAAAGTGTCAGCATCTATTGTACGATCAGGATCCCAAAGACTCAAATGTTGTAATTTTAATGATGCCAGAAACATTTCGAGTGCTTGATCTTTTTCTTCAATCTTTGAGCCTACTGCTCGAAGTTTTTTAGCTTTTTCCTCAGAATAAAGTGAACTCGCTTCATGAACTTTCATGGGGACTAATCTAGCGAAAATGTCCGGTCCAGATACTTCTGGATCATTGACATTAAAAGAAATACCTTTGACCAATGATGCACCATTTACCGTAGGCAAAGCATCCTTCTCAGGCACTTCCTCGTGATAAATAAATTCATTTTCATTTTTCGCAGCCTTTCTTTTACCCTCAATTACGTCGTTAGTAAATACAAGAGCTTCTTCAATTGCTTCTTTTTCACCAGCAACTCCTGTAATACCTGTAGAACCTTTAGCGCCAGCATGAAGAGCTCGTGCACTGTTTAAAGATGTTAATGCAGCGTTATAAAATGCGACACGTTCTCCCATTTTTTGTTGCTCTTCCGAGGCTAATCCTTGATACAATAGAGTAACAGCCATATGATAAGAACGTTTAAATTTAACATAAGTTTTCCAACTTTTATATGTTTTTGATCCAACTGTATCAGCAATAGTACTTTCTTCACTATTATTTGGTTCCAATGTCCATAAAGCTAAAGCATAATAATCGACTATTTGTTTAGCAACTTTAGCAACAATTGTTGGTTTACGGTTGTCTAGCATACTCTTTTCAAGTATACACTCTTGAGCTTGAGCAAGACAAAGCTGATGCATAAATTTCATTAACTCTGGTGCCATATCAACTCCTGGTGGTTGTGGATAACTATTTTGCAAGTGTTCAAATGCCCAAGCAGCACATTGAAAATGAGAACATGCCATTTTCATACCATCAGCTGATGTACGTTCTGTTCTAGCTCCCAGTTGTGTATGTATCGCACCAATATTGTATAAAATTGATATTATTTCAAAACGTATGTTTGATAAACTAAATACCATATTTGCATATGTATCTCGCCTGAAATAAAAAAAATAAATAATAATTTTTAATAAAAATCAATAATTACTTACTAAATAAACTTATAAAATGTTTATTTTATTACCATGAAAAGGAAACTGCTGCAGGTTCATCAATTCCCATGGGAAATCGACTTTGTACAAAATGCAACTGACAATAATATCTTTTAAGTAATGAACAGCCTGCTACTGCTATTGGTGGACGAACTGCCGTAGCTCGAAGATTTTCTAACTGATGAATTTCATTTGTATATGACTCTGGATCTTCATTATAAAAATCACGAATATACTGTAATAATAAAAACTTAACTAAATAAATGATGCAATAGATAAAATAAACTGACCATAGAATAATTAATATGAGTAATTATTAATCATTCTGTAGACAAAGTAAAAATAAAATTAAATATAAGCGTACTTACTTGTTTTAATTTTGGTCCAAAAACCGTAGGTTCAGGACTTACTTTTAATTGAAACGATATCATAGGTAACCTTGGTACTGCTTCCATTTTTTTTATTTGTTAATAGATTTAACTAAGCTATTAAATAATATAATTTATCATCAAGTCAGTGATAAAATAAAATTACAGATGATCTATAATAATAATAATACTAATAATTGTAAATATTAATTAATAATAAAATTATTTAAAATAAATTTTTACAAGTAGAGTACATACAGATGACAAATGTCAAACTTTGTCAGACTTTTCTGGAGCTCATAAATGCCATGAAGCTGTCTTCACTTTCCACTCGCAAAATTTCAAGTTATGTAGTCGGCAAAAGATAAAAAAATTTATAAATACGTGACAACTCAACACATATTATAATATTTTAAATGGATTAATAAAGTTGATAAAAATTTCATTTGAATTACTATTGACATATCTTATAACAAACTAAATAATTAACGTAAAAACACTTGATTTTTTAATAATTATATTATAGCTATAATATTGTAAGGTTATTTTCACTGAACTTCTAAAAAATATTCTTAACCATTGATAAATACGTGACTAACTTCAAGTAAATGTTTACAAAAAAAAATCTTCACTATCAGCTGTATTCACCTGGAAAAAATAACGCAGTGATCGCATACAGTAGCAATAGCGTAGTGATTTTCAAAGAGAATTGAGAACTAAACGACTTTACTAATTTTTCTAATAATAAAATACCAACAAAATTTATTATTACGACTTATACATATACTGATTTATTTATTGAATAGACATTTTAAAAAACATTTACATTAATTTTACTTATTTGGTATTGGATCATTTTTTTTTTTTTTTTTTGTAACTTTTATTATTTTTAATTATAAATATTTTATTCCATCCGAAACTGCCATCCAAATCTGTACCGATGGGTTAAGCTGAGAGATTTATTTGATAGTGGTGGAACATAATATTTGTTATATTTATACGATAAAAATATGAGTGAAAAGTTAAAAAACATGGATAAGCCAATACCGAAACCTAGAACTCGTCGTTTGAATTGTAGATTAAATTGTGATGATACGTTAAATCTTGAAGACACTTTATTATCATTTAATGGACCAATTGGACAGGAGCAAGCTTGGGCAGTTTGTCATCAAACTGCTAAATGTCTCGCTGCACTTGGACCAAATAAATTACAAGAATTGACTCGTCTTACTCAAATTTTATTGCATAAAGAAGGTTATGTCTTGCTGGATTTACCTACAGGTTATTATATTATTAGTTTAATCAACATTTAAAATAAGTATTCAAGCTGATATTAATTTAAAATATTTATTTGTTTTGTAGACTCGCATGCTATGCATTCATCAGAAAGGAAGGTAAGCAAATTAACAACCACCTACAAAAAAAATCATGAGTGAATGTAGCAGACATCAGAAAAATTTCAAATTATCAATAAGTAGAGTAAATAATTAATAAAATAAAATTAAAAAAAAATAAGTGTATTTTTTATAAATATTATTTTTAAATTGTTTACTCTATTCATTTAAAATTTTAAATTTGCCTCATGTCTGCTACATTCACATTCATAAAAAATCATAATTTATTATAAACCGGTCTTATATTTTAACTATTTTTTGTAGGTCGTTTTTTCACTGGGAGTTTTAATTTTCAAGGCTCTAGACTTCCGGTTGGATCAAAAAGAAGAGAGACGATTGTCCTTGGATTTAAAAGATTTGATTAATTTGATGACAAGCTGCGATGAAGGTATTGATATAGATAAGAGATTTTTATATTTTTAAATTTAAAAAATTTACCATTGAATATTTATTTTTTGTTATCAATTAGAATATGAACCTGAAGAACGACATGAAACTGATGATGAAGGTATTGGACGCGACTCTGAAGCAGAAATGGATGAACCACATGAAAATGGCTCATATATTAGCAATCCTGATTATTATAGTTTGAAGAACATTATTCAAGTAAAAATTTAAATAATTTACAGAGATTGATGATAAATAAAATATTAATTTAATATTTTTATTTTTATTTAGGTATGCGTCAAGCATGTGCAGGGAACTGAAGAGCAAGCAGATGTACATTACAGAGCTGTAATCCGGGCATTTGTCCATGAAGCACTTGAATTAACGCAGTTTCTTGAAAAAGTTGCAGTTGAACGATTTCAAGATAGTCCTACACATTTTTCTAAACGTTCTGAGCCAAAACACGCTGTAGCATCTTGTCAACAGTTGGATACTCTTGGCTATGATGACTGGGTAAGATATTATTTATAAAAAAAAAAAAAAATTATATATATGAAACAATAGAACGAGATTGTAAAATGAAACTCAAATAATTTACAATAACACATTGACTTTAAATCAATTGATTTAAATGTCGAATCAAGTCTATTTTATAATATAAATATTAATTTATTCTCCCAGACTGACATTAGGATTTGGCGAGCGATACAAGTATGTCATCTAATACTAGCTTAAATGTATTTAAAATATTTATTAGACACTGGCATGGTTTAGATGATTATTATTTTTTTTATCATAAATTTATTTTAACATTTTGTAATAACCGAATTAAGTGCAATCATATATTTTTTGTCAATAATATTTTAAATCTTTAGGCACGATTCTGGGTACAAGTAATCGGTGAGCTGCGTCGTGGAATAAAACTAAAAAAAGTTGAAGAAAACTTGGGAAAACGTGGTCGTGCTCACAGTAAAGGACGTGGGACTGAGTTTGAATTGACTCCTTACGAGATTCTCATGAATGACATTAGAGAACGTAGATATAATCTCAAAAAAACACCAGCACCTTCTCCACGCGTGACAAAAGATGCACGTGCCGTAGTCTTAGAATTTATTCGCAGTAGACCTCCACTAAAAAAAGTATGTCTTTTATTATTTTAAAGAAATTTTTAAATTCCATTTGTTACGATTAAATATATTATAATATAATTGATTTAAATATTAATAGGCATCGGAAAGACAACTACCACCTAGAAGAAAACAGTCTACAATGCGTGAGTTATTGATGGAAAGTATCAAAAAACCTCCTAGACCTTTGAGATCTTGTCGAGAACGTCAGCTCAATGAGAAAAAAGGTAAGTCTTCCATTAGATTATTATTAAATTAACCTTTTGCTCACTGGGGAAAGTAGTTTATTGGAGTTTACCCTAGTAACTCAAAGTATTCAGCAAAGTTTAATATATAGAGTAAAATTACACGTTATATTAGAATTAAATTATCCTTTACCTTTAACCTTGTGACCTTTCAATTACTTTCTGGTAATGAGTCACAATCATGATTGTCATTTTGCTGGCATGCGTCACAATTGGCTCGTGCGCACTGATTCGTAAATCCTGTAGATTTTTTATCGGTTGTATATAATAAATTATTTTTTATCTAATATGTGATATTAATTATGACATAAATACATTTTATTTTTTAATGTAAATAAAAGATACAAAAGAGTTTTACGATTTGATTTAATAATTAAAAAAGGATTTTTATAAATTAAATTTAATGTTTGGAAAAGTATTTAATAAGTGTGGCTAATTATATTAACTGTTTTTTTTTTTTTAATATATATATGAATATAATTGTATTTCTCAAGATGTTGACTCGAAACAGGTGTTTCTTACCTTGCGCATATGTTGGGCTTCTCTATCTCTCTTTTTCTGACATCTTAACTTAGTAAATTCCGGGTGACCACGAAAAGGGAGAGCGACCCTCCAGTCAGTTAAAGACGATCAATAATCGCATGGTCGTACAAAAGAGGGAATAAAAGCAGAGGTGCGCCCGCGCGTGTATATAGACCTTAAATTATCCGATAAATTTCCTCGTGTGCTGTAAATAGTCACCGCGAAAACCTTTAACCAAGAGTTAGTCATCATCATAAGTTAAAAAGCGTATCACGTCATCCCCATACTTTGTTTACTCCTTTTTTTTTAATAGTCGAACTTAGTTAAAAAAAATTATAGTATGAATACAAAAAATCTAGTAGCGATATTTTATTATGGATCACAATTGAAATGTAGCAAATGTTTACCGTCATTAAGACGAACAAAATGAACTCAAGTTTGAGCTAAAAGTTTTTGTGTGTCCTTCCATGAGGATTGAGTGTAAAAATACGCAATGCTTCTGGCAGTTGGTGGTGAATCACGTCGTATTGTATTAGGTGAAGTGCCTCCAGCTCAAGCTGAACAGGTACAAGAGCAGGAACCAGCTCAAGATGTTGCAGCACAGTGGCGTCAATCAGAAGGTCAAGGGTCGCATCCGGTGCCAAAGCCCCGTCAACGTCTTAGCAAACCTGCTGAGACTAAGGCTCGGAATCGTAAGTGTAGGAGACGAATTAGGGCATCAGGTAATCATCATCATCGTCATCTCATGTATCATCTATTATTTTTGTTTTTTTTTATGCAAGGTAGTTGGCTATTGTGAGACAGTTGGCACATGAACCTTCTTGACATGTCACATCATGATCAATCTATAGTTTTATATTAATGAGAAATGTGGGTTTTATATTGATGGTTTAAATTTTTCATGTCTTTCATTAAATTATTTAATTTATTTGTTAATATAGATGATGGACAAGAGGCAGTAGAATCTGAAACTGGAGATCAAGCTATCAAGAAGCAACAGAGAAAACTTATCCCAGTCGATTTTAAAGTAAATATCTAAACAATTATTTTATATAATCTTGACATATACTTATGAATTTTTTTTTCTTTATTTTATAGCTTGACATCGAAGAAGATGATGAAGATGATGATGATGACGATGATGAATACGCGGTGACTAGATTTGAGGATGATGACGAACCAGCAGATAATGATAATGAAATGTATAAAAAATCTAAATGGTTTGGAGGTAGACCTCATGTTGGTGGTGACATAGAAGATGATGATGACAAAAGCTCAGCAAATCCTTGGAGAAAAACAGGAAAACTTCGTTTGACCCAAAACGAATATCATCGATTTTGTGACGCTCAATTAGAATCGTATGATTTAGCAACACAATGTCCATCGAGACGAGCATCAGCACGAAAGCACACTGGTCGTTGTAGCACAAAACCTTTGATTGCATTCTCTGGGACTTGTTCAGTACCGCATTCAAGGCCTCAAAGCCGCCAACACGCTGGAGTCATGGGTAATGATATGCGAATGAGTTTAAATCCAAGTCCGAATGTAAGTCCAAGTATTAGTCCTCGTGCCAGAGAAAGAATTCTCATGAAATCACACACCACTGTTGAACCTGATAATAATCACCATACAAATCAGTCTGACAGTGATAGAGTGAGTAATAATTTTAAATATTATCGTCTTAATAATAATAATTTGTTGTGACAATTTTTTTAAATTACAGAAACCATCTCTTGGTGACATGTTTCTTGATGAAAGACTCTCATTAACACTCGAAGAAATAGTTCATATCCGTAGTGTTTTAACAAAAGCCGAGTTAGAATCATTGCCGGTTGAGGGTAGAGTAAAAGAAGATGTAGAAAAACGTCGTGTGTGTTTCTTATGCTTAAAAACACGTTTTGGTATCCTTGGTCCCTGGGGACAGCGCTGTAGACTTTGTGAAAGAACTGTCTGTGTCAAATGCTACTCAAAGGTAAATTGTAACTCTATATAGCTAATGTCATATTAAATAAAAAAATATCTTATCTCGAATCTTTAGTTATTAATATATTGATTTTTTCATTCACATCTTAGATGCGTATTCCAACGGAACATTTCGCTCATGTACCTGTGGTATTATTGTCACCTGGTTTACTTCTTTCTCCATCAAATTCCGAACCAGATTCAACAAGAAATCCATGGCCAAGACCTGGTGGAGCAGTTGGCTCGGCTCCAGCATCACCGGCTCATCGACGTCGTGATCCAGCATTAAATAATGGAACACCATTATCAACACCTAATCCTGCAACTCCAGCTGACAATCTTACTCCTGGTTCAACACCTACGTCTTTAGGTCGCAGAGACGATCTTTTAGACCGGAGGTCTGTTATATTTATTATATAAACTCTAGAATATTTATACCAAATGTTTTTATTAATGAAATTTTTCCCCAAGCAGTAGGTATCCGAAAGTTGGCGGCAGTCCAAGTCGTATGTCTAATAGTGCTATTGGTAGTCTTGGTCCGGGTGTTGGAAGTGAGCCTCTTGCAGCAGAACGACTTCGGGGTGTATCAATGGTTGTTTGTCATGATTGTCGTATTATGGTAATTCAAATTATTAAAAGTTCCCGTAGTACTCGGGCGACAATACGCAACAATGTTATATCACGTCTCACTCTCAATCTTTCACCGGCATATGTTTAAATTCATATTAAATCATTATATATTGAACCCATTGCTGTAGATTAGATAGATGTTTTAATGTGGTTCGAAAAAGAATTAAAAAATAACAGAAAGAGAGAGAAAATAAAACGAATGATGGCGATATTATTGTAGATATATTTACTGGGGCCCAAAGTACCAGGTATTAATCAGCGTGTAGTATTTTTTCTTAAAAAAAAACTTACAAAGAAGGATTGTTGTATATTTAATAAACTGGATAATTAATAACGCAAGCGTAATCAACGACGTTTGTTAAATTATTATCGCTGTATTAAAACGGCAGTAAACTCATGGCCTAATTGGTATATAATGAAAGTGTCATTACCAAAAAAAAAAAAAAATAAAAAAATAACGACGAATAGAGTACAATTTAATTAAATAAGTCAATTCTCATGACATACGCTATTACTATTTGGTATATTATTCTTGATTCATTTTCCGAAAAAAAAAAATCGTTGACAATTTATAATAAACAATTGAATAATTGAATAAAGAAAAATAAAAAAAAAAATATTATTACATGCATGTACATAAATGCTGAATAAATAATAGTGATTAATTTAAATTAACATTACTTCTGAGAAAATAATTTAACAGTAAAAAGAAAAAGTATATTGTTGCTTTAATCTTTTGTTATAATAGAGAAAATAAAATATGATTATAAATGCTTGACTCTTGTCACAGTATTCCGTTGACTCGGTATCTGTATGCAAGTATTTAATGTTGATCATTAAAGTACACATAAATAAATTTAAGTGAGGATTATCATACAATAACTTAGTTTCACGCAATGAAAACTATATTATTTTGTCTTTAAGACGTCGAGATTGTTTTGTCTAATGGATAAAATAAAATATAACAATAGTCAAATTTATTTACGATTTAATCCTGTTAATAATAAATTTATTATTTTGCATGGTACTGTAATTGTTTTTTGTTGATCTGAAAATATGGGCAGGCCCCCTCTACATATTATTTATTAATTTATATCGCCGTTGACTGAAAAAAAAGTTAAGTAACAAATAAAAGCGGGACATCAAAGATAAATTCATATATAAATATATATATAAATAAATACATGAAAATAAATTTAATATATTAGTAAATAAGAAAAAAATAAATAATTATAGCAAAAGATGTATGAATATTTAAAAAAATTAGTGAATAGATATAATTACCGCGTATGATGCATGGTAAAGTGTAATTGAAATTTTTCTCGCTGTCTGAGGCCAATATAAAACATTGTCACAAATAGATTTAAAATGTTAATTAAGTTGTAATTTTAATTTTAATTATGAGTATGTATGATTTATTTTTTATTTGTTATATATATATATATGTTTGTAAATTTTTGATTGATGAAAAAAAGAAGCAAACGACGTTAAAAGTACTTTAGTTGTAGTTGACAAAAAATTCCATTTTTTAACATTCAAAAATTTATACTGTCAATTTATTATTTATTCTTTTTCTCGCCTCCGGGCGGAAAGCGTCAACTTTCGTCCCGCTGTGCAAAACGAAGTTGCCGCTTTCCGCCTCCGTCAAGGAGAAAAATAGTATACACACCTCGGGAAGTAAATAAGAAAGTCTCAGATCAAATGTTTGTTGACCTCGGCTTCGCCTCGGCCAACAATTACATGTGATCTGAGACATTTCTTACTTTACTTCCCTAGGTATGTAATATACTATATATATTATTACTTATTTATTATTATTTCTCATGCTCATTACGACGAAAGAGTTATTGATAATTATTTTCTTATCTTATTAATTCAAATTCAAATTCAAAAGCTTATTTTAAACTGCATTTATCGAAACTAAATTTTGCAAACTTATTATCAAATTACTTTTAACCTTGACACCTGACGAAAATTGTCAAGATTTAATATATATTTAAATTACAACTTTCAAATAGTTATGTACTCGGTAAAAAAGATTGTATTAATCATTAATATTCAACTGTTTTATAATTAATTTTTTTATATAAAAAGAAAAAAAAAGTATCGCATGAGCTGAATAAATATGTTAATAGTCAAAGTGTTTACTTTGTGACAAAAAATTATAAAAGCTCCATCATAACAACAAAATATACTTCCACAATGGTGCATTTATAAATTATTAAACCTTAATTTAAGTTAATAAAATAATATATAACAACGAATTAATAATCACTTACTCACAAACTAGGATTTATAATAAATAATAAATTAGTAGGTCTGTGAGTAAGTAATGAAACGTTGTTAAATAAAATCTATATCAAAAAAAAATAAAATAAAATAAAATAAAAAAAATTGATTAATAGTGAAAATAAATAAAAAATATGTATATCCAGCTAAATAATTCTCCTTAATAATACAATAACAAAAGTATTATAATAACAAAAAATATAAATATCATAAACAATAAAAAAAAAAATAAAAATGAAAATAAAAAAAAAAAAAAAAAAATTATAGACTACATTAATTATATTCAATAAGATTAAAACACTAAAATTTGTTTTATCTAAGTATTTAATTTGTTGATTTCTAGGCATACATTTTGTGTTGTACTATTCACCGTTTTTTTTTGTATGTGTATGCTTGCGTAATTTTTGTTAAAAATTATTTTCATGAACAATCTTGCATAGATTTTTTTAAACGAATGAAATATCAAAAAACGAGATGAGAATTATTTACACTGTGCCTTCAAATCTCGCTATTGAATTTCATTATTTTGTGATGAGAACATTTTTGTTAGTTGTTTTTATTAATTATTTTCTTATTTCTTTTATTTTTCTATATTTTTTGAATGTTGAGCTTTGACGCGCCTTAAGCGTGTAAGAGGAAAACAGATAATTTATTAATTTTTTATTATTTATATATCTGTATCTTCAACTCGGCCATTTATTAAACAGTATAGATCAAAAGCAAGCTTTATCGTGGACGTTCATACTGTATAAACAAACGATGTACATTAAAAATTATATTTTCTTATACCAATGATTAATTTAACGCTTTAATTCATAGACAAACACTAGATCAACTGTTATTTTGCTGATAATTAGAAAAATGAGCTGTTTTTTTTTTATACAATTTCAAAAACTAAAGACAATATTAAATCTACACTTGTTTTTTTTTTGTTTAAATATATAATAATAATTCATGCAAAAGGAAGATGCCGCATGTTTTTTTATTTTTTTATAGCAAGATTGACGAAACAAGTACACTATACGAATTATTAAAAAAAATATAGATAAGACTTTTGATGAGTAAGAAAAATAACTTAATAGCAAATGCGACGATACATGAGCTTATTTATAAACTCCATTCTTTCAAGTTTTTTCATTCTCGCTTTATATCGTAAATAAAGATTTTTAGTATCACGTCATGGATATAACACGAAATCTCATGACTTCACATGATTTTAAGTTTTTTTTTTTCTTCTAACAAGTATCAAGTTCATCTTTACTTGTAATTTTTTTTTTAACGTCAGCGTATAAGACAAGTCGCGCAAATACGTTGAGGTCCGATACAATCGTCATGACAAAATGCCCCGCACTGACGACAAATAACCATGGCACCGCGGATACTACACTCACAAGGAGGTGGAGGATCACCACCCATTATAACACCTGGTGCACCAGGTTCAGCGCCTCCACTACCTCGACCGTCAGATGTCCCTCTTGCTTTTAGTGTAACAGCCTGATGTGATCCTTCCCCAGCACTTGCAGGTCGTCCTCGTACTAGATGTACTCCAACACCGATTCCTGCTATTTGAGGTGGCAATGGTGGAGCTGACGATGCACGTGGTGCTCCATCGCTTACTCCGGTTCTTTGTACCAAAATGTACTGGCCAAAATTACCCGCACCATTAGTACCAAGCTGTGCAACTGAAGTATTGCTATTCTCTGTCACCTGAAAATTAATAATATTTAAGTTGGTGAAAAATATAAATACAATAAATTATTAGTATAATAAACTCTCACAAGTTACCTGAGTTCATCTTTAAGATAAATCACATTGTTAAGAAAATTACAAATAATTATTTTATTCACATTAATTTATACAAACCTCAACGGCTGATGGTTGACGTGCTGTAGCAAAAACTTGTCTCAACATTACTGCTTGAGTTTTATTTTGATTATTTTTTTGATGTTGATGTGATGTTTGATGTGGCTTTTGTGTTTTAACTGTCGTAATTGTACGACCACCAGATTTACTTGTAGTAAATGCACCATCTCCACGGGCAAGAAGACTGGGTGGTGGCTTCAAATGAGCTTTCAATTGATCTCTATTCGGTGAACTTTGGATAACCTGAATGAATAATAAAATAATAATAAATTATAATTGATGTAAAAACTATTTATAATTGTAATGAATAAATTATAAAATAATAATAATAATAATATTGACAACTAACCGCTTGACAAATTTGATAACTTCGTTCTAAATTAACAGCTCCAGGTGGTTCTTTAGTTGAGCTTCTCGATCTACCACTGCTTTGTTCTTTATTGCCATTCCTCGATCCACGATAACTTCCAGGGCCTGAGGAACGTGCCGATCTAGCAGTGACATTTGTATTTACAAATTGCTGCGGTTGCATGTTTGCAACAATTGGCCGAGATTGAGTTACCGGAATAGGTGTTTGATGTTGGACAACTATTGCACTTTGTGGATGTCCCGCAGTCGTTACACCAACTGTTGCTTGAACATGCTGATGTGGTTGAAGTGAATTGCTTCTGATACTGATATTATTCGGAGTATTAACACGAGTCATATTACTCTGAGCCAATTGGACAATTTCTTCAGTCGAGCGAGCAACATTAACCTGATGTGTCGTCTGATTGTGTTGTTGAGTTGAGATTCGTGTTGGCAATGTACTCGTTAATGCTGTTGTTGGAGTAGTGGTGTGACTTGTGTGTAATCGTGTTGGAACAAATCTTATCGGTTGTAGAGTTGGAAAAGTAATAATGGGTGGGCTTTGTGATGTTTGAACATTTTTTAAGAGACAACTTGTTGCTGGAGTACTTATTGTCATACCATCTGATTGGAAGGGTGTACTCTGGACAACCGGTAACGCTATACAGTTTACGGACTCAGTGGAAGGCTCATTGACAAATGGTGATTGCTGTTGTTGTTGAACTTGAGCTTGTTGATTTGATGTCGTTGAGTCCGTTGTTGTCGACGTATCATTGCACTCATCTTGTGTTGTTACTGTGATGTTTGCGGCAACAGAGCCATCCAACGCAGCTGCAACCAAAGGCCAGGGTACCTGTAGATCTTCTTGAGACTGAAAAAAAAAATAACACAAATTGTAAATAAACTAGCTGATAATATTTAATATCAAGATAATTTTTTACTTACTGAATTATCATCAATAGTTGCATTATTGTTGGTTACTGTCGCATCTACAGGCCAGCTACATTCTAACATTTCTGAACACACATAATTATTAGCATCACGAAGTTCTTCATCTTCATTAATTTCTACAATATCAGACTGTTCTCTAATATCTTCTGTTGTTTCTGTTACTTCTTGAGTGTCAGTTTCTTCCGACCCACTTGAACCCATTTCCATACCTTCCAATATCGGATAAATTATTTCTTCCGTACAACCTGAAATTTCTTCATAAGCTTCTCTCATTTCTCCTCGTACCTAGATGTTAAAATTAACGATAACATTATTTTTGCTCACATTAATATAAAAAAAAAAATATATATATAAGTAATACTTACTTCAAGTTCGTGAATACGTTGAAGTGTTTCACTATCAATTTCCATAGCATCAGGAATAGGCTCTGAGTCTGCTGAAGTGGCGCTAATAGCGTCAGCATTAATCTGAACATTAATAACATCATGTTCTTCAAGAATAATACTATCAGATTTAACAGAATCATGAGCGGATATACTCTCAACTGCAGCAGCATTTTCACATTCAGATATCTCAAACATTTTATCACTATCAGTTCTCGAAGAATCAAATTGTGCATCAAAATGATCATCAGTATCCTGGAGTACTTGGATCTCTGATACTTCAGATAAACTCATTGTAAGTTCAGTTATTGTGTCACAGTCATTCTGAGATTGACATTCAATTTGTTCGCTAACAGCAAATTTTTGAGAATGTTCTAAATCAGATGTTGTTACAATCATTGTTGGTGTAACACTCGTAACTACTGTTGTTATTTCTTCGACAACTGGTGCTAGTACTTCAATTATCTGTTCTTCTAAATGAATTTTTTCCTCAGTACTTGGTGATGTTATTACTTCCGGTTCTTTCGATTCTTCTTCAGGTTGAATTTCTACTTCGAGTACTTCAGAAATATTTGTTTGATTAATTTCCATTGGGGTTTCAGTTTCTACAGGACTTTCAACTTTCTCCAATTCTTCTTTATGACATTCTTCTTCATTACTCTCTTTCTCAATTATTCCATTAGTTATCACTGTTTCTACAATATTATTACTAGGTGGTTGCTCTAGTCTATTTTCTACTTCAGACGTCGTAATGTCCTTTATCAAAGGATCGTGTGATGTATCAGAAATAATACTTGGTGTCTCAGGGACCGGTGGATTTGTTCTCATCGGAACATCAGTCTCTTCAATTTTATCGGTGGTTATAACAGGTCGTTGATATAATTCAGGTGTATATTGCTCATGAGTAGATTCTAATCTAAGACGTAAACTTGACCTTGTAACTGCTCCACCAGTTCTTGGTTCATTCATACAATGCAAACCAAGTCTGAATTTAGGTTCTCGCTTTTCACCCCAAATAGGCTCAAAGTGTTTTAGTTTCCAAGGATCAAGTTTATTTTTATCCTTCTCTGCCTCCATCTTCAGTCTCTGCTGGTTCTCGGGTGTAAATTCACCTTCAGCTAGCCGTTTTCGCCATTCTAGACAAGCGCGAGCAAAAAATTCGTTATTTAATCCAGAAGTAGCAGCATCCTAGAAAGGTAAATAAATTTTAAATAAATGTTATGTTAAGATTTTTTTTTCAATATTAATTTAAAATTAATAATTAATAACATCATTTCAAATTACTTGTCTATCGACAGCAGGCAATAATTGAGCGAGCTTCCTCTGATACAATGGAGGAAGTCCTTGGAAGGTATGCCTGTTTAACAATGCCCGAAGACTTGTACTCGCGAGGATACTAGCCGGAGATTCAAGATCTACTAAACCAGCTTCCAACTGAGCGGCCGCTGAAAGTCTTTTTGTGGAACGTCTTCTGCTAGATTTCAAACTGAATCCTGGTAAACTTGCTAAGACTTCTCTCATTGTTGCAGCTGGCTCTTCCACTACAACAATAAATCAATATAATTAAATAAATTTTAAAAAACAATAATTGTTTATTAAAATAAAATTAATTACCCATCGTAGAATGTTGCATATTGGGTATTGGAGGTGGTGGATCATTAGATGGTGGAGGTGGCGACGGAGCCGGTGGTGGTGCAAGAGGTTTAACAACAATACGAGGAAGAGTTCGTGAATTACCAGATGCAATTGTTGTATTTTTTCGTCGCCTCTTTGCTTGCTGACGCAAGGCATGTTTAATAACTTTTTTACTATGAACCATTCCAGAATACCCGGAGCAACCGGGATTTGTTTCACCAATCCCATCGGCTTTACTCGTCTCCACCTCGATATCCATAGTATGCATTTAGCTATATTTATAATTCATATCATCATCATATTTTAAATAATTCATACATCGTCAAGATCATCTCGATTGAACGAAATACTATTCTATAATCTAAACCGGTCATCGAGGAAGTACTTGACGATGTTTACGACAAATCAGTCGTACTCTAACATCATTGCTCCGATTACTCAATACAATTAATGATGATCCTACTCTTTTCGATGGCCCGTTAATTTTGTATCAGGCATAGCGAAAAATAAAAACATGATGATAATCAGGGATTATTTGCTTCTTCAAGTCAGATGGGCCTTTTGAACTTTTTGTTTTTTAGTAAGCAGCTATAATTATAATCTGTCAATCATAAATTACATATAAATATTTATTACTGTAAGTATAACAATAATATTTTTTTAATATTTTTTAAATATATACACTTGGTGATAAAAGTACTTAGGCTGCAATGCGTAACACTCACAACTATCTCGCGATTTTGCTTTGTTCGGCCATGTTGCAGCTGCGTATTTATGTGAATCAAAGGTAATTGAAAAATCAACTTTATATTTTTATTGTTATTTATTGTTAAATAACACTTGTTATATTTATATAAATTAACTAACAATCGATATTATTTGATAGTCAATTGTGATAATATTTATTAATAACAAAGCAATCACTAAAATACATGGCGTACACTGATATTTTTCATTTGTTTTTTCACGGCGTCTGTTCAATCTGCTGTTGATAAAATAGAATTTCACTTTACTGAGGATCTGTTGGTAATATTAATATTTTTATTTTAAATAAAACAAATTTAGTTTACTTAAATATCTTAAGACATCGCTAGTTTTGTATGCCGTATTGTTCAGTACAGTAAAAATGTATGAGTGTGAATGTAGCAGACATCAGACAAATTTAAAATTATAAATAAATAGAGTAAATAATTTAAAAAATAATTTTTATAAAAAATGAACTTATTAATTTCAAAATTTAAAAAAATGCGCATTTTTTTAAATTTTATTTTATTAATTATTTGCTCTATTTATTTTAAAAATTTAAAATTTTTCTGATGTCTGCTACATTCACACTCATAAAAATTTTTGTTTATTTTAGAAAGAAAAAAAATAAAAACATTAAAAAAAAAACGATAACAATGATATTGATAATGCAGATAGTACTTAACGATAAACTTGTATTGTAAAAATCATAATTTTTATTAAATTAAACAAGATAAATACGATAAGCAGGTACTTGTTTTGTTATATAAGAATTTATATTTGAATTTATTTTAAAAATATGATGATGACAGTTGTGTTTAATAATTTAGACGGTATACATTAAATTTTTTTTCAAAGCAACATTATTGAAAATTTATTATAAACGATATGTCTGAAGGAATCGTTGTTGTTGGATCTTGCATGATAGATTTTACCAGGTAAATAAGTATGAGTGTCAATGTAGCAGACATTAAACAAATTTTAAATTATAAATACATAGAGTAAATAATTGAAAAAAGAATATTTATAAAAAATGCACTCATTAATTTAAAAATTTTTTAAATGCCCATTTTTTTAGCATTTTATTTTATTAATTATTTACTCTACTTATTAATAATTTAAAATTTGTCTGATTTTTGCTACATTCACACTCATTAAATAATGTTATTATCAAAAATAATATGATACTAAAGTTAGCCGACGTCTGATAATTTTTGAATTTATTTTTAAGACGATAAATTATAAAAAAAAAAAATATTTGTAAAAATTGCACTTATAGTTTTTTTAATTTTCTACGTGCGCATATTTTTGCTTTTTTTTTTTTCTTGTAAACGATTTGTTGAAAAAAAATAAAAAAATTTTTAATTTTCTGCTAACTTTAGAGTCATAAAATAATTATAATTCGAATAAAAATTTTGATAATGATTATATATAATTTTTATAGTTATGTTCCACGTCTTCCTAAACCTGGAGAAACTTTGGTCGGCATGGAGTTCAAAAGAACTGTTGGAGGAAAAGGAGCTAATCAGTGTGTTTCTGCTGCCAAACTTGGAGCCTCAACCACTTTAATTGCTTCTGTATATTACTTTAATATATATTTATCAATATAACAACTTATTGTTTTAATAAAATTTCATTAATCATTATAATGATACTTTTGACCAATAGCTGGGTTCAGATATCTTTGGAGAAGAATATCTTCAGATACTTAAATCTTTTAATATCAATACAAATTTTATAAAAATCAGAAAGGATGTTAGTAGTGGAGTTGCTCAAATTATGGTTGCTGATAACGGTAATTTACTTAAATTTCAAATGTAATTACATAATCATACGTAATGAAATACATACGTGTATTAATATTATTTATTAAAAATATTTTTATAAAAATTTTTTTTCTCTTGAATCAATATGTTAATGCTGGTAAAAAAGATTGGGTCGTGGGATAAAAAAAATTTATAAAACCGAAGGAAAGATATCGTGGAAATTAATTATTTATTTTACTTTTTTAGGAGAGAATAGTATTGTAATAGTTCTCGGTGCAAATGCATTACTTTGTCCTGCAGACGTCGATGAAGCTGAAGGTGTTGTTAAAAATGCTGCCGTTCTCTTGACTCAGTTTGAAACTTCTTTAGATACTACTCTTCATGCTTTAAAACTTCATAAAGGCCGTGGTATTTCTTCACTTTTAAATTATATATAAACTCTTCAATTATTATTTTATATATTTAAATCTTACATCAGGAGTTTCAATAGTTAATGGAGCACCAGCTGTGGCTAATCCGGACTTGAATGTTTTAAAAAATTGTGATATATTTTGTGTAAATGAGACTGAGGTAATATTTAATGATGATCAGGTTTATTGATTATTATTTTTAAAAAACTAATTAATAATAGATCTTTTTTTTTTTTTTTTTCAATAGACTGAGATTATGACAGGAATTGAGCCACTGACGTTGGATAATGCACAGGAAGCTTTAAATAAATTATTCAAATTAGGTTGTAACACTGTAATAATTACTCTAGGTGCTGGAGGTGCTGTTTTTGCATCTCGCGATGATCCAGAAATGACACATGTTCCTGTTGAAAAAGTTAAACCTGTTGATACAACAGTGAGTTTAAATTTTTTGTTTTTATTTCTTTCAAATTTTCAATTTAAAAAATTAAATTTTAAATTATTAGGGCGCTGGAGACGCATTTTTGGGTGCCTTAGCATATTTTATTGCCTATCATCCGAAGTTAACATTAAAAAAACAAATAGAGCGAGCTTGTCAAGTTGCTAAAAAAAGTGTTATGAAAGCTGGTACTCAGCCTAGTTTTCCAATAAAAAATGAACTGTCGAAAGAATTATTTTTATAGAATAAGTTTGTTATTTATACAAAAATTAACAACAAACATTAAATAACATAAAAAATTTTTATCCAATAAAACTGTGATCTGTTTATTTAATAATAAATAATTATATACATTCATACAATTGCATATTGTTACTATAATTTATTTTTTCTTCGCCAAACGTTCTTTCCTTTTCTTTATATGTTTTTTTACTTTAACTTTTCGCTTTTCTGCTTGCATGTCTTTTACTTTTTTCTTTCGAGCCTAGAATAAAAATAAAAAAAAAAAAAATTTTACTTTAATAATTAGTCTTCAATATTTTATTGATATTTAATAAATTGTTAAGATAGCCGATTTTACTTTACCTTTTTCTCTTCAGGTGTTTCATCTTTTCGTCTTTTAAATTCATCATTTGCATCAGCATTATCATCATTTTCATCTTCATCATTAGAACTATCATCATCAGAAGTTTCGTCTGAATTATCTGATTCTTCGTTACAATCAGAAATTTTATCATTACTTGATTCCTCATTTTTGTTTTTATCTTCAAGAATTTTTGGAATTTTGGCAGTTTGAAGATCTGCTTTCAATCCAACTAATGTCTTATAAATTAAATCATCTTTTCCAGATTTCGCAAGGTCAATATCACGTTCAATATCAACGACTTGGTTAAGATTTTGGGGAATATAAGCTTGTTTAAAAACTTCATCTTCAATAATTTTAGTAGGATCAACAAATTCTTGATTATTTAAAACGCTTTCGGATACGGCATCCAAATAATCATCCATATTATCTTCAGTAACTGTAGGATCAGTTATAAATTCAAATAATTGTTTAACAGTCATTACAGCTACGTCACTTTTACGGAAGAATTCTGTGATGTTTGTACAATCTTTTCTCAAAAATTCCAAAGCCATAGGATGATCGTGTTCAACTGCTTGAGAAACATCAATTACAACAATTGAATCATTGAAATATAATAAATTATATTCACTTAAATCAGCATGAACAAGTCGAGATTTATTGTAAATTCGCCACATCATTTCAATGCATTCTCTATAAAGTTTTCTTGGTTTTGATGATTTTAAAACAGCGTCTTTAAGTTTTGGTGCTGGCCAACGATCAACCCCAATAAAGTCCATAAGAAGTACATTGCCACGTAAATAAATAGGATTTGGTGCTGATATTCCATTTTTAATTAATCTCGTTAAATTTCTAAATTCTTTTTCTGCCCACATTTGTACCATTTTTCGTGGATTTCGACGACAATATCCATGACGAAATCTAAATTCACCAGTAACATATTTATCTCGATCTTTAAATTGAAGAATAGACGTTTTGTAAATTTTAATAGCTAATTCAATGCCTGTTTTTGATTGACCCCAATAAACATTAGCTTCTTTTCCCGTAGAAATACAACCATCAATTAAATTTATAAAGCCATGATTCAACATTTTAAATAAAATTAATCGAGTTCTGGGATCTAAAACTTGTTCAACTGTAGCACGATCATGTTTATCCTTATTTCTGATACGTTGATTATCTATTCTTTTATTTGTTTCATTGAGAACATTTGCTGCACCATGTGGCAATGATAGTCCTTCATATTTTTCAACATTTACTTTATTTGCGTACCGACGAAATAATTGATCCATTGGCTGATAGCTTGTTATTTTAGTTGAAACTCCTTGACTATTTCTACTTTGATTTGAATTCTTTATTTGACCTTTTTGACCGTCCTCATCATAATCAACATCCCAATTATCGTCGCTGATATCGTCAGCCTCATCAAACACTTCTAGATCTTCTTCAGTAATATCTAATTTAGATATATTAGCAGTTAAATTAAATGGCTTTCCATTCATATTATCCAATCTAAACAAAAATATAATTGATAAATATTATTTATTGTTCGATTGCATCATAAGACATAACCAAAACCATTCATTTTAAAATATACAACATACATTATCGTGTCCTCTTCAGCATCACTAAACTGCCCTTCAACAATTTCAGTATTCATTTCTTAAAAATTAAATTATTAATTAATTACAATAAATTAAATATATATGTATATGTATATATTATTGTTGAAACTCAATATGTAATACTCCAAATGCTTAGGGAAGTCTAACAGTACTCACAAAACCACGTGTTTTTGTAAAATTATCCGTACAATTGACTTTAAACTCTACTTATCGACATTAAAGTATTCAATTTTTATCACGAGATGACACCAGAATCCTGTTTTTGAACATGAGATTTATTTCTGTTCTACTTGTACATTGTGTGAATTCCACGTGCTCCAAAAATCTATTTAAATATTTTTAAGACATTGTCATTGTCATTTCTAATCATAAAATTAATTTATGTAACATAATCATAAAGAAAAGATATTTCTAATCTATAATTAACATATTTTTATCTATTGTCAATCAGTTGGAGCAGTTTTATTGAGGTTATTTGTAAATTTTTTTTTCTATACGAAATCGTTATTACGCACTTATCAAAATGGTAAGTAATTAGATTATCAATAATTAATAATTATTAAATTTGTTTATATTAAATTTATAATATATATTTATTGTTTTAGTCGGTTGTTCTAAAAAAAGAAATATCAAAGCAAAAGAAAATGCTTCATCCAAACAGTAGAAAAGTAACAGCTATTGTTAAAAAAAGCAAAAAGTTTGTTTTATTTTGAATTATTATTTATTATTTTTTTTTCTTTTTTTTATTATATTTAACAATTCTTATTAATAAGATAAATTAACTTTGTTTTATTTTTAATTATTTAAAGAATAGAGAAGAGAGAACAATCAAAACAAACAGGTTTAATGAAACAAAATTTAATTAGAGAAAAAATGTTGTGGTTAAAAGAACACATGAAACCTCAAATATGTCCATATACAACTGAATTAACAGGCGAATTACTTGAAAAGTATGTAAAATTTTATTTAAAATATTAAATCACCAAACTGATAAATTCTATTCATTAAGTAATTGTGATATTTAATTGTAGATATATTGCAAGACATGACGAACAACTTAAAGGAATAGCAGAGAAGAATAAAGTTCGTAATAAGAAGAATCGAAGCAATGCAAGTCGTGAAGATATTTTACGAATGAGTAAAGAAAGAGATTTAGATGAATATAACGGTTGTGGAATAGGTAAATCATCACTTATAAAAAATAAAGAATTTTATCAAAATTTTTTTCTATAAATTTATGAAAGTATTATTATTTGTTATTATTTTAATTTGATTGAATTAAATTTAATTTCGCTTACAGAAATACCCAATATCCTGAATTCAACTCAGTGCGAAATGTTGCGCAAGTGGGACGGAGACGTGCGTTACCTTCCAAACTTTGTATTTCGGCGATTTGGCAGACGACATGTCGAGCAATACAAAAAAATTTTAATGACTAATGCATCTGTTGATGAAAAATTACCGATTCAAAAGGACAAAGAAAATAATCAAACTAAAAATGATGTTAAAGAAAAAACAGAAATGGATATTGATTAAATATTTTTTACAAAATAAAAATAATATATCAAAAACATAATAAGATATTTATATAATCCGTAATTAGGGAAGAAAACATTATTTAACGACAAAAAAAAGTTTGATTACAGGAGAAAATTAAATAATTAAATGGATAAACGTGGCCTGACGACATGGTTATTTTTTAATATGAAGATAAGATTGACGAATATAAGAACAAAGATAGAACAGGTCTTTGGGTCCTCAAGTGAAACTCATGATATATCTGAGAAGAAATTTGAAATGCCTGTCGGCAAATGATCACAAGTAGTAACTATACGGCTCTCATTGAAGACGAAGAGATTTTGCGGTGGGAGATGAAGAAGCCGGGGGCTAAATGTAACCCGTACGTTCCACTGACCCAAATCCCCAAATCATGACTTTATACCAGAGTTCCCATATACTAAGGTTTTCCCTTTCACATTTATACAGCAACGAGGTTTTTACCTTGCCTCAGCCTTAAGCTTATTGTATAATAAATATATACATTTAAATTTTCTTTGAGATTCCTCAGTGTCGTGCTGGTAATAAGTGTAATTTTTTTGGCACTGGTTCCTATCGAAATATTTACAATACTTATTACCGAGTTTTGTTCAACTTGAATTATTATTTTTTTATGTCTTTTATATCTTATTATTTTTTCTTTTCTTATATTTTTTCACAGTATATTTTAGTGATTAGTACATCTATGTAAGTAATGAAAATAATAAAAAGCTTTAATAGAAAATTATTAATAAAAATGTTATAAATATATTATCAAAAAAGGATAAACAATAAAACACGATAATCGCATTAACAAGTGTTAAAATAGTCTTACTGTTAATCTAGGGCGCAATAATGGCAGTAACGACCTATCGATGACGTATAGGTCGTGTAAGAATTTCTCTGTGCACCAGGAGAGCACGATAAATATATGTATATGAGAATAAGGAGTGAGAGCCGGAGGGGAGGATATCGAATAGTGAAAGTTAGCGATGCTGAGTGAGAAAGAAAGAAAAAGATTAAAAAAATATATATTTATATATATGAATATATACATATACTTATTTTAAATTGACCGTAATTCAACTTATATCTCGTTAGAATATAGTCGAGGGATCAAAATTTTTTTATATAATAGATACAAAACAAATACAATATCTCACCTTACTGTCGTATTCCGTTTTATAATTAAAAAAAAAAAAAGTGTATGTCGCGTGGGATTTTATTATATAGTTATTATATACCTTAACCGTAATAATTTGTCTTGCGTGAGCATGTTAGGTTGTTACAGTACTCACGCATTGTCGCGAGACAATAAAAACGTGAAGAGGGCAAAAGTTCGAGCAACTATTTGCTCGGAAGTCATGAGTATTACGTCTAACTTTATATTAGTGTTGCTAATTATATAAATAAAATATTAAATTGTATACGGAGCAACGGAAACTGTATAGTACACGGAGTCTTAAACGTCGCGTGCCATAAGTACATCACCAGGTGTATAGCTATGATGGACCAGTTGGTATAGTCTTGCACGATTGCAATTACCTTTGCCTATGGGGGAATCTCTTTTGCTATATAACCTTGCGGTTTTCTGTAATTCACGATGATGCTATGGGTCTCCAATAGACGTAGCTTAGCTTGCTGGTATAAAATATGGGATATTATTGAGTTGGAAGTTGTTTCGTGCATTGAGATAATAGTATTGTGGTGGTGATTTGGCGAATTTTATATCTTTTTAAGTGATGATTACTTGTTTATTGGATTACTCACTTGTCAAGGTGTTAGATAAAAAATAACTATGATAGAAGAAAGCTATAAACAATCAGTAAGCAAATAAAATGTTTGTTGAAACTACTGGTCTATGATGTTTTTATGATAACTTTCATGTTCATGGATATTATATTCATGTTATGATGTTATGCGATTTTGATGATTGAATACGGTGAGAGAACACGAAAGTTTAAAAAAAACTTTTTGATGGAAGAAAGTAGCAGCTTATTATATTGCATTATATTGAGGATCATGAAATATCGAGCGTGAAAATGTAAATTTTCATAAATGCGTGCACGATGTGACCGGTAGTTATGAGCTACAGTATAAAGAAAGCATTTGAACGCGTTGAGTGGGAAAACCGGAAGCGCTCGAGTATTACGGTTACGCCTTCTTGCGTCATAAAATTTATTAATTTCCTTTCTTTTTCTTCTGTTATTCAAATTAAAACAACAAAATAAAATTCTTTAACTATTTGTGGGTCAAATCATTATTTTGTATCTGTTTTTATTAAAAATAGTATTCTAATTATTATAAAATGAAAGAAAAAAAAAAAGAAAAATGAGATCGCCCACAAATTGAGTGAAAATTTTCGTAGAACTAGTGCATGGATCAGTGTAAGTTATAAAGTATAAAGAGTCGTGTGAAATCGTAAAAGTTGATGTCTATAGATGTATTTGAAGGAAAATCGTCGTGGATGATTATACGTGGGTTAGAAAGTGCAAGAGCCAGATATGTCTCTAATGACATCAAGTTGTAATTATATGTATACCCATAGTATTAATAAAAACATATACTTTTTTATTTTTAGTGTTTCAACATTTCAAATATTTAAAAAATATATTATTATTTTATATCATACAAGAAATAGGTCAGTAGGAAAATGTTTATGGCTATTCAAAGTTGAAATATAATTGGAATTTTTATAGAGTTTTATTGCGAGATTTGTTTCTTAAGGGGGACTACTAATGTGAAATTTCGAAAAAACAATTTTTTTTTTCACATATTTCGATAGTCTATATCTTCAAAAATAACATACTACAACTTCTAGTACATATCTTCAATAGTTTTTTTGAGTTACAGCCATCTGAAGAGCTGTCGCTTATCCGTTTTAGAAAATACATTTTTCAAAATTGCTGCATATATAACTCGAAGACAAATCATCCGATCGATTCGATTTGAATTGCAGTTTCTTTTATATATGTTTCTACGTATCATGAACCTCCAGTTTTTCGATTGAATAAAAAATGTAATTTTGGCAGGCCAAAAATCATCAAATTTTCGCGCAAAATTTGAAATTTTTTTTTTAAAACTGCCATTTTGTTAAATTTCAATTTTTTTCTAAACCCGAGGGTCATGGTACGGTAAATACTTTCTAGTTTAATAAACTTTTTGGTTTTTTTGATTTCATGCACTGTGAAGGTCGCTGTCACTGCAGGCAGTGGGGAGACTTTTTTTTTTTGAGCGTTTAGAGATTGTGAATAACTCGCTGAATTTTGAATTTTTTGGTCCAAAAATTTTATCTTGCATTCATTATATATCGTTTCTACTAAAATAGAAATATGAGATCAAATTAAAGCTTGCGAAGAGTTAAATATGCGGAGGTCATTTATACTTTTATTAAAGTTTGATTGATTGTTTTTTATTGTGTTTACAATTAAACATTGAAAATTTATATGAATGTATAAGACACAAATTCAATTGAAAAGTTTAACATAATCGCCTAAAACGTCTTTGTAAATGTCAGCCCAGAAATCAACACGTTCTTTCAGAATTGATTTTTTCATTGTTAGATCATTACCGATATCCAAGTAGTTCCCATCGGCACTCATAGGTTCCCATTTAACTTTTGCTACGTCCATAGTGATTGAAGGATTCCTAAAAGAAAAAAAAAGCATTTAAATTTATGATTTATTTAAAATTACCCAAACTATTTATCCTTGCCCTTCTTTAGCGAAATTTGTCCACATTCCAAGAATTTCATTTGTTTTTTGTTCTTCTCTAGATTCAGGTTGTGGTTTATGTTTAAGGGCATTTGAGTAAAATTCATATGTCATTTCATCACCATGCATAGCTCCTAAAAAATTTTTATATCGAATGAATAATTTTATCAAGTGTTTCTTAAAGTTTATGAAATCTTACCATCTTGTATTTCGAAAAATGTTTTCATTAACCCAAAAGGTGATTTAAAGGTAAAAAAATATTCATAAACAGGTGCCGAGTTTCTTGAACTCATAATTTTTCCACTTAGTGCAGAACCGTAAATAAAGTAAACATCGGACAATAAATTAGTGAGTTCCATCGCACTTTCACTGTCAATAGGTTTTCCATTGAAGTAAAACTTTTTAATGGAATCACCAATCACTTGTCTTTTAGCTGGATCAGTAATATTTAGATCTTTAGGTATAAATAGATCGAAATGATTGGCGAAATCATCAGCAACTGATAGCACCACTATAATAATTTTTCATATTTATAACTCATAAATAAAGTATATTCAATTAAATAAATAATAAATTACTAGGTGTAAAAAGGCCTGCTTCATCAGCAGTAAGGCCAGTTATTGCAGGAACATCAGCTATTTTTCCAGATTTCAATAATTCCCATGGATCGGCTGGTAAAAATTTGTTTTGCCCATGATTAGCTTCAACTGATGGTACGAAAACATGCATATCACCACTAAAAAAATTCTGAAATAAATTCTATTTTATTTATTCCATTATCGTAATCATAAGCCATAAATATTTAAGTATTTTTCGTACTTTGTCTTGAGCAAGTTGACTGGAAGCTATTGCTAATTTTTTTGTTGGAATTTCTGCTAATTTTTGCACCAATTCTGCTGTAGACGTAGCTTTGATTCCAAATTTATCAGCAAGTTGCATAGCATCTTCTTTAGGAGTGTAAGACAAAGCCCAAGGGCTGACTGCTGAGCCACTTTGCATAATTGCACGTTTGAATAAACCTTGTGACATAGGGGATATTATATGGTACTGGACTGAAGCACCACCAGAACTTGTACCGAATATAGTCACTCTATCAGGACATCCACCAAAGTTAACGATGTTATCTCTTACCCACTTCAGAGCTAATACCTGGTCTTTCAAACCGGCATTTCCAGGTGCATTATCATCGAGAGTATTAAGAAACCCTGTTTAGGAATATTGAATAATTAATTTTGATGTATTTTAAAATTACAGTCTGATTTTAAAAAGTAATTTAATTATTTACCAACAGCGCCTAAACGAAAGTTCATCGTAACAAGTATAACATCTTTTTCAATTAAAAAATCTGGCCCAAAAAGATCATCATCACCAGATCCACTATTAAAACCACCGGGATGAAACCATACCATTACTGCTCGTTTAGCATCTTTATTTAAATCCGGTGTATAAACGTTTATAAAAAGACAATCATCATCACCAACTAGATCTCGACGAACCATACAATAAAAAACACAAGTTGCACCATGATTTGTAGCATCTCTTACTTCATTCCAGCCATCTGCTGGCTGTGAAATCTTTAAATCGAGTTATTTTCATTAATCATTTAAAAGTTTTGGAATTTTTATGCAATATTAAAAAATAAAAAAATACGTACTTGGAATTTATTAGGTCCAATATTGGGTTTGGCATAAGGTATACCCTTAAAACTATACATGGGCATTCCATGATATACCGTTGTAGATTTTAAGCCCTTTAATGTTCCTTGAGGAATATTTAAAAGAACTTCTTCTTGGGTAGAAAACTCAAATATAAGACAAAATACAATCAGACTTATTAGCCACATAATGAAAAAATGAAAAATCACTGATTTGTCGGAATTATAGAAAATGCGTAGGCTTTTATAATTTTTATAGACACTCAGATGGTTAAAATACTAAGTGGGGGCAGGATATTGTATAATGATATGCATGTATATAATGCAGCATGACGAGCAAAATATAAATCTCGTTTAACTAAAAATATATATTATTGTAAAGGATTGCTCATCTATTTTGCCATTATTATTTTGATCGATTTTGTTCATCATTCGAAATAATTGAACGACAAACTGTTATATATATATATATATATATAAAATTAAATATCTTATACAATATAACATTATTCAATTTACGTTTGCATGTTTATTATTTAAATAAGTAATAGTAAATAATATAGAAGATATAGAATATGTTTTATTATCCATAACAGTATAAATAAAATTTTTAATTTGAATCAAACACATTATTTTCATGAAATGATTCTATCGGCTCCTTAAATAAAGTTATAATTTAAATAGTATACTATTTCGTTAGTTTTGACTTTTTTTTATGATAAAATCCGTGACTTGTTGTTATATAAAATTACATATTTTGAGATATCTCATATATACGTTCATCGTATATTTATAATTTTTGGTATTTAATATTCTTTTGACATTGATGGAACTATTGTTATAGAAATTAGTCTAAAATTTATGATTATTTATTAATTCCATGAATTTAATAACCAATAATAATAATATGATTATGTTTTGTAATATATATATGGGGCATTCCACGCCAAATCGGACGGTTTTAAGAATTTTAATTTTTAATTTCCGTCATTTTTTTATATTTTTTAGAACTCATCAAAAAACTCATCCTCCTAAATTTTCAGATTTTTTTGAACATTTTTGCAAAAGATGTGAAATTTTAAAAAAAAAACGCTTATAACTTTTTGAAAAATGGTTTAAATAAAAAAACTCAAAGAATAAAAAAGTTTCGTTATTCCATGTACTTTTAGAAAAAAAATACAAATAATTTTTTAGAAAAATTTTTCCGCGTTATTTTTGAGTTCTAAAACTTTAAAGTCGTTTTCTGAAAATCATGCATATTTTGATTTTCCTGAAAATTTGTGACAACAAACTACTATCTATTCCACAACCTTTCAGATGGTTCCGGTCATGGGACCTCCGTGGCTACTATTTTTTTTTCGATTATTGAAAATTGAAAAAATTTCTTTTTCACTATAAATTATTATCCGTACCGATTATTGACACTGTACACTTGTTTTTCTTACATATTAAAAATTGATTTCGATATTTTTTTGTTCTTAGTAGGGATTTTAAAGCAGTAAGCAAAAGTTAATGCTATTTATGAGTATTTATAATAAATGTTTTTATTTATTGAGAAGCAACTATTTCGAAGCAAAAGAAACATTAGATTTGCTATACAATTCAGCTAAGACGATTAGAGAAGCTCAAAAATATCCTATAATTATTCGAAAAAGCGACGAAACTGTATTACAAACGTTTTTAATTTCCGTGTTCTTTTAAAAATTTTACATTAACGATTGTTTTATGAAATAGAGTACTCCTTAGTTAATATAGCTCTGTCACTTTATCGAATAATTATATGATATTTTTGAGCTCCTGTAATGATCTTAGCTGGATTGTATACCAAATCTAATGTTTCTTTTGCTTTAAAGTAGTTGCTTTTCAAACATTTATTATAATTGCTAGTGAAATAATTTATAGTGAAAAAGAAATTTTTTCAATTTTCAATAATCGAAAAAAAAATAGTAGCCACGGAGGTCCCATGACCGGAACCATCTGAAAGGTTGTGGAATAGATAGTAGTTTGTTGTCACAAATTTTCAGGAAAATCAAAATATGCATGATTTTCAGAAAACGACTTTAAAGTTTTAGAACTCAAAAATAACGCGGAAAAATTTTTCTAAAAAATTATTTGCATTTTTTTTTCTGAAAGTACATGGAATAACGAAACTTTTTTATTCTTTGAGTTTTTTTATTTAAACCATTTTTCAAAAAGTTATAAGCAAAAAACCATGAAAAGAGCGGTTTTTTTGAAGATTTCACATCTTTTGAAAAAATGATCAAAAAAATCTTAAAATTTAGGGGGATGAGTTTTTTGATGAGTTCTAAAAAATATCAAAATATGACGGAAATTAAAAATTAAAATTCTTAAAACCGTCCGATTTAGCGTGGAATGCCCCATATATAAAACTAAAAATGTACTATTATTAGTTTTGTCTGTATTCCAAATAAGAAAAATATACGAAAAAAATGATGAATAAAGAAAAATTAATTAAAATTGAATAATTAAATTGACTCGATTTAATTTTTTTTTTGTTTCAAATTCTCGTTTAAAATAGAGGTATTGGATGTCTGCTTCACTACGCACCTAATAGTTTTGAGTAAAAAAAAGATTGACGGTCCTGTTGATTTAGACCTGTGATAATAAACTTATATACAATTAAATGCAAGTTAGAATTACAAAATACAAAATATATAAAAAATTTCGAAGAAAAAAAGTACCTGTCCTTTTACAGTCAAAACAATTATAGGTTTTTCAATTTTTTTTACAATTGTTTAATATCGTAATTTTTAAATTACTGTACATTTTAATTTACTGAAAATTTAATTTTCATAATTATTAATTTAATTTTTAGTGTAGAAATTTTTATTATTTATAATTTTTTAACTGGTACAACAGTCGACGACAATTTAGTATAACAAATTTTTAATAATATAGAAAACTTATACAATGGGATGACGAAACCCCACAAGTCTATATATTCCTGAAATTTAAAAATAACTGTAATTTTATATTCGAATCTATTCCTTTCCATTTATTGGGATAGATATGAAACTATATTGAGTAATAAAATCCTATATTTTTGACAATAACCATACTAAACATAATGTTCTATAGAATAGTTATTCTGATGGGCATCAGAGCGTCTGCTATGTAGTCACTGAAGAGTATCAAGCACCACCTCTTCCGTGTCCTCAAATGTAGGTCCTTGGGTCGCTCCCACCTGCTTTATTGGCGTTGCGCCAAGCACTTGACTCGTTTCTTCATTTGTTAGATTTTTTTTTATCATCTCGATTCACTCAATGAGGGCTTTTTTTAATCGTTCTACAACAACTCCAAGATTGTCAGACTTGAAATTTTTTAAATTTGATCTACACACTGTAACGGATGATGGTGTACTTAGGTACGTTATACCTTGTCAACACATATACACATGTGTCTCAACGAAACAGTTTTAAATGTTTACACATTGGCATATATAAAAGTGTGTATACATGTAAAGAAATACGGTACTTGAAGTAGTCCTACTCGACCCATACCTACCTAGTATGTACATCTCTTCTCTCCTCTCCTGGGTATATATTTTTACACTCTCCTACTCTTTACACTTGTATATACGAGAAGTTATAATATATATCATATGGAAGAGAAAGAGAAAGAGGTCATGAGGTGAAAGAAGGTGAGAGAAGGAGAGAGAGAGAAAAGTAGTAACGAAGCTACGGCGACCACCACAGGGTACACCTTTCTCCGGTTGTTGCTGCTGTTGCTGCTGCTTACCGCGAAGACGAAGAATCGCGGATAAGTCAGTCCTCACCGGGACACAGACTGAGGAAGTCTTTTATACGCGTCCAAAGAAGTTACACAAAGTAATAGAAGTAAAAAAAAAAACTTCATTTTTATTTATCATTTAAATGACAAATTTTTGGAAAATAATTTTTATTAATTTAAAAAAATATATATTTTAAAATCATTAAGGGTGAGTGAAGGGTGATTCGTGAAGGACAGTGTCCATGTGAGAAGAGAAAACGGATGTTTTTTTTTTTTGTTTTCTTTTATCAATTATAATTTAATTGAGAATTAAAAAAAAATATTTATTACAGTATTTAAAAAAAAATAAATATTTGGATTTCTTCGTGAGTGTGTAACATTAAGGATAAGTGCCAGGGTTGTTTACTATTGAGAGAAAACAAATAAATCCAATAAAAGAAGAGAGAAGAGCTAGTGGTATGGGTCGTGACATGCGGCCACCAGGTCGCAGACCTGATGGACTCTTCAAGTTTATTTTTATTGCTGCCTTTTTACTTGTTGGTCCTACATCTTTAGTTAGGACACAAGGTAAGTCTAAAGAAATAAAAATAAAAATAAATAATTAAAAATATAGTATAAGTACTATAATAATTTAAATAATAGATGATTTGGTAATATTACCAATTAGAAAAAATATATTTACGTATAAGAAAACTCACTGAACCGATCAGATTAATATGTATGATAAAATGCAATCCAGTTAGTCAAGGTATAATAAAATAAAAATATTTGAGGAATAAGAGTTGGCGAGAGAGATGGAGGTAAAGACACTTTCAATCGCGACAGCTGTTTTCTCAACGATATATTAACAAGGCAACCGATACTCCAGTGTGAAAAGTAATGTCTATCTCTGTCTTGATATCTGAACCGCCGCTACTACTAAGTAACTTCCGGTGATTGTCGGTTGATTTAGCTAGACTTACATGACATTAATCGATGTTCTTTAGAAAAATTTATAATTACCAATCGATTGAAACATTAATTCATAAATATACAATGTCATTGAAGAAAAAAAATATATTATAATTTTTTATGCTTATCTTATGTAAAGTTATTCGCGAAAGTAGTATTAATGTATCAGTTGTTATTAATATGCTTGAGAAAATCTATGAGAAAAAATAAATAATAAAAGATAAAAATCTATTAAAAAAACTAAATATATGTTATAATAAAAAATGAATATTGTAATGCGCGTAAAAATAAATGTGAGTGACAAAATGAGGGAGACATTTAAATTGTTGACGCGGTGGTTGGCCTTGCTGGACGTTGCTTTTTTTATTTTAAATCGCGGGATCTTTCACATTCACTCAGAGAGACATAAGAATGATTCAGGGGGGACAAATAGATAGCGGCTATTATCCGTTGCTATATGCACACTCAATATATATCTATATATATAGTCAAGAGACATTGCTTGTGCGACTTGGCGGTGACAAAATCACTAGTGAATAATTCTAACATTTTGTTTAACCGACTCCTTGATAAGCCGAGTTTAATTTTATACTTTTCGTTTAAGATGTTATTTATATATATTTTATAATAATAATGATAATTTCGAGATTATTGATGATTAAATTAGAAGTAAATTATATAGCATATTAAGGTATTGATTCGCGTGCAACACATTCACTTGTGCGTGTATACATATTTATATATCAGGTAGAATTCCAGGAGCGTTTGACGATTACCGGGAGCAATAACGTCATGTCTTTACATCCAATTGGCAGGTGACATTCCTTAAATCATGCCACTCCTATATGTATGTGCAATCTATATAATTCTTTTTGTAATGCATTTAATTTTTTTTCACCCTTTCTGATTCCCCACACTGGTGACTTTGGTCCTCAATAAAATAATATATACTCTTTTCTTGTAGTGTCTCTCAAGGTCTCTGCCTACTTAAATATAAGTTGCGAGATACGTTTCTCCATCGGGGAAAGTCGTGCATGCGCCAAAACGATCGACCGTGAAAGCTTACAATTGACTCGCCGATCGCGTTTTACTTGTGAATAAAAAACAAAAAGAAAAAAACAACTTATGGAATTTTTTACTTGGGTGTTTTTCTCGACTTATTAGTACAGACCGATGAAGAAATGAATATACGAGATAATTTTTTAATTTTGACATATTTTTTTACCGACTCAAATGTTAATGACTTTACGTGTAGATTTATCAAATTTCCGAGTATGGAATAAAATGTCATTAGAAGTAAAAAACGTTTACTCTCGCAGACGCTCCTGTGGGTTACGATGAGGTAATAAGGAGCTACTTTCGAGTAATTGCTCGGATATGGCCAAAGGCTTATAGACAGTTGTTGTGATTCGTCTCAACATCAGACCAACTAACTTTTATACTCGTTCATTCTTTGCTCCTTTTTTGATCACATCAGTTTTCTCTTTTTTTTCTTTGATTAATAAATTTTTTTAAACCAAACCTGTCAGACAAATAAACAGAATACTACTTGCTAATTACTACTTTTATAAATATTGTTATTTTTTTTATTGTGCGTAAATAATTTAATTTAAAAAAATTTAACTTCTAATACCTGATGATGACAGAGCTATTAAGCTTGAGATGGATAATCGCTCTGTTTACTTGAGTATAATAATACGTCTCTCTACTTCTTAAAAACCATTATTGAACCATGTACTCAGTTTACTCTAACAGTTTAATGACAGCATTAAGTAAAAAAAATAAATATAAATAAAATTATGTATTTACAAATAGTATTGCGTAATAAATATTATTGTGAAACAATAATGAAACTATTAAGGTAAAAAAAAAAAACGTTTGTATACAATACAATACAATATTTATTAATAGGAAGATGATATTTATTGATAAATGTAGACTAGGACAATAGAAGGTACAGTGAAGAAAAAAATCCCGATAAGCTCAACTCCATCCTTTATACAATCCAATGACAGACTACTAAGACTGTGCCAGTTCACGTAATGTTATGCAACTGTGTTAAAGACGGAGCAAAATAAAAAAAATATAAGGAACAAGCTTGGCCCCGTTCGATCCCCGAGACCCGGCGGATTACTTGTGATTACGTGACTCGCACTCAGCAACCGAAGAAGTACAGAAAAGAGAAGAAAGAGAGTCGCCTGGTGTTGCAGCCTCGTTTCTCGATCACGGAAATTGGTTCGTCGTTCATTCGCTAGTAGCCCGTTACATAGTTTTGCACTACATAAATTTATCGTAAAATCTAATTATTTAAATACTTTTTTTTTTTTTTTTTTTTTTTTATTATTTATTTATTTATGATTCTTCTCAATACTATATATATTATTTAATTATGTTAAACAACTGTACTATCAAAATTAATTTATTAATTTATATATGTATGCATACAATAGCAATTAATATAATAACGTAAGAGTGGGAAATGGCTGTTCATTGTTTTACGTGAATGAACTGAATCGCATTTCATTGATGAATCAATTAGATGCAATAGAATCAATCTCTTCGTATTTGTTTTACAACTTTTAAAACCTAGTCCAATAAGGAATTTAGTAGGTATAGTATTAAATCTGTTGGAGACAAGACTTGGACTTATAATGTGTGCTAGATGGTTGTAGGTTCATACAATCCAAGTATTAACACGTGTAGACGTCAGTTCAACTGAGTAATTTAACCGTTAGCCCGACTTATAGTTGTTGGTTTAGTTCCGACGCTGAGTGAGTAAATGAGACAAAAAATGAGAAATAACAGACGAAGAAGAACAAGTGGAAAAGAGGTCTCATGATGCGATTCCGATGATCGGTCGCGCGTGCCTTTTTCACTTTACAATTATCATCATCATCATCACTATTAGTACTTTTGTATATATACATTACTCATAGTCAATTGCGGTTCTTGTGGTTCTTTGTGTCATTTACATCATGCCGACGATTTAAAATTAATTTCAAGATTTATTGAAAAAATAAAAAAAATTTACTTTTATTCTGGTATACAATGTCAGATATCCATTTTAAATTAAATTATTTATCATTTCCTCATAGTCTGTATATCTTGCAATAAACTTTATCAAGTTAGATTGCATCTCGTGCTGCTGATGTAAATAGCAATTGTCTCATCATCATTAACTCAACCCCTCAACAATCTAAATACCGTTGCGACTTATTGTAGAAACGAAGATATACTACAGTTTTACTGTAAGATGAGAGTTAAGAATTTGCAGCAAAGAGTGACGAGAGAGGATTCGAAATGACCTTGGGCAGTCGTCACTTTACTTTAAGATGTTTACCAATGTTCTTCTTATCTTACTTGCACTTAATCTTTTCTCTCTCATTTTACTGCATGTACCGTTGGATTAATTCAGACGATTTAATGGCTTTGCAATTCACCAAAGGATTTTAAACGACGAAGGCACTTCGAAGTGTCGCTTTAGGCCGTAAACATTTCGCTATAGTTCTTCCAAAGAACTTCCGCCTCTGAAGAAAACGGATTAATGAATTAGTTATTACTGTAAGACAAGTTACTACTTACTATATCTTTAGTCGTACATATTTGTATATGTATATTAATAACAACCGTTAAATAAGTGACGTCAAGTGTACAATAAAAACTCAAATAAATTTTAATTCAATAAAACAAAAATGAATATTTTTATGTCCAAGAATTCGTAACATAAAATTTCACCACGTGTTATTTATTATCTTGATTATTATCTACACGCGAGATATGTTATGCATGTATGTTATTATGTATACTAATAAATAAACAAACAAAAAAAAAATAAATTGAAATAGTTTTAGAGATGTATGTGTATTTCTCGCAGTCTTACACTCTCTAATAATTTGTTTAAACTTCTCGCTACTATTTACAACCATCTGAATTATAACGGTATTTAATTCTATCAAGTGTCATGTTTTAATAATATTACATATATTATTGATGATCCTGTCAATCAAATGAGCTTTTACCTGGAACGTAAATTATATTTATTTTATTAATATTTTATTTAAACGACAAAAAAAAAAAATTACTTAATAATAAATGAGGTTTTTTTACACAAATATAGTTATGTAAATTTGTCATGATCAATTTATTACAAACGTGTGAATAATATACATGACAGAATGACATTTAGTGGAAAATAAAGATCGTCATTACTTTAGTGATTTAACGGGTCGCGACAAGCCAAAGACCGCAAGTATTGCGCGAGAGCATATCGATTTTACGCGCGATCGCAATCGTATTTGATGCATGAACGAAACTGTAAGACAAATTATTTATTTTAATCTTTATGGTACTATCATTCATGTACTTATTACGTATATATATACAGTCAAATTATATTACTCCGGTTATTTCTTTGTTGCCGGATCAACGGATACTATTCTTCCTTACTGTTGTTTTATATTTTTATTAGTTATTAATATATGATCTATCATATCTTTAAAATATATTTTTTCAAATACATTAAATATATAATTGCACTGCATCATCGAATCGATGATAACCTTTTAGATGAATTAAATAATTTATATTTGATTTAATACAGAATGTTCTAGATAGAAAACAAGTAAAAAAAACTAAGCTGTAGATTTATGTTTAAATATATTGACCACAATTAGTAGACAAGTATGGATCTATCAATAGATGAGTGAAGTAAATGGTATGAATGGTAGTCCGCGCCTTGTTTGACAATATGTCCCTCGGATATTTGTGGCATCAATGTCGGAAACGGGTCGGTCGAGTTTAATGTAACTGTAAACACCGGTAGAAAAAGGATTAATCGTAGTGTGACGAAGTTGGTGGTCGTTGCTCACCTTTCGCGTCTCCCCCATTTGACTCTATCGCACAATGCTTTCAACACTTTGTAGCGTATACTGATGTGACGTGTATAATACATTACTATTACTCTGTTTACTGTTGAGAATCTTATGTCTGACGTCTCTACGTGTAAATACGCGACATATAGTGACACACTGAACCGTTGAGGAATCCGGGCAACGTGCTGTGTATGTATTTGTTCATAGTCCCGGTGTAGCTCAATCGAGGATAGCGAGGGTGGGAGTTTATTTGTTACATATATTCTTTTTCATTTCCTCTTTACTATGAAGTCATATGTGTACACTTCTTTTTCTAATTATACAATTAGTTTTTTTTTTTTTAATTTCTTTTCTTATGCTGATGAATAAAAAAACAAATCAATTTTTTAAAAATATTTGATAAATAATGATGTTATGAAAGTACTGTAGCTTTTTTTTTGTTAATTGATAAATTTCATTAGATAACAAATTTCATGTTAATTGTTCATTTTTGTTCTTTATGAATTGAGAACGTTTGAAAGTTTAAGACGATGTTAACGTTGTCATTTCATTGACACTCGAGGAAGCCGTTATGTAAATGATTAAAATCTCTTTCCTATTCTTCGCTCGTTTTGTGTTCTCATTGCGCAAGGAATACTCGTTGATATAATCTGCAAAAAAAAAGAAAGATTTAAAAAAAAATTCTCTTATCTTCACATATATATCTCACACTTTTTCAGTTAACCGCGATGTAAAATGATATAAAAATACCACTATGTATACGCAGTAAATTAAGCAAATAAATTTTTTGAATTTTTAACAATACCATTGTTTTTAAAATGTTGTTATAAAACTATAAAGATATAACAAAGTTACGATTGAACGATTTAAATTTAAAAAAATAAATGATTTAGATTTTTCCGATACACTTCGAGTTGCTCTCGTTCTTGGTTTTTTTTACTTTAAGAATTCTGGTGAGAAAATAGAAGCTAATCGCCGCTATTTCAATGTGAGTACCGTGTAAACACATACTTAATTCGCCATGGGATATATATTCTTGTGTATATATATATGTATAATGTACGATCGTATCCCAGTTTCGGATAACGGTTTGAGGAGTAACCGTATTTATATGTACAATTTCTGATTCTTTTCATCAATTTTTGTAAATTTATATTTATTTATTTGAGTTCCAATAAAAATTATAGCCAATTACATTGATTATGGAATTGCTTTAATCATTGAATTTCCTGTAAAAAATAAAATAAATAAATTATCATTAATTTTTATATATTTTGCAATATATACTCAAACTTTAATGATCAATTTAAAAATTAAAGTTTTATAAATAAAACAGTTATAGTTTTATGACCTATGATATATTAAAACTATATTACTGCAACATATTTAAATAAATAAGTATTTAATTATTTAAATAAAAACATAGATACTAATAATTAATAATTAAGAAACAAATCAAGGACAAATAATTTGTGTATCAGTTGTATAATAAATAATTACTGTATAATAATTTAAAAAATAATGTGGGAGTACGTGGGCATCAGTTATATTACAGAAGAATCATCAGAGGATATATCCATCAAGGGAACGTGTCTTTGGTCTGGTTCCCGCGCGAAAGACACAACGTAGTGTAGTGCACGTTCTTAATGGATGAATTGAGCATAGAAGCGTGGAGAAGCTGTAAGATTTCGCAAAAGCATCGAGCTCTATGGCTCACTACACTAGTAAAACTAATGTAAAAGTCCTAGAGCTAGAGCTCAAGGGAGAGAGAGATAAAAAATGTTAAGAAAGAACGAGAAAATATCATGATGTACTCTGTTTACCACAATGAAGATTCATCGTGGACTATTGCACAAGGATGAAAGTATACATGTCGTTTGTTGTTTTTTAACACATTGCAGAGCAAATAATATAATAACTGTTGCGACAATAAGCAACTGCTGCTGAAAATGTTGCTTGGGATTAGGATAAAATAAAACAAAAAATTAATAATTAATAAAAACAACACAAATAGAATAACAAAACCAACTAATGGGATTGGTAAAAAAATAATAAGCCAAGTGGAAACATAATAAGTAATGAAAAAAAAAAAATAATAATAATAAATAAAAGAAGATAAGAATATACATCTGTACCCACGTTTATCTTTCTACTATTCTTTCTTTAGAGTCATGAAATAATTTAGGTGGGATGTAAGACAGGTTCCAATTGATGTCTGTGTATAACTACTGTCCTGATGGGTACCAATAATGCTTGCATATAATTTAATCTCGCCAACGTTTATTTATTTTTATTGTTATTATTATTATTCACTGATGTATATATTAAATAGTATACTTGCGAATGTGAATATTAAAAATAGAGAATATTGGAGGTGGTTTTATGATTCACTAAGATGACAAGCTTGTTTCAATGAATGAAAGAAAGTCCTCGAATTGCGAGGATAATATTTATAAGTATTTATAACTATTATTATTATTCTTATAACAAAAATAATTAATTATTTTCTTTATATATTTTTACATGACATCTTTTATTTTTTTAAATACTTATTTAAAAACAAAGTCATGGTAAACTTATAAACGGTATTTTTTTTAATTATAGTGTATAGAGTTGTATTTCCGTTTCTTCATGATTTTACGATTTAATTTTTACAAGTTTCGTTAAAACCATATGTATTACAATTGGCAGTTTAATGTGCTCGTTAAATTAAGTACAAGATTTTGTCGTCAAATATCGTACGGTTGTTTATAGGTGATAAAATAAATAAATATATATATATATAAATAAATATATATATATATATATATATATATATATATATATATATATATTTAATTCTCATTTTATCATTAATTAAATAATTTAATTTTTTTTTATTTTGTAAAGTAATTCGACTAAGTAAGTAGAGCAAATAGTGACTGGCAGTAAGCCAGAATTTCTGGTCTAGCCTTTTTTTTTACCGACAAGTTTCTGTTATAATACAAAAAGTTATGCCTACTTGTTTAAGAAAAAGTCTGAATCGAGTATAGATTGAAAAAAATTTTCGATTTAACGTAATTTTTCGAGCAAAACCTACCAATTAAATGAGACTATAGATTAAAATCATGATAAAAATTAATGATAGATAACCATTTTAATAATTATAATCATCACATAAATATATTTATTATAATAAAAAATTTAATAATTTATAATTGATGACTTATGGATTAGCGAATCAGTTAATAAAGAATCTTCTTCCAATGGAAAGCGTTGAGAAGAGACATTAGATATTTATTAAAAGGATTGACGTAACACGCGTACACTTTCCCCAGGCAAAATCGTCATTATCATCTTGTCGAGTTAACTCTCTCGCATAACCCACGACCTATCGTATGATGTGCGTTATTAATAAGGAAAAATTTTTGGAGCGCAAATAATTATTAACTTGACGCTTTCATTTTTATGGTTTTTCAATGTTTTAAATAACACAGCTAATGACAACAATACATATATATAATGATTGTTAAAAATAATAATTAAGACTTGTTGAGTTTTCAATCACTGTCATTGTTCTTCAAATACAATATTACCAGAACAAAGTACATTTTATCGTTAAGTATTATTATATTGACTCAGTGTCGTTGGTTGAAAGAGGGTCAGACTAATAATAATGATTGTCGAGAAGAGTACAAGTGCATGGTCCCGGTTCCAAGAGCTGACATTTCCCGGGTAATTTTTTTTTCCTATTATACATATATGTATATATTTACCGACTATAAATACATAGACTACATAAACATAGCAAAATAAAATCTACGAGACTCGTGACTCGGTCGATCGATCGGTATTTCTCGCGCGATTCAACGCAACCGATTTCTCTCTTTAGTAATAACTTCTATAAGTACAAGTTCTCACTCGAATTATATTCCCATCCTTGAAAAGATGTTATCATCAATAAATATATATTTTTGCTATCAAAATAATTAATTGAATGTAGACAAATGATTAATTGAATATTGTTCTCAATTATTTTATTTTTTTTATCCGATTAATCTTGATTAAATATCCCGAGTATTTTTTTTCGAAAAATTTTTAATATATTGCGTTAATTATTTCTATTTTGGATTGGACCAAAAATCTTTTGGATGCTTTCTAAAAGTGAAATCAACTTAGTACGGCATTTAAATACTGTAGCAATCGAGTGACGGCGGAAGAAGGCGGTGCGGTATACAATCGTGTTGACGAAGCATAAGAAGCATAAAAAGAATAATAATTGTTCAAAATTTTTATTTTATTTTGTTTCCTTTGGATGCTAAAAACAAAAAAATATTATAATAAGCTTATAAAAAAATGTTCAGAATACAGCATAGCTGTTTTATTTTTTATTTTACATTAATTGATTATGAAATTATTCAAAAACTTTATATGAGAAATTTTATCTTACCTTTCCAAAATAAAAATGTTGAATAAATCTTGAATAATTAATTATCAAGCTGAAAAAAAATATCATAGTAAAAAGAATTAATTTGAATATAAAAAATATTTTAAAAATAATTTTAGACTTTTACGGAATGCATTAAATTAATGATATTTGATGTATACTGTAAGCATTCTCTTTTTAATCTATGTACAGTATTCAAATCCATAAAATACATGAAGATCAATGAATCACAGTATTATAACGCAAACATAATGATCTAGTGAATAGCAAATAATTTCTTTTTTTTTTCTCCATATTCATTTCTATTATGGTAGCAAAATCCTTAATGAAAAGTGACGTTGCTCACAATTGTTGCAAAACTAATAGATAGATATCCTTGTTTATCATGTATATAAATACTTCTATTTGTTTTTCTCTGTCATTTGTGGTAGCAGTGTTGAAGGGACCGGATACTTGTGCTCAAGTATTGAGGCCACACAGGAGAGTTCTCCAGAATTGCTCGCGGTTTCACCGATACCACGGGCTTATCCTTTACTTTGCTGACGCGTTACGCACTCTACTGCAACGTATAATACAAATACTTTTGCGCAGATATAAGAATCTATCTAGTATTTTTATTGAATTGATATTAGTGCAAACTGTATACGTGCGGAATGTCTATCTATGTCTTTTAAATACATGGGAAAGCATTTGGCCGTTGACTTAACGTCTGGCTCACTTTACAATCTCGTTCATATCAAAGACGAATTGAGGTGAGGCTTGCGAGAGAGAAGGTACGTAAAGACGTTCACCTGCCATTTTACTTGAGTCATGATTATCCCAAGAATACGCCGACCGCTCCCTCATACATCTTGATGATTGTGAGAAATATTTGTCGTTTATGTAAATTATATATAAAGCGTCATTTATCCTCTTCTAATCGGTAATATCGTACAATCTTAATTAATATTATACTAAAGTCCTCCCAGAGAGTAAGTCGCCGTCGGTTTTTACCCCCACTATGGAAAAACAAGTCTAATCTCACGCCGTTACTACACATTAACACTACAAACCGAAAATTTCCGACAATTCCCGACGGCGATTTACTCTCTGGGAGGACTTTAGTATGTCATTTTTCGATAACATTAATTGGAAGAAATTAACACAAAATATATATTTTTAGCAAAAGAAATTTGAAGCAATAAAAAAAATAAAGTTACGAATACTTTTATGTATATTTGATTTTTTTTAGAAATTATTACCATTTAATGTAAATTTTTTAACTTATTCATGTAAATTTGAAAGTCACAAAATTTATTTTATGGTTATAATTCTCCTTATATAGAACCACGTGATTCGATTTACAAGACACAGCATCCTCAAAATTCAATTGTCGTGCGGAGAAGTTAGTTCGTTAGAAAGTCCCCTCGCAGTTTCACCTGTGAGTTAAACATTCTCCTATGTAGCGAATCCACAAGGAGAATCTTCAGCTAGTCAGTCGAGATTCCACTATATGATTTTCACATCGACATCGTTTCTTATTTGTATTTCTACCTTTGAACTTTAACATCGTCTATAGACTTTTTTAAATTAGTGTCAATAAACTCATTGATTTGCCACCATCAGCGTCGTCCAGCACTCTCTCTTATTTTCAACTTCTGCATTTGGAGACCACTACGTCAGACGCTGTCTTATTGACGTCAATAATATTTTAGTGCCAGATAAAAGGGAGAGAATGTGTTTTTAACAGTGGGATTGGTCCATTGCGCTACGACCCACTGTCATACATTCCGTTCTCAATAATTTTCTCTTCGTTTAGAATTTAAAAAAAAATAAAAATACAATAAATTCTCGTAGCTATATATGTACGCTACTTGGCTTATAAATTAATAAAATTATCGGGTTTCTTAAAGATTTAAAATGTATACAAATAGCTATGGACCACCACAGAATTTCGTTGAAAATGAGAACGAATACTCGTTTCATTGTAACGGAAGTTCTTGATTTCACTATATAAAAACTCTCGACCAGATTTTCTTTTTGCACTTCGTGACTCCTAAGAAAAAATGTTAGGATATATGCAATTTATCGTATGACGCAAAGAGAATATTATCACTAAGAACTGCGTTAAGTGTAGTATAAAATTATGTTTTTACCATTCTTGTATGCGTATTTAGCAATAGTTTTAGTTATAATACAAAAGAATATATGTTATAACAATACCATTGAGATAATTAAATAATATATATTGTAATCACAAACTGAAAACTTATTTCAATTTTAATTATTATAACATGGAATAGTTATTTTACGATGCTTCCAAGCGAAATCTAATCGAGGAGAAAAGCTGTTTTGATTAATAAGTCCTCAACGCATGTAAAACTTTCGCTCGATTTCATCTGGAATTCTTGGTTCATTAAAAAAAAAAAAAAAAAAAACTACATTCATATACATATATATGATTTTTTTTTCTTGTTATTTTCCAATTCCTTTGGCGCGACAGTGATCACAAATAAATAGTTGTTGGTTTGCCAGGAATATTTACATGAATGGGAAATCGCACGTGCTGGCTATTATTTGTAATTCCTCACTTGTTCATAGCACTTGTTCAATTCCTCTTATTCACATCAGCCGCCACTGATGACCGACGAATGAAGTAAAGGAGAGCCAAGGCAGCCACTAAACCTGGTCAGTATGTCGCGGACCGTTATAAAAGCCCTGAGGCTACTTTTAATTCGACAAGTCTCTTCTGTATGTACCCATCGTATTTATGTTTATCTTCTTTACCTCCTCCACGTGATTTAACGTTTTTTGCTTTGGATATATATTATTAGTTTATTACAAGTTTATCTGAGCCCAGCTTCAGTTATTCACTCGCAAATCAAGTCAGCGATATAAAGTCTTAGATCAAGACATTCAGGTCATCGAGAGAAAAAAACGCACTGATGATTATTAACTATTGTAATTCCTTGATGTAGAAGGCAATGAATGTAATTATTTATTTTATTTTTTACGTCGTATCTTAATTATAGTTGGACACCTTGGTCATCAATGGCAAATCGAGATGCTCATTACTTTATGTCATTATTTATAATAAATACTACTGTCGGCAAAATAAAAAAACATTTGATAAAATGTAAAAATATATATTCAAAATTAACAAAGTTGTTTATAAAAGCGATCAATCAATCCTGCCGGATATTAGATTCCCTAACCGGCTCGGCAACGATAACTTAAGTTGGAATTTGTCCCCAATACTTTTTATTGGTTTATTTCTGTATAAAACTTATATACATACTTTTTATATTACTTTTATAAAAACATCACAAATACCCATGACTATTTTTATTTTATAGTTTTGAATTTTTATTAATCTTTGATTAATTACTTATTAATAGTAAATTATTTTTTAATTTAAAGTCAGCTCATTACTAAAATTCATAAAATTAATTATAAGAAAGAATGAATTTCTTTAAGAAGCTATTTTTAAAATGATGAATGAAAATTAATGAAGCTTAAAAAAAATGAAAGTAAAAAAATTATTATATTGATGACATGAATAAACGGAAATTAATTTATAAATTGATGAGCGCACATTTAAATAAAAAGCATCAAGTATTCTTGAGGATGAAAGAAAGTTGAAGAAAATTGACGTAATATACTAGTCGTTTAACTATAAACGTTTTAATTGCTATACAACGAATTACTTAGCGTCGGAGCCATTTCAACGTTGGTTAGTAGAGCGATAGACCATGTTTATCATCATTTGCGGATCTCTTAATAGCAACTTTTATCGTCATCACAGGAGAGAAGATAAAAAAGCGAACGTTTTCCGCGAGGATGGATATCCGCATATCTAATGCGTCGAACTCAACGACGGAGAACCATCTGTAAATTTTAGTTATACATTTGTTTTTGTTACTCTGTTTCTTATTCTTTTCTTTCATCATCATCCTTGTTTTCACCCTTTTGCGCAATTTTTATTAATCTCTAGTTCATTATTACATTTACTTTTCTTCCTATTAATATTTATGAAAGTTTAATTTAATATAGAGGATATGCTGCTCATTCGAGTAAAATCTGAAGTTAATAAAACAAATATTATAAGTTAAATTATAAACTTGATGGAAAGTATTTTCACTTAATGATATTACCACAACCATGTATATGTAGATCAATATGTCTTTGAATGTATGTCAAATATCCGCCTGGTCGACCTTGAATAAGTATAAAAAATAAATGGATATTATTCTCTCTTATGATTTCAAATACAAGTTGAATAAATTGAATATAATAAATTTAAATAGTAATAATATGCAGTGATATTTATGTGTATACGAAAGTTGCTAGAAACATCGGTATCATAATTACCAATTCCTTCCTTCTTTCGAAACGGCTGTTGCATTGCAGAATATTTATTTACTAGTAAACGTTCTCATCCGGTATCATAGCCAAACAGTATTCAGAGAATAAAATAATAACAGGAACCAAGTAGAGAGGGTTGTAATTAAACCGATGACCGCCCGTTTTATTTTCATTAGCCAACCAAAGTTTTGAAAGTGGGTTTGCCTCTCAGATCTCGCAACCTTGGTTTTTTTTAATCGTCATTTTTTTTTTCTTCTCGTTAACGTTATTGCCTCCATAAACCATCAAAATAATATGAACTCGTTTCAATATACCAATCGCTTATTAATCTGAGACAATTAGCATAAAAAAAGAAAAAAAATGAAGGATAAAATTATGCAAACGATTTTAAGACTTTACTTATATTTTTATAACGATAAATATATCACTATCAGAAAAACACGATATTAAATTAAAAAAAAAAATTATGACAATTATTTTTCAATGAATTGTTGTATTATTATGTGATAACTTGATACTATCTTTGTATTTAGTAGCAGCTAGGCAGGTGAAAAAATGTTAATAAAGTGAATTGAATAGAAAGGAATAATTATGATGTCAATCGGCAATCAGCACACCAACTCAGGGACGATTGATATCGATGACTTATGTATATATATATATATATGTATATAATATCAACTTTATAAACTATACATTTACACTCAAAGTTAAATGTTTTATTTATGAATTTTTATCTGAGAAATTGAGGAGAAAGGTACGTGATCTTCGTAGAAAATATTGTAATGTACTTAATGTATTCATAGTAAAGAACGACCTTCTGTCTATAATACTGTGTCTCTCTTTCTCTGTACTTAGAAAGTCTCCCATTAGTTTGCCGATATTTGGGTCGAGTCTCAAACTGATTAAGAAAATTCATTATTAGTTATAAATCCATTGGTACCATTATTCTTAAAAATATAATAATTGTAATTTAATTAACTTGAAACTTTATAAATCAGTAAATATTTGCAAGTCATTAATGCTCACTTTCAAATTATTTTTATCTGTAAACGCAAAGCGTTAGATCTGCTCTAAATTTGTTTGAAAAATTTTTGCTGATACACTTATTTTAAATGAATACTAAAGATAATAAATTATAATAAATTGGTTCTGATATGAAAGAAATTTCGATATGTAAGACCAATGTAGTTTGTGGTCGATTTACGTTGATAAAATCTTAGAATAGAACCTGATTGAGATTGAAAAAAAACAATTTAGTCACGATTATACTAGACGTCATAGTTGCAGTAAAATTTATTGGTACTACATCATGAGGTGAAAAAAAATTAAAATTTTTTTTCAGTGACAACATTTATTTTTCCATATCTATCGATAAGATTAATAATTTTTGACACAATACATTTTTTCGATACATCTACTAAACAATATATTTATATTCATTCGGGACAAACAATTTGATACTATGTTTTATTCATTATAGTAATTAAGAGAGCTAAAGCGGAATATGAACTTTTAACGACCTGAAAAAAAGTAGATTATTTTTTTTTAATTTTCTACAAATTTAAAAAATAAATAAATGAAAATTTTTCGAATAAATTGCTTACAGAGAGAAATGTCGGCATTGATAAAATAAAGATACCAACTGCTTTGAATTCCAAAGGTCGCATTGTTTGGATCATAGAAATCGTTATAAGATTACTCAATTTATTATTGTCATAATTATTTTTACTATTATGATTAGAATTATTATTTTTATTTTTGACATACTCCCAACCAGATAACCATTGATTATAAGATAAACTATTTGCCTGAATATTATTTAATTGAGTAAAAACGATAGAATAACTATATTACATATATACTTAGTAATATATAAAAACTAAATTTAAAACAAACGATAATTTTTTACCATCCAAGTAAACTCGTTGCCGTACCAGCAAAATATAAATAATTCTTCAAGCATAGCTGCTATGAATATAGCGAATTGCATAAAATTTTTAACATCATCTAAGTTCTGAAATAAAATAAAAAAGATAGTTTATTACTATGAATTATTAATTCAATTTATTTGATTCAGTAAGCACGAATAATTCATACTAAAATCATTTGAAAACCATTAAGACAGATAACAGTTAAACTCGTTGCAAACTGAAGTAACATAAATGCACTAAATGTTGCATTAAGGTCATGAATAACTTTCATAAGTCTTTGATGATTTTTAATACACGTTATAAATCTTAAACTGAAACTATCATCAATATTTTTTTCAATTTCATTTTCGTCAAATAACAAAAATGTATGAATTTCCATATCTTCATCAGTTATTTTCATAGCATCACATTTATTTAAAATATTAAAAGTTTCTTTTGGCGATACTATAGTAGCTCGTTTTACAAGTTTACTGTTACAATTTTGGTAATTTGATGTTAAAGCTGCAAATTGCATTGTAGACCATCTGATTAATCCAATTACCAACATATCGGAGGCAAGTAAAATTGTTATACAGTACGCTACTAAATAAGATTGAAAAAAAACTGCCAATTCTCGATTTGGTGACATAGCTGTGTTTATTGGATATTGAGTATTTATAGGTAATCCAACTTTCTGTTTATGACCAAAAAATAACATTAATAATGGAAGAAATGATGATGGCAAGAAGAAAAGTGTAACTTGTGCTTCTTCTTTAAATGCACAATTTTTAATACACATTACTATTCCTTGATCTAAAAATCAAGTTTTATAACAATAGCATTTATTATTTAAATAATGAATTTATTAAATTTACCAGATGATTGTTGTAATATATTTATTGGATTGAACACAACATCAACATGATTCATTATTTCATCGTAAGATATCGTAAATTTGAAAAATTTTAATAGACACATAATAAGACCAATAATAAAACCTCCGACTTCCCCAGCAACTGTTAAATCTGTAATATTATTTATAGCAATAGTACCCATACCTGATATTTGAATGATTATAGCTGAATAATTAAAAATTCTGAAGATAAAATGTAAAATTTTCCAGAAAATGTTAACTGATGGTAAAAGTGGCCAAATACCGCTATATCTGTAATTATTATTGCAGGGACATATTCTTTGTGAATTACTTTTTAAAGTCTTTATAATTTTATTGCATTATACCTTAAGGTTTTAATACAGATATCTAAAAATCTACGATGTGTATAAGTCAGTGTTCTTTCCATTACTGAAGTACGAATAAAATTTATTTCCTCAAACTAAAAATAATTTCTTTGTTATAAAGTGAATAGTAAGGGGTGAAAATAAATGTATCCATAGAACCTTTATTTTTATATATTTTAAAATAAAGTACTTTTTTTTTCTTTGTTACATTTTTCACAACGTATTCTTTTCTGTTTATATATTATTTATTCGAAAATTATATAGGGGTTAAAAAAAATAACACTTACCATGTATATTATATTTTTAGAGGTAAAGAAAAGAATAAAGTTTACTTTGTATGAATGCTATCTTTATATCACTGAAAAAAAAGGTGTGAATAATAAAAAAGTTTGTTAAAAAATCATCACCTATGCAGTGTCAGAAAAAAAAAACTCAGGGGTGAGAATTTTTCCTCAACTAACCCCAAGTCAGTCTATATTTAATATCCGTAGAGTTAACATTGGGGATTTATATCGAGTGTCTTAAGCATAAAAAGAAAACTTGTGTTCAAAATTATTCTTTTTTTTCAAAACGATAAACAACTTCAGTTAAAAAAAAAAAATTATAAAAGTATCGGGTTAAAATTTTCTGACGCCAGTGCTCGAAGTGAGCTCTACTTGTTTCATTTTTTACAATTGATAAAAATTAGGTAACTTTTAATATTTCAAATTTGTATAGATTAATCTGCTATAATCTTTCACCGCTTAATGGTTAAATTATCGATGTATAATTTAATGTTGAATATCTCTTTTTTTTTTTTTAATTTTTTATAAGTAACATACTTGTTTGCAACTTTTACTTAAACTCTTGATTTTTATTTGTTCTTTTCTATATTTAAATCTCACGATGCAATATATGTCGTTTTCCATATATAATCAACACTAAACCGCATTTCATATAAAGTCAGTAAATATATATTAATATATTTATATGTAAATCATAAAGTTATTTTATAACTAACTCACGCTTACCTCAAACTCTATTAAGTTACTTTAATTGTAATTTCGTTTTTTTTTATTATTACTTTACTTCCTTTTTTCTTTTATTCTCACAATCTCATGATGACATGACTTAAACAATTGTATGATTCCGCATTCGCGTAATCGACCAACAATGAACGATTTAGTAGTGAGAATTTAATGTTATACATAATTAAATTATATTTCCGTCTTCCTTCTATTTAATGACTTAAACTCGAAAAAAATACTTTTTTTATTGGCTCGAAAAGTATATCGAAGAAACTTCAATTGATTGACGATCTATGAAACAAATAAATGAAAAAATAAAAATAGATTATTAATGAATTAAATAAATAAAATTAAGTTTTGAAATTAAAAAACTTATTTTCACATTTGCCATTTAATAATAGACCTTCAATAATGATTTTTTTTTTTTTTTATTTCAAATGTAAAGTGTTTTAGCGTATTAGTACATACAATCGATACAAAGTAGTTAATATATGACTGGATTATTCCCTATCTAGAGAGAGGAGTAAGATTCATGATCTTTTGAAATAATTACAGAATTAATTTATATAATGCTATTGGCATAAGAAATTCTATACTCATAAGTTTATTACTGTGATGTTATCTATCTATGTAAGAAAAAAAAAATTTCTCGTAAGTCAGTGCTAGACTGCAAAGATGATACTTGTAAGACCCTTGAGTCTGAGTACTTAATTAAATTACTTAAAGTTATTTGACCACCAAAGCTATTGCGTAAACACGTGTTTTGCGTAAATGTACAAATAGACGATGGATAAATCGTCTTGGTAGTGTGGAGAATACTCTCGATGCAAGTTCTCACGATCCGGTACTTTCTCCGCTAGTAAGCCAACGTTAAGTTGTAGCCCAATCGACAACTCGACTGGTCCAATGTACAGGTGTTTCCACTATTTTAATATGTCCAACATATATAATAAATATATTTTTCTTCTTCAAATAATCCATGCGAAATTTACTGGACCACTTGACCTACAAATCAATACACATAAATTATACAAGAATAAACGATTTAATTTAATTAAGAGTTATAAAAAAAAATTTCATCAATTATTATTCTTCTTTATTACTCTTTTTTGGTTGGCCAATTTATAAGTCAATTTGTAAATTTTTATTTTGCAATATGTATATTATTAACTTCAAATTCACTTGACACTTAAAATTATAAGTTAGCGGCATCTGCTGTATTGAAAATTGCAAAATAAATTGCTGAATAATTCGACGACCGTTTGGCGTCGAACGTGGCGATTTCTCTCTCGTCATCTCTCTTGAAGGTGTCTCTTTTGCGGCTCGCCCATGTCACATAATCACTGTTGATATATGCAACGTAATAGAAATCCTTGTTCTATGTATATACATATATATGCATATAAAACAAGACTGACTAGATTAAAAATGCATAATACTTCTATTGTTATTACAATTTATATTGTTGTGTATTCTCGGCCGGCTCGCATATGTTCTGACACCGAGTCGCTGACCGGGAAATGAGCGCATTGCCCTAAAGATATGCTTGCTATTCAATTGCACTAAATCTTTAGACAGAATCCTATTACAAACTTTCATAAATATTTCGTGACTGGCAGATTAAATAATATTCCATTGATATATACACCAAATACCTAAAAATCAAAATTGTAGTTCAAGGACTTGTATTATTCATTACGTACCTTATTTAAATTCTTGTAAAATACCTTGAGCAAGGACGGCGATTCAATTATGATGTTTAAACAGTTGTCAGACATTCGTTTCGATGTTAATTTTGAAAAAATCCCAGCTAGTAGTCAAGCTGTCTGACCAAAGATGTTATATCTGAAGCAGGTAGGTCGCGGTCACGGGGAGACTCAAGGGAGATGGGCACGATGTTATTTCTCAGTAAACGTGCTCTTCTTTTTCCTTTTGCCCCTTAACATTCTCAAATAGCCGTCCTTTCAGTGCAAGCGACGATTAATCGGTCTGTGCGGATGAATGAACTAGACTCGACCCGGTAGCCTCAGTACCCCGGTCTACTCTCGACTACTCTATGACTTGATCGTTCTGCTTGACCAACGGACGTCTCCTTTTACTATATATGCCAACTTGTGTTTACCGGTGCTCCTCTATCCTTTTCATGCCACACCCGGTCGTAGATCGAAAGAGACTTAACCAGCGGCTATTGATGTTGATGATGATGATGATGGTCTAGTGTCCGAGAATCTCTTCAACCTCGCCGTATACCTACTGACCTCGCTTGGGCTCCAACTGTTCAATAACTGATTTACTACACATTAGCCTTTTCTTTTCTTTTGCCCTCGAACTACATATTGCATTCCTCTAGTTTACTATAAAAATTTAGATACTGATGATGCTAATTAATTCTTTTGATTTACGACATACAATAGACTCAGATTGTTTCAACATTTTTTTTATCCACTTACATACAAACTTATAATTGTTATTATTATCATTTTCTTTTTTAAATGAATTACATTTATATTTTTGCGTTTAAAATGTATGTTAAACATAAATAAGATTGGTTTCAACTTTTTTCAAATAAATTCTTCCATTCACTCATCAGTCAGCCAACGAGAAAAATTAAAATAAATCTATATCGGTAAAATAATTACAGCAACTAAGTTTTAATCTAAAAAATCACATTAACGTTTATTCCGATTTTAATATTTACTAGTTGAAAAGAGATAAGAAAAAAATTTTAATGTCTATACTTAATCTTTTGAGCTATTTTAAGTAGAAAAATTAATATCATACCGAATAACCCAAGTAGCTCAGACAATTTTAAATCCATAATAGTATTTACCGAAGAAATCTGAGAAAAGGATGAAGAAAACATCAGACATGAAATGTAAAGAAAGAAAGAGAGAGGTAAGCAAAAAGTTTGCTTGCCGACGAGACTCGCAACCGAGTTTTGCTCGTGCCAACCTGAGTCGGTCAAATAACTGTATATGTCAAGTAGAGGGTCTGCGCGACATCTTCGTCATTGTCTAACGATACTCATGACTCTTCAACGTCCTCTCGACCTTCTCCAATTTCCATATTTGTTCATTATATCAACATACTCTTCAACTTTGTTTATATATCCCAAATGTGTAGATTTACTCTAAACCAATTTGACCTCGAGATTATCCTATTCTCACGTCAACTCTATTTCTGATGTGAATGATCTTCGCATCACGGCTAATACTTTTGTAAAACGAAAAAAAAAAAAATATGTACAAGGTCATTTAAAACCACTGATGATTCTAGAATTTCTTTTCCCGTTTTATACTTCTATGATATTCAATATACTTTTCATAGTCTATTAGGTAATAAAGTGTTAAGTTGAAACAATCAAAACTATTATTGCTTATGTTCATTATGCTTCAATACATAAGTAACAGCCTATTAATAAATACATTTTTTTTTTTCTAAAATAAAAGTAAAATTATTGTGTTTTTAAATTTTATAGACGATGCAGTTTCACAAAGAGACATTTCCGGTTTGGACCGAGATGGAAGAAATGGTAAGTGCTGATTTTGTTGATAATTTTCTAAATTACTGCATGATTTAAGCGGATAATAATAATAATGATAATTGCATGTTTTATGCTGCAATCGCATTGCAAAGCAGGCGTTCTCAAAATAATTAAGGTTGAAATATAAACAATTAAACTTATTTTCAAAAAACATTGAAGTAGCGTAAATTAAATTAAACTATTGTTATAATATAGATAAAAAAAAGTAAGTTTTGTTATCGGACAGTCTTCTCCTACCGAGCGACTCATCTTTTTCTGCTCTTAATTTTCGTCATTTAATATCTCTTGTGAATCTTAAGATTTCTCTTTACTTCTCTTGCATCACTATCATCATCTAGATTTATTACAGAACAGGTCATACAATACATTTTCTTAAGATTTAAGTTCGTATAGACGCATGATGCGGCAATTTATGTATATCTTTTTTCTTCTTTGTAACATTACCTTTACTTCTATATATATATATATATATATATATATATATATATATATATATATATATATATATATATATATATATGTCCTGATTTAATTAATTTAATTTCCATTTTTATTTCATTTAATAAATAATTTACTTTGCCATAACCATTATTACATTTTTATTAATTCTAATTTTCCGCAACTGACTGATCTGATGCAAATCAATTATTTAAAGATGCCGAACTGTAAATTTAATACTTAAATGAATATATTATTAATTATATATACATACACATATATATATATATATATATATATATATATATATATATACTTTGTACTACTTAAAATTAATACATTAATACCGATGTGGTCCAGCTTTCTTCAATTGTACATGTATATATACATATACATATACATATACATATACATTTATATTTAAATTGTATTATAGATATTCAAAAGAACTATTTCTCTATTAATCTTATTCACAAAATTACTCCTTTGCTAAAAGACTAATAAATATATTAAACAGATAAAATCAGCCTCAAAGGTAAACTATTTAACGATTAATAGGTTAATAAGCTTTTCATAAAAATTGTTAATTACTTTTAATAATTGATAATGAAATGTAAAAATCAATAAACATATTTTATTATTACATATATATATATATTTATACGAGGGAGGTGGTTTAAAGCTTCGATGGAGCATAAAAATAATTTCTACATTGACATACACATGCATATAAATAAATAAACAAATTTTTTTTTGGGCTCGTCTACTAAAGTTCGTCTCTCTCTTTTTTTTCTGTTTCTGTTACTGCTCCCGCCTGCCATGTCCCTGCCTCTTCAACTTCTTCTCAACAACTGTGGATGCCGTCTGTCTCCAACGTTCGCCCGCCACCTCCGTCTCTCCGATATTACTTCTACATATTTATATATAAACAATATTAAAACAAACATTATATTTAAAATAATCAAACGTAATTACATATACTACTAACAATGACTTTTGTACAAAAAAAAATTTATTATTATTATTTCTTATTGACTTACTAAACAAATCGTCCGTAATGAAAATATTTATAAAACAATTGTACAAATGACTTGACGACAATAATTATTTTATTTTTATATTTATTATAATTAAAATTAAAAAAAAAAACATTACATTTATTTAATAATTAAAATAATAGACATGACAACAGTTCTTCTTGTATCCGCTCGTCCAGGTAAATCAGTTCCTCCTGTTGGTTTAATTGGCAAAACAGCACGAACATTTGTTCAAGACGGCGCTAGTACTGAATATGCAACTCAAGTTGTAGATACAACATTAGATGATGGACGTGTTTATGCACGTATTTTATCGACATCAAGTCGTGTTTTTTATGATAAAGACAGTAGTAGTAGTAGTGGTAGTTTATCATCGATACCTGAATCATCAAAAATAAATCCATTTCTCGTTTACCCATCACGAGTATCACCGCAAGATGAATGGAAACTTTTTGGTGGGGTTATCGAAGAAGATGATTCGTCATCGAATGCCGGTAAACGTGAAGAAGCAATAATAAGAAAAGAAATATCATCATCATCATCATCGAGTAGTTCTAATGAGCCTCATGACCGAGAAAATGATATATTTGAAATGAGACGTGAATTTAATACCGATAATCAAAGATTTAAACCTGCTAAAGTACGCACACCTAATTTACCAACTTATACAGTTAAGCATGAGCTGATTGGGCATACTGGCTCGAATGAAGATAATGAAGAAGAAACAAGAAGTTTTAAACCGAGGATACCGAAAATTTTTAAACAACCATCTCGTTTAATTGCTAAAAAAGAAAGTTCACGATCTTTCAGTACAGTTACTTACTATGGTTTTGCTGATTTTACAACGATTGTTGGTGACACAATTATTGTATTTTCACCCAGTACAGCTCCAGCACCTTCTGCTCGTCCTGTAACTAAGATTACAGGTGATGCGACCTTAAGACCTGGTGATGGAAGTGCTGTATCGATTCAACCCACAAGTATTATACGAAATGATAAAACAGCCGATCCTCTTTTGGATGCTATCAATGGACGTAAACAATCAGAATCAAGTGTTTTAACTCCTAGTATGATTGAAGAACCTGCAGAATTATCATCATCTAAATCTACACCTCTGCTTTTACTTCCTGAAACAGAAAGTCTTAAGCCAACTGGCTTACTCAAAGTTGTTGACTCAACAACATCATTAGATGGTACGACAACTCATTATAAGAGTCTTATTTATGGTACTTATGTTGGTACTAATTATGCTCAGATTATTCATACATCTTCAAATGTATATTTCTTCCCTGATGAAGCAACTGTCACTTATGATACAACAGTAAAGTCTGAGGAAGAAACTGAAGAACCTTTAACAACAATAGGGATTGATACAACAACATCATCATTACCAACTAAAGATGAAACACTTTCTTCTGAAAATAATGAACTTACCACGCCTTTGGAAGAAACAACAGAGAATTCATCGACATTGAATATTGCTCATACTACTCCAATGGAACCAGATATTCCTAATGATATTGTTAATGATCCTCAAGGCCGTAGTGTCAAAGGAGGATCAGCTAAAAACAATATCGATAATGATGGTAAAAAACTTGAATTTGCTACAAGATTACTACCTTCTACTGCTTATAAAACATTTACATATTTCACAACTTTCTTTATTCCTGATGAAACAAATAAAGATTTAACTACGACATCTGTTAAATCACGAGAAGTCGTTTCTTCTGAAGTATCTTATCTTACAGAATTAATTCTACCAAGTGCTACTAATGATGTTTCGTCAATGTCAACGGCATCAACAACAATACCTCCCGTAGATACAACATTTTCATCAGTTTCCACAACGACAACTCCTTCAACGCCTTCAGAAGCAAGTCCTAAAGCAGAAGATGAGGATTCAACAACAAAACGAGAAGAAATAGAACTTATTTTCAAAACTCTTTATACGACTTATACTTATTTGACGACATTTTTCCAAGAAAGTACATCAAGTGTTTCTAGTCGTGAAGTTGTTGAAACTAATGTCGTAACTCAGACTATTGGACCTGATGGAATATTTGGTGATGTTGCTGGATTATTTAATGATGATATAACAATTACTCCAACAAAAATTCAAGATACTGTTCAATCTTCAACTATTTTGATGCCTGAAGAAGATTCGGTAACTTATGAAGCTTCTACTACTCTAGAAGACTCAACAACTGAAGCTGGTTTAACGACATTGCAGGATCTAGAAGATGGTAAGACTACAATTGAAGACAGTTTCAATAAATTATCTATACTTGAACCAAGTCCTACACCTAGTGTAGTTACTGATTTACCGAAATTTGAAACAAAAACCTATTTCACAACCTACACTTATTTTACAACTATATTTGTTGATGATGAAACAGAAATAGAAACAAGAACTGAGGTCTTCAGTAATATTATAACGGAAAAAATTGAGCCAACAGCAGTGGCTCCACCACCACAAGAACCATCTTTAATTCCAACAACACCGAAGAGCGCACCTGCACCTGCACCTCCACCAGATATTCTTGCATACTTAGAAGCGATACAAAAACAAAAATCTCAAGAAGAAGCATTAAAAGCTGCTAAAAAAGTTCAACAAACTGGTGCAGGTAAAACAACTATCAAGCCTGACGAAAACGAACAAACAACTCTCGATATGTTAGAGGATTCAACAGAGAAAGTATTAGTTGATGGTGAAGTACTTGGTTCTATGATAACCGATGTAATATCTTCATCTAGCTCTAGTGATGGACCAATACTCGAGCCATCAATGGAAAAGAGAAATGTTGGCGCTGCACCCGAAGATCAAGAACTCTCAGAGTCAAATCATCATGAAGTCGAACCAGCGCCCACACTTCTTCTTCGTACTAGTTACACGACATTTACATACTTTACGACAATGTATAAAGGTGACGCGAGCAATGTTGTTTCTCGGTTAGAAACAGTTACAAATGTCGTGACAGAAACGATAAGACCCACGCCGGCGATTGAGATGTCAGCAACTGAAACAAGTACTCTTCCTGTAACTTACTTTACCACCTTTACTTATTGGACGACATTTTATCGTGCCGGAGATACGATAACAACGAGCCGTGAAGAAACTGTTAGCAATATAGTCACACCTGGTGTATCACCAACTCCAAGTGTTCAACTGGGTGTTATCATGACCTATCGACCAGACTCATTGCTCAGTGATGAAGAAGAAACAACAGACAAAGCAATTGCTGATAATGAAGTTATGGAATTAGAAAAAAGTACAAGTCCTATTCCTTCACCCAAAGAAATAGTTTACTCAGCTCCAGAAGATCAACCAGTAATTGACGTATCAACAATTAATCCAGAACCAACAACGTATTACACAACTTTCACGTACTTTACTACGTCTTATATTGGAAATGAAACAGTTCTCAATTCTAGATTAGAGACAATCACCAGTGTAGCACTAGGAGAAATTCCTAAAGCAACAGGAAGAGCAATCGGGGCAGTACCAACAAAACTTCAGGATCTTGAGACAGAAGAAAAAATACGTACCGTTGAGGTAACGCCTACGAAAGTAGCTGAAGAGCCTAAAACAGGTTTAATATCAACATTAAAGTCTAGTGCTGTTGCTAATGGAACAACTACTCACTTTACAACGGATATTTATGGTACGTACATTGATGGTTTATATGCGCAGTTAGTGCAGAGTAGTACGAGCTTAGAAACTCCATCTTTGACTTCAAGTACTTCAGTCTCACCAACAGCAACTTCAGCCACTCCAGCTCTTCCTACTGGCATTCTTTCATTAAATAAAGGTAGTATTATTGATGCTGATAAAGTAACTACTGTTTACTTTGCCACTAGTCAAATTGGCACACTTATCGATGGGCTCTATGCTAAAGTTATTGAAAGTACTTCAAGTACAAAAATAGATGCCGAAAGAAAAGCTACATTAAAACATCCAGAAGAACGTCATAGAACTGGATTAGTAAGACTTATTAAAGGGCAAATAGAATCTGATAGTGTAACTATCGTTTATCAGTCTAAAGTTATTGGTACAAGCATCGAAGGACGATATGCGCAAATTATAGAAAGTACTTCTAGTTATCTTCATGGCTCAAATACAGTTTCTCCGACAGCAACAGTATCTTTCCTTGCTTCTCAAACTCCAGGTCTTCCATCCCCTACTCCAGTAGTAATTCAGTCATCATTATCTGAAGGAAGTCAAGAAGACAATGGAACTAATGAAGAAGAGAATGAAGGAGGAGAAGAAGAAGACGAGGAAGAAAATGAAGATGATCAGAAGCCAAAGAAGAAATCACGTCTTACTTATCCTGGTCGGAAGAGTACATTTACTCCTGCCATCAGACCATTCTTGTCACGAAGCAGGCCGACATTCAATCCAAAAAGAAAAGGTGCTCAAGCGGCCACAACAATTACACGAACTGACATCACACCAACAATAACAGCGACGTTAGCTGGAACAAAAGGAAATCGTTTTTCTTCTTCACGAAGTCGATCAGTTATTTCAGCATCTGCAACAGCTTCACTTAATTCATCAAGACGTTTCTCCGGAAGGAAAACACCACTTAGCTCATCACCAACCGGACCAGCAAATGCACGCAGTAGAAGTTCAGGCAGATTTTCTCCTTCGTCAACATCTTCTTCTGCTCGACGTGGATCCAGTTCTGCTATCCGCGGATCTTCAGCAAGACCAGCTATCAGAGGATCAAGTTCATCATTTGCAGGGTCATCTTCAAGATTTAGAAATGGCATTAGACCATCCTCAACTTCGATTAAACCCTCTCAAACAATTAGTCCAACAATAGCTCCAGTCACAAAATCCGATGATCAAGAAGATGAAGCAAATGAATTTACTGAATCAACTTTTATAACAGATGAGACACCTTTCCCAACTGAATTTGATGATTTTGAAGAAACTGCTACCACAATACCAATCAGAACAACAACTGAGTCTTCAAGAAGATCTACTAATCCGCTTCTTAGATTTAGAAGACCATTAAACCTATCCCCAGTATCTCGTAGTACTTCTCAACCACGACGAACTACTACTTCTGCAACAAGTACCCCAAAAACTCCAACAGTTGCTCCTCGATCTTCTAACGCCCGATCACTTAATTCTCCGACGCTTCCACCATTTTCTTCACGTTCCAGAGGTAATAATCGTCTCTTCCCACCTCGAAATTTCATCAACCAACGTCAACCAGACCCAGTAGAAGAAATTGAAAATCCCGAAGAGAGTGATGATACTAATCTCGAAAATGAAAAATTAGTTGAAGAAATAGTCGATAACGATTATGAAGGTTCAGAAAATAATAAACGTCGCCGTATTCCCAATAAGACTGATGTGTCCTCTACAACATCAAGACCTACATATGGTAATAGATATATTTCTCAGAGAAGAAGATCAAAACGTCAAGCACCTCAATTACGTTCGTACTCAGCTAATCGATACCGCAGACCTGGAAATATTCATACGTCAGCAGAAGATCGTTCAGATGACGATACTTCTAATGATGAAGATGGAATTGTAAAACCTGGATCTCGATATATCGCAAGAGGAAGATCTCTTTCATCGACTCGAAATGTTGCCAAAAGTACTACAGAAAAATATTCCAGTGAGTCCGGTGAAATTTCAAATACACGAAACAGAAGACCAACTAATAGTCGAGTAAAACCTAGTCCTACAGCATCAGCAGGAAGACAATTCACTTTACGAGAAAAGAATCCTTCTTATAAACGTACTTCTCTGACTAAACAAGATAATTTGAGGAGACCAAATTCAAGAGTCAGAACTACGAACGGAAGACGTACAACGGAGTCTTATGATTCTCGACGAGGTACTACTCCATGGACAATCTCAAGAAATCGAAATATTAATAGAAGAGTACAACCAAGAGGCAGAGGTGGATCACGAGAAGATTTGAATGGTTATGGCAGAGACGATAGTCCAATCACGGTTACTCATTATGTACCAACAGAAATAACACTTCCTGTAGTATCTCATGGTACTACTGAATTTCGTAATATCATTACAGCTAGTCCAAGTATTGAAGTACTCAATCCAGAAGCTTATAATACAGTAACCGGTGGTGATGGCCGACAGCTTGTTGTCCTCGTCAGTGAATCGACTTCATTAAATCCTCTTGGTCAGACTGAAGTAACACGTTTTCTATTACACAGTACACCAACTACCAGAGTATCGCATACGTTAACTACCGTTGGTGGTCGACGTGTTTCACAGTCTCTTATTGTACCTTCAACTGTTTATTCTGTCGAGAATGTTGTATCAACCATTCCAGCATCATTTAATAATCAAAATAATCCTCTTGCAAATATACTATTGTCACAATTGTTAGGTCAATTGGGTCCTAAAAATCCTAATTTTGCTAATGTCCAAGCGCCTGATGTTCAAGCGACACCAACAACTCAGTATAACGTCAGAACAACAACTTATGTTACAACAATTACTAAAGAAAAAAGTACAATTATACCTTTGACATTTAGGGGTAAAGAAATTCTAACGACTCTTGTTGATTCATCAACAGACGTTGTCACAGCTACTGAATTTATTACTGATACAGTTCTTGTTACTCCAACAGCAGCATTACCAGCTGCTAATTTAAATTCACTTCTTCTTCTTCTCCAACAATCCCCACAAATTCAGCAGCAACAACAACTTCAGCTACAGCTGCAGCAGCAACAACTTCAGCAACCTCAAGACCCATTATTTTCGGTCGCGCCAATATCCAGTCAAAGTAATTCACTCCCTGGTGAAATCGAGCGTAAACATCAACCAGCAGATCTTGATTATCGACCTGAAGATGATTCTTCAGCGTCAGTTGAAGAATTTGATAAACCAGTAGCACATAAAGTTAAATCAGAAAATAAAAAAGCTAATTCTGAAAAAACAATGGATGATTCTTCAGCTTCATCCATTTCAAGAAGAAGACGTGATTTGATTGACAAAGTGAGGCCGTCTATTCCACCATCACTTTATGCCCATCCTGAAGCTAAATCTGGTCTCAGTCCCAGTGAAGAATTTATGGGTGTACATGCACCAACACAGAGTCTCGAGAGCGTTGTGGGTGACGTCGGACGGCACATTTCCACGTCCATCCGTGCCTAATCCTGTCCTAATTTATATTTCTTTTATTATTATTTTTTTTAATTATACATAACTTAACTATTATTTCTTTCCATACCCAATATAACAACGTCTTGTACCTTAAGCCAAACGTCCTATATCTCAGCTTATCGTTTATTTTTCTTTGCTCACTTTATTTTATTATAGACGTGAGTCTGAAGTACATGATATTCGGCTTAAAGTATCAAGCTGCCGGAAGTAATCCCTTCCAAATCCTCCAAAGATTCTCTCATCCATCTTTAACTATTTTTTATACATCTCTAGATAACTCGTTCCCAATTCTCCTTCTTTATTATTTCTTTAAATTTTAATTCACTATTTTTACATACACTCAGAACATTTCAAATCCTCAATTCCATAAATTTAATATCCTTTATTGCCGCACGTGCGCCCACACACTCAACGAAAACTCTCAGAAATGACTTGTGACCAAATATAAAAAAAAATTTAGTATTTATTAAAGACAACTGGATTCACGTATACAATATACACCATGACACGCTTTAACGCTGCGCTAAAAGCTTATATTTTTATATTTAAAAAAAAAAAAAAATATTATTATGCTGGTGATTGATGCACGTGGTTTTTGATAAATAATTAAATAATTAAAAAAAAAAAAAGAGAAAAAAGACAAGACATGGTCTTTTCAGATGATGCTATTGATGAACAAAAATATTCAATTGATGAACAAAGTTACTACGATGATTATTACGATGAACCTGATGATTATGTTCAAACTAAACGAAGAAAAGTGATACGAGTACGGGTACCATCTCATTTATCTCACAATAGAAAAGCTGAAAGAGCACACAAATATACTGTAGTAAGAAAACGACCACTTGTGCCTTACACAAAATCTTCAATACCTGAAAAAATAATTCCACCATCACCGCGACGAATTGTTGTAACACGTGTCAGAAGTCTTGGTGCTCGATCGAGACAATTTGATTATGAAGATTCAGTTTACCCTGACAGTACATTACCAAAACGTCATAAAGTTACGGTTACTCGTACGAGAAAATTGAGACCAACTGCAAATATTGAGTTAACTCAGACACCAAAAACACGAGTAACTAGAAAAAAACTTATTACAGTACGACCTGTTGTTTCATCAACTCCGACATTTGCTATTATTACCACAGGTTTTTATGGAATTCCTGATAATGATGATGACGAAGGTGATGAGGGTGACTATGTTAATAATGATGATGAAGGCGATACTGAAGATAATGTAGAGGAAGATGGTAATGTGAAAAATACTCAAAGTGAAATAGAAGAGACAGCTGAATTACCACCGAGTCTTGTAGGTACAGCTAATGACATTGAAAAACTAGAGGTTGAGAATGCTAAAGATGAGGAACTTTCAAATAAGTTTGAGGTAGAAGTTCCTGCAGAACCAAGTACAATAAGTGATATTACACCAGTAATTATTACCGACAATTTCTTTTTTCCTGCATCGTCAGATAATGATGAAGAAGAGAATGGAGAAATAGATGAGGATGAAAATAATACTACGACCGAAGAAATTGTTCAAGACACAGATGATTCGCAAAGGCACGCATACGAAGAATCGGAGAATGAAAAAGTCGATCATCTTCAGAATAATGAGAGTGAAGAATTAATGACGACAGAAAAAATTCCAATAACTGAAAAAATAGAAATAACAGAGTCTTCTCCAACAACAATTGAAAATGTTAACTTAGAGGATTCAAACTCTACTACTCAATCAAGTACGACAGAAGTACTTTTAGAACCCTCTTCACCATCATCTCCCGAATCTGAACAAATTTATGATACTACAGAAAATATTAATGAAAATTCAGAAGAAGAACTAAGTGTTGTACCACTAAAACCTTACACTGAAACTTCTTCTTCTTTATTATCGTCAAGTCTTGACTCTGATCAGCTTTTAATGAGTTATATACCAAGTGTGATTCCATTGGAATCATCAATGAGCCATAATCAAGATTATCAGTCTCTTTTTGAACCAACTGAAACTCTACAAACTGAATCTTCAAGCTCAAGCTCAAGCTCAAGCTCAAGCTCAACAACGGCAACAACAACAACAACTTTTGTGACTTCGCCAACGCCTGAAGAAATTGAAGCTGGTCTTTCTGACGAACTCTACTTATCCTTATCAAGACCAGATTTTCCACAAATGTTTCCATCTCAATCTCCTATAAATGAGCAGGAGTCAAAGGTGAATGATGAAAATTATTCGCTTCCTGCGTCAGTATCCTTGGAACCCGAACCAATTCCAACTGTTGTTTTCACCGAGACTATTGTTACCTCAACTCGATTAAGAACTTATACTTATGTTGTCACTAAATTAAATGGACTGGAAACTCAGGTGACGTCTTCAACGACTGTTCGACCTCGCGTGACGACACTGACACTGACAGTACCTGTTACAATCATACCCTCCTCAATCGAGAGTGTGGAATCTATACGTCTCAGCACCGTAACGACTGCCTCACGTCGAGAACCCGATGGTGAGTACTATCCCAGTTCCTTAAATTTCATATCAAGGGAATTTATTCAATCATCGAGGATTTCTCCAAATAAAATCCTTAAAAACCCATCATACCGTAATTATTTATTCAATAATTTAATATATATAGTTCTTTGCTCTGAAAATATCTTTCAAAAATATTTCTAAAAATTAATTCTTTATGTAAAAAAAAAATTTCTGTACAAAAAATTTCTTATTCTTCATTTAATTGTTTAATTAATTACTTGATTAATTTTCTTTTTCAATTTTTATGTTTATAAAAAAACTTGACAATTTAATCTGATCTATTCTTTACATATTTAATTACTTTCTAATGTAAATATTGTAAATTCATTATCGAAATTCTTCATGTTCTGTATATAAATTCCTGTTGTCTATTATAAATTTTAACTATCTTAAAAAATAATAAAAAAATTAAAAATCATAATCAAATACAAACATAAAACATTTAATGTTTTCTGTTTGACCTTTGAGAGAATATATAATTATATTTATATATTTAAAAAAAATTGAAATAAACAACAGGACAAGAATCAAGGCGTGAAACAAGAATGATGGATGAAGATGCGGAGGGTGAAGGAAGAAGACTCAACTTGGCGACACGAGTAATGTCAAATGGGGTAGAAGTTATAGTTGCTGGTCCCACGCCAGCATTGCGATGGGAAAATTTAAATCCACAACCCACACTCACTCTCTCTGACGCAGTTGTTATGCTTATGCCTCAAGAAGATCCTAACGAATTTGTTACCAAGACTTGCACAACGACATTTACTTATTTAAATACCATTACTAAGGATGGCACGACAATCGTTTCGACCGACCAACAGGTAATTTGTTTTTATTTTCATTTTTATTTATACATTCTTTTAAATATATTTAAATTATTTTAAATTTAAATTCAACATACTAGATAGTATTTATTATATTAATGCGTACAATAAAATACTCGTAGTGTAATCCAAGAATTCCTCAAGAAAGTAAAGTAATATACGTGACAGGATTAATAATAAATGCTATACTATAACAATGAATGTTATTCTGCTTCAAGGTCGTCGCAAATACGGCAACAGAAGAACGCCATAGAAAGCCAGGATCAGAATCAGCAGCAGTAACTCTTGCTGCTTCGCCCACTTTAAGAACAGAGGTATTCAAGACAACCTACACATATCTTACATTGAACACAGACCATCCGGATGCGGACAACGCTCTAGGAAGCAGCCAGAAAGTAATAACAAATACAGTGACGGCACCACAGCATTACTTAGATATGATTCTAGAGCCGTCTGAAGCACCACCACCTCAAACAAATACTTATCTTAGTACACGTGTCCTTGAAAAGACATTTATTGAAGACGGAATGACAAGAATAGCAACTATGAGTGACACCATTACTCGTCTTATTATCACTGAATCAGTACCACCTCCGCCTCGTCCAACTAGTGTCACTACAACACTTACAGCTCTTGATAATCCTGAGGATACTCTTACGGACATTATGAAAACATATTACATCACTTATACTTACTATAATACTTATCTTGAAAAAGGTAGCAGTACCGTTGTCCGAACAAACGTCGCTACTTCAACAGATGTTGCTGTTGAAAAGGTGAAGAAGACTGGTGTTATCGATACACAGGTGACTGCAACGCCAAGTATTGAACCTATTAAGATATTTGCTACCAAGACTTACTTAACAACTTTCACATATTTCACCACACTACTTCAGGTAATTTTTAATATTTATTACTTTAATAATCATCTTTATAAAATATTATGTTCATTATTACCAATAATGATAAATGATAATTTTTTGAACTATAGGCTGGCCCTGATGGTGAAACTTCTACGACCATCTCCTCAAGATCTCATGTAGTAGAGAACGTTGTGACAGAATCTATAGCTCCAAGCTTACTTAATGCTGGTTATATGAACCTTTTGACGACAGCTCATCATTCAGATTCAGTAAAAAATGTTGTTACGGGTTCGACAATTATTTTTTTTGATGAAGAAGACCAGATTGATTCATCCAGCACTAGTACACAAGTTCAACCAACAGCTTCTCTAGAATCATCTGAATCAGTTATCGAAAACTCTGAAGTTCCAGTATCCCAATCTTCTGAAGCTGAAACAGAGCCTCAGAAAGATGAACCAGAAAAACAACAGAGTGAGCAAAATACAAGTGATTTGGATACCAGCGCGTCTTCAGCAATAACTCACGACGAATCATTAACTCAAGACAATGATGCGGCTGAAAATAATAATGGATCTCCAAGTAGACCGGTTGGAGGTGGTTTGTTGAGCCTTGGATCTCTTGGGATCAATGGGTTGTCAGCTTTGGGACCAGTTATTACTGCTATGGCTGGACTTCTTCAAGGCAAGCCATCAGCTAATCGCCGAAATGATACTATACCGCAGGCTTCGAATCCTCCAGTTGTTAATCAAGAGCCTCAAGAACTCACGACTCAGCGGTCACCAATTTATATACCTGTTGCCGAGTTTGCAGATGGTGATATTGAAACAGCGGAGAGTCAAAATATTGCTGCTCAATTAGCTAATCCAAATCCAAACTTTATACCGGAAACGAGGCATAAAGTTGCAGCGAGTCTTGTTGATGGTATTCCAATATCTCCTGGAGAAGTTATTACAGCAAACAGTGATGTTATTATTGGTAAGCCTGGTATACTGGCACCCCGACCACCTCAAACATATCTTCAAAGTGAAAATGAAAATCAAAACTTTGGAATGAAACCTCCACCAATATCTGTACCTAATATTCCAGTTCATCCTATTTTGGAAGTGATTAAAGATGATAGACCCGAACCTAGTCGTCATAGCCCTCACGCAATTTCTTTAAATTCTAAACGTCCACTGAAAATTCCTCATCACTTGAATAAAGAACCGATGAGAAACGGATTAAAACATGATATTTTAGAGAATGATCCACTTCTTAAACCCCCTGGAAGACCTAATATTGAAAAGTATGCTAACCCAAACATCAATACAAAAGAACCTGAGTGGATTTCTAATATCTTCAAACGACCTTGGAGCTCAAAAGATCCATTAATGCCTCCTCCAGCGCCACCAACTCCTTCCAGAATTGATCAAGAATTGAATCCGTATCCACCACAAGAGTCTCAACCGTGGACAAATCACCCTTTAGATGAACACCATAATCACTCACCGTGGACTCAAAAAGATCCTATTATTACTGGTACCAACTTAGAAAGCTCTAAGTTAAAACCAGAATCCACACACTTAATAGCTTCTGAGCCAATAATCCACCAAGTTCCTCACGTAATAGATCGATCAACCGGTCAACCATTGCTTGTAAATATTCAACCAAGTCAAGTGGCAAATGTCGTTATTCCTCAAGGTGGAACACAGGCTCTTATTTTTGGTGATACTAATGAACCACATATTAGTGGACAATATTTTGATGATCCTTCACCTTATCCAGAACCAGAGGAATATCCTCATTACACTGGATTTGAAAAACATGAAAATAATCCATCAAATTTTATGATCCCACCTGCACCACCATCGAATAATTATAAATCACCTTCTCAAAAGCCTCATTCACATACTGTTCCTAACTCCAACAATCGAATTTATTCAAAATTTCCTCGGCCACATGACAAAATTGAGATACATACGAACGTTCGACCTGAAAAAAGACCATCGGATGTTCAACTGATTCAAAGACCTGAATCTCATGGACAATCAAATCAAGGTCAAGTACACACAGAAATTTTAGTACACCATTCACCTGATTCAGTAAATCTTAATGCTAATTTGAGACCTCAACCTAACCAAAACCAACCAGGATTTTCACCTCCACGAAGAGATTACCATGTACCTTCATTGAATGAACTTCCACCTCGAAGAACTACAGACATTTCTCCACCTACCGAGGTTTCTCATCATCATCATCATCATCATCATCATCATCATCGATATGGCTATCAACATGAGAAGCCAAACAGAACAATTACCAATGATGTCTTAAAACAAAAGTGGAAGAATGACAGAACAAAACCAAGAATTACAGTTGTTCGACCAAGGCCGGCTGTAAGACCACCAAGACCTACTCATTATCCTAATCCAGACAGGACTTCAGGATTTGGAACAAAATTAAAGTATCCTTATCGACCTCCATCACATGTTGCTCAGGCGCCTCACCCACCACAAATTCCAGTCAGTTGGCAAGAGGAGACTAAAAATGAACAATCTTCTAATGTTAATTATCAACAGCACAAAAATCAAGAGCCTCAAGAAAATCTTCCAACTGGAGCAACTGGTTACAGAAATCCATTGATTGGAAATGCTAAGAGACCTATGCAACAGCATCCTGTTCAGCCAACCAGTTATCAGCCATCACCTCCACAAAATCATCACGTTCACCAGCTGCCTCCTGACATAAGTCCTCCAGTTCTTCAGAGCTTTGGACAAATTCTTCCTCATCCAGATGAACCTGAAATTCCCTGGTCTGATACACAAACTGAAGCTGGCCCTGATTCAACTGCTGAAGAATCTGAAGAAAGTATCAATTATCATGATGAAATTTCAAATATTGAACTTGATAAACAGCAGCATCAACATCAGCAACAAAAACAAGAACAACAACAGCAACAACAACAACAACAACAACAACAACAACAACAACAACAACAACAACAACAACAACAACAACAACAACAACAACAACAACAACAACAACAACAACAACAACAACAACAACAACAACAACAACAACAAAAGCAGCGACAGCAACAACAACAACAACAAAAACAGCAACAAGAAGAACAACAACTACAGATACAGCTGCAACAGCATCAACAACAACACCAGCATCAATTGCAGCAGCATCAACAGCAACATGAACAGCAGCTTCATCAACAACAACAACAACACCAGCATCAACAACAACAGCATCAACACCAGCATCAACAGCATCAACAACAACACCAACAGCAACACCAACAGCAACACCAATTGCAACAACAGCTGCAACAACAACATCAGCAGCAGCAGCAGCAAGATCAACAAGAACAACAACAGCAACAACAATTTGAGAATCAGTTTGCTGAAGAACATGAATATGATGAACCAATTGAACCGATCCAGTTTGAATTAGAAGTGCAAGATGCGAGCAATCAAACAGAAAAACCGTTCAATAACGTTGAATCATCAACTAAAAAAGTTGAAACTATTGAAGAAAATATTTTCTACCAAACTAAAACGGAAACTCCACCAGAAAATTATAACAACAATAATTATCCTTCTGTAAATGTCTTAAAGCCGTATGAAATTTATGAAGACAACTCAGAAACGGAAAATCAAGAAAATGAAAGAATTTCTGATGACAATATAGGCTATGATGTGATTCAAAGTGTCCCATTTGGTGATAAGGTTACTGCAACTAACTCCAAGCCCTTTGAACACGACGATACAGTTGATTTAAAACCACCTGCCATTATCCCTAAATTTGTTCCTGAAAAACCAACAAAATTGAAACCATTCCAGCATCACCAAGTTGTATCAACACCACGTCCAGTTTTTGAACACGAAAAAGAAATATCTATAACACGTGATCCTAAACCTCCCAGTGGTCATGCTCGGCCTCCCATAGACTGGGAAACTATTCACAAGATAAACAATGAGAATTATTATTCCAACAGAAGAAACTTGACATTCACCCGTACAAATCATTCTCACGGTAATTCAGACTTTAAATACGTTAACACGGAAAAAATTCGTAATACCGAAGTTACGTCACCATCTATAGGTACTAGAGTTCATCCAGCTTATCCACATATACTTACTAAGCCAAGACCTGTGCTACCGATTCCGATTACTATTTCTTCTGGTTCATCGTCCAAAACAAAACACTCGCAAAAGGATAAAAATAATCACAATAATGAAGAATCTACACTACATTTTGAAAAACCAAATATCCATATGCGGCCTATCATCATACATGCTAAAGATAGAAATCGAGAAACTCTTGAAACCGCTTACCAAACAAATTTCGCAGTTCACGAAGAAGAACAAAATTTACCAAACAATAAAAGAACTCAGTTAATAAACAAAGCAAGTAATTCTAATGAATTAAAAGTTCCTTCTCAAGAAATGATGCCTCCACCAACAACAAAAGCAACAATGCAAGACAATATAAACAATGATAATGCTGAAGGTGACCTTAAACCACCTCCAATCCCTGCTGACGTTGTCGGAATGTCACCACCTCCAGTAGCTATCACAACTACAACTGCAAGACCTTCATCAACGGCAATAAATGACTCTGGATTAAGACCACCACCACCCAAGTACATTCCTTTAGATTCTTCTAAAGTTGTTGGAGAAACTCCGCCACCACCGTCCACACCATCAGTACTAAGTGTTAGTATGGTACCACCAACAATCCCAAGGCCAAATAAATCTCGGCCTTTCTTGATGGAATTATTATCTCAAGATATGGTACCACCACGTCCACCTGTTATTGAAAGTTCTAGGCCAATTGAAATTGCTACTGTTAGACCTGCTATTGCTGTATCCGGGTCTATACAAATTGCAACAGCAGTTGCTACAAGTCATATACCAGTGATGCAGGATATTGTCGAATCTACAATTCCAATTATTCATGGCACTGTTGATCTACCTGTCGTGATGGATGTGTCAGATATTATTAAGTCAGTAGAGACTAGAAAGCCTGAACATGTTAGTATTTATACAGTTCGGCCGTTTGAAACAAAACAAATTTCAAGGTAAGATTTAAAATTTTAAACTATTATATTCTACAAATTTTTTTATTACTTCAATTTATAGTAATTTACCCATAGAACAATTTTTTTCAATTCTTGAGTAAGTCTGCTCCCAAGATTGATAGGTACTAGTGTCTTTTTCTATGTATGTGTCTTGCGGCAGATACTCGTGACCAGTTTTAAATTGCAAGCCTAGTACAAGCCGTACACAAGAAATTTGTGCCAAATTGTAATTCAATTCTGGAGGAAGATTATAGTTGAAAATAGTTGCGCATGGCTTGCTCAAGATCTGCTCAAGGCTCGAAATTGACCTTGAGCCTTGAGCAGATCTTGAGCAAGCCATACGTAAGTACCTACTATAAATTATTGGTGAAAGAAATGCGTCAGACAGTTTTTCATTCCACTGTGTTCAAGATATCTTTAATATTCTTGCGTACAATACCATGAGCAAGACATATACAAATCTTGACATAGGTTTCTTGATCCATGATCTTGTGAAAGCCACATACGTAGAAAAAGACACTAGCAGCTAGGGGACTTGCACAAGATACTTACTCCAAAATCTTGCTTGAACACGTGTTACGAGGGTATATAATTATTTTTTTTGTTTTTTCTAATTTTTTTAGAGTATCTGTGCAACCTACGGCAATACTTTCAACGAATTTAATAATGCCAACACGTCTACGATTACCACAAGTAGAATCCAGTTCATCAACACGATCTCCAGTACACATTACCAGACTTTCGTCTTACGATACTTCAAGAAAACCATCAGTTGTTCTAGAAGCAAGCCGTAAAAGTATTTCATCTAGTCGAGTAAACTCCACACAATCTTTGAGCCACAGACCATACACTATAAAACAGAGTATCAATCCAAGTGACGTTACCTTCACTTCAACAACTAAGAGAAAGTATGGTAGCTCTTCTACTAAATTCCGTAACTCAATCACGAAAACTATGAAAGAGCATTCTGATACCAAAATATATAAAAATGCCAGAAATGTCACAACCACAACAATGATGACTACGATGGAGATGAAACCAATAGCTGTTACTCACTTTAAGACTCTGACGGTTACAAGAACGGAAACATCAGTCCTAGGATCACCACCAACAACAAGAACACTTTTATTGACCCATACCTTGACATCTACTATCGTAGAGACTGTAACGGAAACATTACTACGACCTACAAGTGTAGTAATCACATCAGTAACAACAATTCTTCAACCTGCGACTCATTTGCCCTCTTATGAAACTTCACCAGATAATGTTGACTCAATATTTGTCGTAATGAGTGATCAAAATCCACCAGCAGCTGACGCTGAAGAAGTTGAAGCAGAGTATGGAGGTGAAGAAGAGATTTCACGTGATGAACAAGACCCAGCAGGTAATGAAATACATCGAGTATTGTCTGGTAGTATTCTTGGGGCTCCTGTTGTGCCACATCGTCCAAGTACCAATCAATGTCAGCCAGAATGCCGGGCAGCAAAATCCGAAATGTGTGCTATAGTTGGTGGTGAAGCTAGATGTATATGTCGTCCAGGATTTTCACGTATGTTTTTGGATCGTCCTTGCAAACCGACATACACATACACACTTCGTGTGGGTCTTGATCGTATCGGTAGAGAGTCTATACAATATGATCAGCCAATTAATGATAGTTCATCAACAGCATTCCGAAGACATGCCGGACCAACACGAGAAGCTCTTGATAGAACTCTGATGCAAAGTGACTTGAGGGACATATACAGAGGACTTGATATCGCTGGATTCTATCCTCATCCAGCTCAAGTAGAATTCCATCTTCAGTTGAGTGATAACACCAGCGAAACTCGGCTTAAAGATATACTAAAGAAATATTTAATAAGCAGTAATTATAGTCTGGGTGGAACTGAAGTATTTGCATTAAGAAACGTTGATACTATTGATGCAAAGGACTTTGATGAATGCTCAACTGAAGAGGGTGGACCTCACCATGACTGTTCACCTCATGCAACATGTTTCAATTTACGTGGATCATACCAGTGTTCATGCAAAGAAGGATGGGCTGATTTATCTGAAAATTCGGCATATCCTGGAAGAGTATGTTCTCAAGCACCGCTGGGCTGTGCTGGTTGTAACAACAAAGGTCACTGTGTAACTAATTCTCATGGTGAAGAGATTTGCGAATGTTTCCCTTGGCACAGTGGCCAGCGTTGCCAAGTTAATTTGAAAGGTACAAAAAGTTTTATTTTAATTATAAATAAATAAAAGAAAAATTTTAAATGAATTAAATTTTTAATTTTTGTAAATCTTTACAGTATTGCTGATATTTGTCGTAACAATTGGAGCTATTTTACTCGGTCTGCTGGGTGTCTTTTTAGCTCTAACGTGTTTACGTAATCCAAACAGAGCCAGAAAATCAGGAGATAGAAGGGCTATGATTAATACAGGAACAGGAGGTGACACAAGCAGTGAAGGTAGTGTTGCAGATCTTGCAATTCCTCATCATGTTCCACATGTTCTTCCACCACCACCAAGATCTACTGCGCCTATTCCACCAGATTCGAAAAGACCTAGAAAAGCTACTAAGCAATATCGAGCACCAAAGAAACCATCTTTTGCCGGAACTCAAGGTAAAATTATACAATTTTTTTTTTTAAAGTTTTAAGTATTCATAAAATATTATTAATATAATAATAATTATAATTTGAATGGATAATTTTAGCTCCGATAAATGAAGCAGCAAACACAGATCGCGCACTAAGTGTAATGATTCCACGAGCTAAATACCGATCTGGACCACAATCACCTCAGAATTATTCAAAGCCACCTATGAGTACTTTTGCAGCTGAAGAACATAAACTCATCAATTATCTCGAAGGTGGTCCGCCAGTTGGAAATCGTAAACCAAGTCTTGCTAGTACAGCTAAAGAATACGTTAAAAGAGAGTATATTGAAGAGACTGGAATTAGAGTAGTTAAAAATCCAACTGCTCCCAATAATGGTGCGCTCGTTAGTGCTGGATTTCAAGTAATAAAAATTAATTTTTATTTTTTATGACTAAATTATTTAAATAATTGATACAAAGAACATGAAGTAAATAATTTTAAATAATAGGTATCAGCAACGGTATTGAAAACAACTGGTGATGGCGAATCAACACTGGATGATACCTTCGAACCATCGACTTTAAAAACTCTGCGAAGTACGATGGACTTTCAAGACGGAACATCGACTCTAGGCGCACCTTCCTGTGATGCAACAACGATTCAAGCAACAACAAAACTTCTTCCCTTAGATTCGGCTGAAGAAAATTCCAGCGTTGGACGATCGTGCGCTGGTGATACTTCTATCAAACAACAGTCACCAAGTCGAGGATCTAAAGATACTCGTGACGCACGTGATAGTGCTAGTGAGGGTCCTATCACTGCTGAAAGAGATCTTGGTAGTACTCTTCGACTTCGACATACTCCTTTATATAATCCAGATCGAGCAGTAAGTACTTTATGTACCTATATAAATTTTAATACAGTATAAAATTAACTTAATAATTATTTATAAAGATTATGTGTATACGCATTACAATGATATAAAATTTTGTATGTTACAGGCTAGCGATCGTGATTCCAACTTTGATTCACTATAGAGTTAATTATCGACTTGAAAAGTGAAATTCGTTGTTGCCAAATAATATTTAAAAAAATTTTCAATGTTATTGTTATTATACGTTTAAAATATATATGCCCTCGTACGTACACATATCAAGTATACATTTATATATTACCTGTGAATGTTTGAGGTGCAGGCCATATTATGAAAGGTGATTGTGCCAGTCACTGTTTCTGTCGTTTGTTCTTTGTAGAAAAAGTCTGATGTAAGGCAATATAATTCATCGTCTTCACACTACGCCAACCTATTTATTTAAATATATATTATTGTTTCATATATGATATATCATTTATATTAAGATATATTGTACGACCGATAAATAAAAGTAACTATTCAAAAAATTTATTGAGAATAGAAAGTAAAGAAATGAATAAATGAAAAGTCAAATAAAAGACAAATGTCTCGTGCCAAAAAAATATTATAAATTTTCAATTATATTTGACTGTTAAATTACATTGTTAGATTTTGATATTTAATATCACATAATTATATATGCAAATATGAGGTCGATTATATGTTTCATAAAATCGAAGAAAGAGATTTATATTGAATTTGTTATTGTTATTTTTGTTTTGTTTAATTGATTTACTATGAGTATCCATGTTGCTCGGCTTCGTTACATAAATTTTAAAAACTAACATTTAATTATATATATGCTGGAACTGTTAGATAATTGTTCAAAATTTTATAACAATAAACGTATTATTTATTTTAAAAACTTTCAAATAAATGGAGCCGTGCAACGTTGCAACTTATGACTCATATTAATCATTATTATTACTATTATTATTAATTGTGGGTGAACGAACATTAATAATTTATATTAAAAAGATTTAAAATGATAAAAATAAAAAATTTTCTATTACTTCGGGAGCGAGTAAAAATATAGGGATTTAAACTAAGAATATTTTATAAAATTAATGTATTAACATGAAATAATTGCGTGTCAATGAATTTTTAACACGTTTGTCTATTTTTTAAAACGAATATTTCTACTTTTATATCTATTTTCAAAAATTAAATAATAAAATTTACACTAACAAAATCATGTTAAAAAATTAATTAAAGACAAGTATAAATACATGATACTGTAATAATTACAGCATATAAAAGTGTAATATACGCATTATTTAATTTGCGTATAATATGTATGCATGATTATTTTTTTCTATTGTACATAACTGCCTTTCCATCTTTTATTACTTCGTAAATATTGTATTTTTGTATAATTATTAGCTTAGCCATGTACTTTTATTTTGACAATAAAAAAAAAATAATACAATTTTAATAATAAAATAATGTCGAGAATTTTTTTACTTTATATTTTGTCATTTTTATAAGGACACTGGCCTTTATAACCGGCCAACAGATCTAATGGCGCAGAAAAATTAAAAATGACGATAAAAATTATTTTGTGTACCAAGTTTTTTATAGATTACCTCAGACTCTTTCCAATATATCGCAAGATTATCTCGAACTCCTTCCTCTGCAGTCACAGCTGATTCTACGTCTTAATCGTTAGTTCAAAATATTTTCGATACACTTCCTTTTTAAAGTTTAAAAAATAGTTTCAAGACATATTATATTATCATAGCAAAAAATTGAAAAACAAGAAATTATTTATGTCTATTAAAATACAAAATAGAGGTGCCACCGTAAAAGATGTGATAATTTCGAATTTCGAATTTTAATTTAGCACGTTACCAGAAGAGTGAGTTCTTTGTATCTTTTGGAAGTAACAGAAGAACATGCAAAAAAAATGGCTTGTACGGATTATGAGTGACAGTGACACCTAGCCAAAATAGCCAAAAAAAAAAAGCAAACGCGAATAATATAATAAAATACAAATAAAGAATTGAGTCTTAGGTAAATACATATATAAAAAAAATATATAATTTTGTAATAAATACATACAAAAATTTGAATATAAAATCATGCTAAATGAATGCGTTTACTTTATAAGTATTTAATGGCGTGGCACTATACTTTATTTTCAAAAAGTTGAATTAATTTTTTAGTGAGAAATTTACCGGGAACAATTTAATTCAAAAAATTAAGTACACAATTTGAGAACATCAATTGAGTATTGTCGGAAACTTTTTTATTCGAACTCAGATTGATTTTCGCGTATATTTTTATGATTCTAAAAATTAATTTTGCACACCTCGAACGCGAAGCGGAGAGGTAGTGTACTGTCGTCAAATGTCAAAGCAGGGTTGTCGCCAACTTTTTATAAAAATTGGCTTTAATTAATTTAAAAAATACTTAAAATTAAAAGGAAGGAAAATTAAAAGATGTTAATAAGTTCATTTTGAAAATAGAAAATATATATTTACAAATATACATAATTTTTACATAAGCATAGACAAAAATATTAACAAAGACGTAATAGACTTGGTCTATTATAATTTAAATTTGTAGCATTAAACTGCCATTTGCGTTTTTTTGAAGTTACATCATTAGCAATTGGAAAATTTGTTGAAGCTGGGAGTTTAGTTGTAGTACAAGTTACTAAAGTATTTGTTGGAGATCGACGTTTAACTACACCAGAAATAATTTCAACATTTGCTTTTTTTGTTTTTGATTTTTCTATTTGTGTCATCAAATTTTGCTGAGCAACATCAAGTTGATCATAATAAGATTCTTTACCCCATTTGAGTGGATCATATAAACTTGGTGGATAATTGGTACCTAATTCATCAATACTGCAATGCTGAATGAGTTTATTGTAAATTGATGGATTTCTAAATGATTTACGTTTTTGGATAACTTTATTCATATCTAGATTGTCGGATTCTGTAAGCTTAAAATAATGATTAAATTTTTCCTGTAAATTAGGAGGATATTGAGCTGAAGGTTCAGGGGGAATGATTACGTCGTCTTCATCGGTTTCATCATCCAAAACTAAATTGTCTTTGATATCGTTAAACTGTTCATGAGTTGACGGCTTATTCATTTGAACATTTTGTGGAATGATAACCTGTGAGGTAATAGAGCTTTCCTGATGATGATGATGATGATGATGACCATCATCTATACATTCATCAATCTCATCCTCTGAATCAGTGTAAGCAGCGGTGATCGAAGCAAGAGCAAATAAGCCTTGTACAGACATTATTATTAGTTGATTTTGAGTGTCCAATATATAAGAAATATTATTTTGAGTCGGAACTCACCAGTATATTGTCAATGATGATTGCTCGTGTTTTTTTGTTTTTACCTAACCTTTCTTTTATTGGATTTTCTTTAATGATCAACTATTTACGAGATACTTGGATGCCTGAAACAATTATAATTCACAAATGTACAAATCGTAAAAGAAATTTTTTAATTTAATTAGAAAACGTTAAATAGTACTTACGAATTTACAAAATAAGTTCTACGAAAATAGAAATGTATTTTATCTTGCTGCAATAAGTTTGAGTCAAGAAATATATTTTTTCGAATGTAATATAATAAATATTAACTTTGTTCACCATGCGGTCAGTGGCCTTCCAAAATGAAACTCAAAGTAAACGTTTTGAAACGTATACGAACGCACGTAGATGCGCATGCGATAGTGGCGCCACGGCGTGCCCAAGTGGCCAAATGTCAACTTATTGTTAACAAAGCGGTAACATTTAAAGTGTTGACATTTTATTTTACTTTTCATAATGTCAACTTTTTAAAAGGAAAAATTATACCAAATGTCCAATCAAAAGTTAACATTTGTATGTTTCAAAAAGATAACTTTATGGAGAATCATAAAAATATACGCGAAAATCAAACAAAATCAATCTGAGTTCGAATAAAAAAGTTTCCGACAATACTCGCAATTGATGTTCTCAAATTGTGTTCTTAATTTTTTGAATTAAATTGTTCCCTGTAAATTTGTCATTAAAAAATTAATTCAACTTTTTGAAAATAAAGTATATTGATGAGTGTAAATGTAGCAGATATCAGACATATTTAAAATTATAAATAAATAGAGTAAATAATTAATAAAATAAAATTTTTCAAAAATGGGCATTTAAAAAATTTTTAAATTAATAAGTGTATTTTTATAAATATTATTTTTTAATTATTTACTCTATTTATCTATTATTGTAAATTTGTCTGATATCTACTACATTCACACTCGTAGTATATTTTCACGTCATCAAATACTTATAAAGTAAACGCATTAATTTAGCATGATTTAATATTCAAATTTTTGTACCTATTTATACATTTTTTTTATATATACCAGTATATTTACTGAAGACTAATTGATATACCTATATCCCAAGTGGCACAAAAAAAATTGTTGACTTTTTGTTAAATTCAAGGTAACAATTTGTTATTGTGTAACTATATGTTAACATAAATTCAACAATTTTTTTTTTCGCCGCTTGGGATATATTCTTTACATATTTGTATATATTGCACGATTCATGATGCGAAGCATCAGAGATCAGAGTGTGCTTTATTTCTTTTTATATTTTTGTGTGTAGTCGATAATACAGTTTACCGCATTATTGAATCATGACGTCCATAAACAGATCGCTTTTTAATTATGGAAAAAGTTTATTATTATCTCAGTCAAAACGATCAATAGCAATTACTTCAGTCAATCGTATAAAAGAATGTAAGTCCTTAATTGATATTAATGATTACATAAAATTATTATTACAATTATAAATTCGTAGAATGTAATCTAACCTCATTTTGAATAAACGTCTACTTTCTTTGTGAATAACTATGTATTTATTAATTATTTTATTATCTTGTCAGTCGTTGAAAAAAAAGAAGGAAATACATTAATTATTGAAGCCAAGATTATTCCTGATCCTTTTCAAGATAAATTGTTTAAGCCTGTCGACAATGGAGCATGTTCGCTTTGTGCAGCTGGTGTAGATGTTAAGCACACTGTAAATATTTCATTTTCATGGATGATTAATTTTTGGAGATAATTTAATTAAAAGATTTTGCATATATTTTATATAATAATATTTATATTATTACAGGATGTTCTAATTTTGAAGGAATTTGTAGGATCGGATGGACATTTGTTGCCACAAAAAGTTACAAAACTCTGTAGAGTTCAGCAGAAACGAGTTAGTGTAATGTTACAAATGGCTATTAGAGCTGGATTAATGAATATAATATGTGAAAAGACCAAAAAACCTCTACCATGTGTCATAAACAACGGATTCAATACTTATTATGATGAAATATCAATTAAAAGAAAATATTACAATGCTACTTTCCGTAATTGAATACATTTATATTAAAATTCTTTTTGAAACTTTAGAAAACATGTATATAATTTATTAAAAAAAAATATTAAAAATTTCGGACTGGAACATCGATATTCATTTATTATTTAAATTGTCTGTCATACAAAACCAGACACTCCTATTGTTTAATCATTTCGAGTTTGCGCGTGTTCATATATATATATATATATATATATATATATATATATATATATATATATATATTAATACTATCACTACTGTATATTAAGAATAAAATTTTATTTCTATAACAACTGGAAAATATATTAATAATAATCAACACAATTAATGTAAGAATTTATTGGCATAAACTAGAAACCTGAAATTTCAAATTAATTATTTATCGAACCATTTATTCAGTTTTTTATTTTTATTAGCATAAAAGTTTAATGTGACAAAGATTTTCGTTCTTCCTTAAACTTATTGACTTTTATTATTAGGATCTAGAATCATGAAAAATACTTAAAGAAAATTAATGTACACTTATATTTATTTATTTTGATTGTCTGATTGAATTTAATAATAAAAGAAATTTTAAGAAATTGATGATAATCTAAATTAAAAAGAAAAATTATTCTTTCTCATAATAAATAAATTGTTAACGAATTTCAAGAATTGGATGTTTGCATGTTCTGTATCACAAAAAGTGGATACATTGAAGGTAAGACATTTCTAATGATATTAAATTTTATTAATCAGTTTAATATTTATCATAGAGATTTCGGAGAAAATTTTATTCATTCTTTAAATAAGTAGTAGATTATTAATTTCAGGAATATTGTTAAAAATTTTCGATGAGTGTGAATGTAGCAAATATGAGACAAATTTTAAATTACAAATAAAAGAATTAAACAATTGAAAATATAAAAATAAAAAAAATGCACATACTGATTTTTAAATTATATGAATGCGCACTTTTTTAATTCGATTCGATTTACATTCAATTCACTTATTCCAAAATTCTTAAAATTGACAATTGTCAGCTACACTCACACTCATAATTTTTAAAATTGAGAATGTAGCAGACATTTGACAATTATTATAATTTTAAAATAAATAAAATGTAAATCGAATAAAATTAAAAAATGCGCATTTATAGAATTTAAAAATTGGCATGTGCATTTTTATTATTTTTATTTTTTTAATTGTTTACCATGAGGGTGAATGTAATATGAGTGTGAATTTAGCAAACATCAGACAATTAATAAATTTTAAATAAATATATTAAATATTAAAATAATGAAATTTCACAAAATATGCGTAATAATTTTTCATTGATCTGAATACGCATTTTTATTTTTCTAACCCATTTACATATTATTTATTTACTCAAAAATTAAAAAAATTGCCTCTTGTGAGTTACATTCATACGAGTGTGAATGTAACAGATACGAAACGAATTTTACATTACAAATAAACAAACTGAACAATTAAAAATATAAAAATTTAAAAAAATGCACATACTGATTTTTAAATTCTATAAATGCGCATTTTTTTAATTTTATTCGATTTTTATTCAATTCACATATTTCAAAATTTTTATAATTGACAATTATCAGCTACATTCACATTCATTTGTTTACTTCGTTTATTAAATTAAAATTTGTCTCATATCTGCTACATTTACACTCAGTTATTTTCGATTAAATATCCTGAATTATCAAACAGAGTACACATTGATCGATAATTGTTTTTAATTCAATTAATAATTTATTACAAATAAAAAAAAATAGATTGTTGAAAAGAAGTAAAATTCAACGTATTACCTTTTTAAAAAAAATGTTTTTTTTTTTTTTGTTTTTGTCAAGTAGTGCCACCAGGTGGTCATAACATGAACACGTCGACTCGTGTGTCATCTCTCCCTCTATTCTCCAATCGCTCTCGTCTAGTGTCATTGTGTGAATTCATTATCAATATTGTCCTAGGATCCAGCAGTAAAATAAAAGTTAGAACGGACGTGTTTGATCGCGTTCGTTTATAAAATTTGTTGTTCTGTTATTAAAACAATAAATCAAGAATGGCAGACAACGAACAAAAAGCATTGCAGCTTATGGCTGATGCTGAGAAAAAGCTTAATTCGTCCAAAGGACTTTTTAGCTCTCTCTTTGGGTGAGTAACGAGTTATATCGATTTACTCAAGTGCGCGGCCAATTGAATTTACTGACATTTCATTATCGAATCATCTGTTACTTCATACAATTGATGACGTGACAATATTTTTTTTTAATTTTATATTTTTTATTATTAAGTTTATTAATTACAGAAATGAGAAACAATAAAAAAAGAAAAGAACAAATTTTGTAGGTTTACAATTACGTCTCAACAGAGGAGTGTAGTTTTCCTCGTGTGTAGGGTGTGAGAAAGATTTTATGTGTTAAGTACACACGCACGCGCGACTGACAATACATTAGTAAACAATTATATCTTTACATAGTTGAAGTAAAAAATATTGACATGTTGTCACTATTGATAATGACACGTGGAACTAGAGCTTTCTTTTTTGGTGACAGCTTATTTTTTTACCCATGGCTCTTTAACTTTAAATAAAATATAAACGCATATTTTTTTTATCAAAAAACAATGTCAGTTAGAGTGATTTGAATAAATTTATATTTTTTAGCAGTTCTTCAAAGGTAGACGAAGCAGTAGAATGTTATCAACGAGCAGCAAATCTGTTCAAAATGGCCAAGAAGTGGGGAAATGCTGGAAATGCTTTCTGCGAGGCTGCAATGCTTCATGCTAAAGCTGGTAGTAAACATGACGCAGCCACAAATTATGTTGATGCTGCTAATTGTTACAAGAAGACGGATGCAAATGGTGAGCAAAAACTAGTTGATTATTTTTATTATTAATGAGCATGAAAAAATAAATGCAACACTTATTTTTATTATTATTTTTTTTTTATTTCAGAGGCTTCTAGTTGTCTTCTAAAGGCCATTGAGATTTATACAGACATGGGAAGATTTACGATGGCTGCTAAACATCATCAAACCATCGCTGAAATGTATGAAAATGAAGCTGTAGACTTGGAACGTGCTGTCCATCATTATGAACAAGCCGCTGATTATTTCAAAGGCGAAGAGAGTATCTCATCTGCCAACAAATGCCTTTTGAAAGTTGCTCAGTACGCTGCGCAGCTTAAAAATTATGAAAAAGCTATTCAAATTTATGAACAGGTATTATATAGTAGTTTTTATTATATAGTTCAAAGATTTATTCAAATTTTTTAATATTAATAAGATAACAAAAAATTTCTTGGTTTATTTTTCTTAACAGGTTGCAATGTCATCACTTGATAGTGCGCTACTCAAGTATAGTGCAAAAGAATACTTTTTCAGGGCAGCACTTTGTAACTTGTGTGTCGACGCACTCAATGCTCAGCATGCTATTGAAAGATACGGTGATCAGTATCCATCATTCCAAGATTCTAGAGAATGTAGACTCATAAAGGTATAACAAATATATATATATATATATATATATATATATATATATATATATATATATATATATATATATATATGTATTCCTTTAGAATTTAATAATAATTTTCTATATATAAATTTTTCATGATATTTTCAGTCATTGATTGAACACCTTGAAGAACAAAACATCGAAGGTTTTACAGACACAGTTAAGGAATACGATTCAATTTCACGACTAGATCAGTGGTACACGACGATACTACTTCGTATAAAGAAACAAATAAATGACAACCCTGATCTCCGCTGATCAGTGATTGTAGTTGTTCAGTGCATTATGTCATCGGTATTCTTCCTCTCTTCACCATGTTTCTATTTTTTTCCATTCGAAATTCGGCTTTCATCAATTGTTAATTAATTTATTATTTAGAAATTGAATTCCACTGAAGCCTTAATGATCTTGTTCACAGTACATCCATTAAATATCCAATATTTTGCTGATAATAATTCAGACCTCATTGAATTATCAAACTTCTCAACAGACTGCAAACTATAAACCGCGCTTGATAGTATAGTTCATTCATTGATCAATTAGTTAGGTTCACTTTAATTGATATTGATATTGAAAAATTAATAAGTAAGTAGTATAACTATTATTATCAAGCAACTAAAAAATTAAAGTAATTATTATGAATGGTTAAAATCACAAGAAGAGGAATATGATATTTGTTTGTTTTTATTTTTTTTTTATATATATATATTTTTTTCTTCAGATAAATATGTTACTATGGATTTTAAAAAAATGTTAATGGATATTATTTATTGTATATTAATTGTATAATTATTTCATTGTAATATTTTGTCGGTCAAAATCCTTAATCATGTCAGCAAACAAAAGTAATTAAATTTCAATGAGACGATAGTTAAACAACAATAAAAAAAATACTATAATTGGCTTTATTTGATTTAAAGAAATTTATGTTTGTTGATAAGATTCAATTTAACCAGTAGATGAATAAATTTACTGGTGACATTGCTGACAAAACTTCAATTGATTTTTTTTGTTTACTCATTGCTACTCAATGCATCGTTATATAAATATTAATTATTGTGTATGTAAGACATTAGAGGAATGTAATTCCAATTAAGCTCTGATTAGTAAAGTTAAACAATAAACAAATAAATTAATTAGTAAAAAAAAAAATATCAGTCATTGAAATATCGCGTATCGTAAAGTAATGAGGAAGAGTAAAGAATCATTCATTAACTTCATTAAGTAAAAACATTTTTATTCTTATGAAGGTAATTTATCTTCTGGCTATAATCAATTATTAAATAATATATTAATTGGATTAATGAATTGATAAAATAATCGTAGGTTTGACACCCACGTGGAATAATTACATTCCACTCATTATTATTATATATTACACTCGCATACAAGACAGTCGATAAACGTATACATGTATACGAGGATAAAAAATAAACTTATAAATCTAATTCGAAAATGTGGCGTATTTGATTAAAAAATAATTGTTCACTCAATCTCCTATTTATTTAATTAATATATAAAAAATTTAACAATATATACAATCTATTTTATTTAATTAATTACTTTTTATTTATCATTTTAATTCATTTTTATATTTGACAGCAGAGTCAACAACTTGTGTCAATTTATCTAAATGCGGAATATCGGATCTATCAATATTAAGTGTCTTGACAGTATCAGCAAAACTTAAAACATCTATTTCTAACTGTATTCTAATTTTATCATCATCACTAATGCCTTGAATTTCTGATGAAGACGTTCCAGATGATTTATCACGGATTTTTTTTAACCTTCTAAGACTTTCTTCCGTCTTTTGAACTGACTCGAGGACATCTTTAACTGACGAATAATATTGTTCACTTAATGAAGACAACGTTAATTGAAGCCAGTGAATAACAGCATGAGGAACAATATTTTGATAAGTTGAATGAAATTCAATCAGTATACCAAGAGCATTTTTTATATAAGCACAAGGTTGAGTTGGTCGTTCTCTCATTGTTCGTCTAAAAAGTCTTGGAATATCACTAACTTGTTTTAAGTTTGGTGAACTTTTTGTCAATAATTCTTGAACTATTTCTTGAGTTATTTTTGGTAAATCTGACATCAAATTTGATTTCATATCATCTAAAGAATCATTTAACAAGTTGGCAATCGTTGGTGTAATATTGATTAGTTTCGTTAGCGCAACTTCTAAAATAATTGGCAATTTTTTAGTTATTTTTTCCAAATCAATGTAAAGACAGACGAGAAATTCCAATCGATTTGGCGGCTCTGGTTCAATAATATTACTATTCATTGCTGCTGATCTTGTTCCTGTATTCCAAGATTGTTTCAATGCATCAGTTATCCATGTTCGATAACGTGAAAATAATTGAAGATTTAGTTTCCAAAACTGATGAAGTAGTTGGGGAAGAAATATTCCATCGGACCAAGTTTTCATTAGACATTCCCATGTTGTTTCACTTACATAAAGAGAAAATTTATCAGTGTCAGTAGGATATAAATTAGTAACATTTATTTTAATTGATCCAGGTGATACAGGATGACATAAAATTTGTTCGACTGATCCAGCAATCTCTTGGAAGCGAATTTGAAAGTAAACTGGTAAATTCCATTTCTTAAGAAATTGTATAAAAAGTGGATGAGACTTTAATTGAGCAAGATTATCATCATTTTTACATTTAGCTTGCAACTTGGTAACAAATTCTAATGATTCTGTGTATCGTTTATAAAATAAATCAGGATTACCAGGTGCAAAAATTTGTTTTAAACGTAATTCTATTTTTTCTTCAACTTCTGGCCAAAAACTGTTAACAAGAAAATTAAAATTACGTCCCGTTGTTACGTCAGAATGCGAAGTAACTTCCAATAATTTTTTTAATTCTACATCCAATATATTCAATAATTTTTTGTAAAGATCTTGAAGACCAAGGAATTCATTATTTATATTTTTTTCTAAAATAATATCTTCTATTAATACTGATACTATTTTTTTTCTCACTAAATTTTCTGCCTCATCAATTTTATCAATAGTTACGTAAATTCTGAGACAACAAATAAGATTATCAGTATTTTTATCATTATTTTTAATACACGACAATAATTGCGAATCAAGACTGTTCATTAACTGTTTTTCTAAATCCAAAAAATTATTATTTAAATCTTCTGATATATATTCTTTACATCTTGTCATATGAAATCTTAATTGATTATATTCAGTAGCAGCACGTTCTAAAATATCCAATTTAATTACATGGGATTCTAGTATTAATTTTAATTTTGACACTGATTTATAAACACGTCCTAGACTATGCATTGATTGTTTTAAATCACGTATCCGTTGATGTTCCTGTAATCCATTCTCCATATTCTTCGTAGCCGTATCTAATGTTTGACATATTTGCATAACTTCTTCACGTAATTGACCAAGAGGTGCTTGTAAGTGATCTATAACTTTATCAAGACCAATTAAATCCTTAGATAGATTAACAAAGTCAGCATAATCTTTATTTATAAGTTCAATCATCGCTGATCTCAGTATTTTCAAGTAAACTCCAAGATCATCTCTCATTGTTTCTAGACTTGCATTTTTTCTGTGTTCATGTAAAAAATTGTCAACACCAAAATCCAACTAGAATAAAATTAGTAATTATATATTAATATAATTTATTAAACCATATATTTTTTGTAGGTTAAATTAAAAATCATACCGCAATAAAATCTTCTGTTGTAAAACATAAATCATTTGGAGCCTGTGGCAATGTAAAATTATTTTCTGTCATTTTTTTAATTTATTTATTTTAAATGACTACAATTATTTTTATAAATTTCTTCAAATTTATTTCCTTCAGCAATAAATTATTTAATTTAATTATATTTATAAAATTTTTGGTAAAGTTAAAAAATTATTTATATGTTAGTACTTTTTATAAAAATAAAACTAATAAATAATCAAATTCACGAGCCTTTAACACTTTTACAAATACACTGTACACGTAAAACGTTTTATTAATGGACTAAAGTATCGGTATAAGTACGTGACTTTTTTAAAATATTATTTATTTTCTGTCAAAAAATTGAATTCAAGTACAGTTTAATAAAAATTTACTATAGTCCACGTATGCAATAGTACCCTTTGTAAACACACATGTCAAGTGACAAGCTATACTTACGTGGCAAGTCACTACATTGATAAATATGATAAATATAGGTAATTAACAATTGAATTTTATAGTGTGTGTCAGTGCGTGGCAAGTTTTGACGCGACAATCGCCAACAATCACAAGATAAACTTTTTAATTTTATAGAGACTACTTATCATATAGTAAAGATTTAAAAAAAAAAGCGCAGTTGGAATAATAACCCAGGTATTAACAAATAAACTGCTTTAACAATCCCTGTAAATTTCATCATTAGTTATTGTTTGTTATTGTATTTAAATGTTAATTATTTTCAATAATTTAAAACCAAGCATACCGCTGATAAGATATATTGATTGAGTAATTTAAGTTGTTTATTTTATTTCTGTTAATTAATTTTATTTATTTTTACAGAAATGTTTTTTTGAATTATTGGACATCAAGATATGCCAGAAAAACGAAAAAAAATGGGCACACTTCGTGCATTAATTCTTGTTGGTGGATATGGAACACGATTGAGGCCTTTAACTCTTAGTAGACCTAAACCACTTGTAGAGTTTGCTAACAAACCGATGTTGATGCATCAAATTGAGGCTTTGGTACATTATTTAATATTTTTTTATTTAAACATTAATAATTATAAATAATAGTAATTTTAGTATATAAATTTATTTATAAAACGTATTTTCCATCTCTAGGTAGAATCAAATGTTACTGAAATAATCTTGGCTGTATCATATCGTGCTGAAGAGATGGAAAAAGAACTTACAGCAGAAGCTGAAAAACTTGGTGTTAGTTTGATATTTTCACATGAAAGTGAACCTCTGGGTACAGCCGGTCCAATTGCACTTGCACGCCAGATTTTAACGACAAGTGACGAACCATTTTATGTATTAAATTCAGATATTATTTGTGATTTTCCATTCAAACAACTTTTAGAATTTCACAAAAGACATCGTAGAGAAGGAACAATTGTTGTAACTAAAGTTGAAGAGCCGTCCAAGTACGGAGTTGTTGTTTATGAAGAAGATGGAAAAATAGAAAGTTTCATTGAAAAACCACAAGAATTTGTGTCGAATAAAATTAATGCCGGTATTTATATTCTAAATCCTAGTGTACTTAATAGGATAGAATTAAGACCAATGAGTATTGAAAAAGAAGTATTTCCGGAGATGGCTAAAGATGGACAGCTGTATGCGATGGAGCTACCAGGGTTTTGGATGGATGTAGGACAGCCAAAAGACTTTTTAACTGGTATAATATATTTTATTAATTATTAATATTTAAATATAAAAGTATAAAATTATTCTACATCGAAGTCTTTGACTTATCTAATCATTTTTTTTTTTTTAGGCATGTGCTTGTATCTTGCATCACTGAGAGAAAAATCGCCGGAAAAACTTTACACAGGCGAAGGCGTAGTCGGCAATGTCCTTGTAGACCCAACAGCAAAGATTGGTAAAGATTGTAGAATAGGTCCCAATGTTACGATTGGACCTGGTGTTACTTTAGCTGATGGTTGTTGTATTAAACGTTCAACTCTTTTAAAATCTTCAACTGTGAAAGAACATGCTTGGCTTGATGGGTAAGTTTTTCTCGATTTAAAAAGCTTTATTGCTTAGTAATAAACATAAAATATAATCATTATCCTAAATTTTATAATTTAAAAAAAATTAAATTTATCTTTGTTCGACTAGATGTATCGTCGGATGGAGAAGTGTTGTCGGACGATGGGTACGAATGGAAGGAATTACAGTACTTGGTGAGGATGTTATTGTCAAAGACGAGTTATATATTAATGGTGGCCAAGTACTTCCACATAAAAGTATTGCCACATCTGTTCCTGAACCACAAATTATCATGTGACAATATATTGCTTGTGAATTCTTAAGGTTTAAAAATTATTTACAAAAGACAATCAAGCTTTTGTGCAAGATGATTAATTGTTTTATACAAAAATCATTTGACTGACGTTTATACCATTTTTACGATAAATCAAATTACTTTTATGTAAAAAAAAAGGACATTATTTTTTTTCATATTTTTATCTAATATTTAAGTTTAATGGGCAATCCTCTGACAACAGCTGCTGCTGAAGTCATATAGTGCGAGCAAACTTCTTTTGCTTCAGCAAAAGCTCGCAACAATTCTGGCTCTTGCAGTTGTTTAAACTCACATGTTTGTACGACACCTTTAAACTCTATAAAAGAAATTATTTAATAAATTATAAATATGTAAATTAGATTGTTATAATTATTTATATGTATATGTTTTAATTAATTTTTTTTTAAGCACTTACTAAGTTCACCATTAATCCATCGTTCAATATCAACATGAGACCAAGGTCTTGGTGCTGTAGAAGGTATCCAATTACTTATGAAACTAGCAGTCATTTTATCAGTATCTCCATCCGTAACTTCCCAAAGCATTCCTAAAATACATGGGCTAGAAGCTGTTAAGTATTGATTTGACACTCCATAAGGTGGAAAACGTCCTCCAACAGGCACAAGTCTTACGCTAGAGCACCCAAACAAAAGGACCGTTGAGTTGACTCGTAAACGTTCTATTTCTTCTCCAGAAAAAAATTGAACACCGTTGCCGTGACCATTATACATAAGGACGTTGTGATCTGTTAATGCTGCTGAAAATTCACCTTGATCAGGTCTTTTATTATAAAGTCCTTTCCAATCTGACAGCCAATATTTTAAAAATAGTTTTAAACGCGCTACCATCCTTGGTAAATTATTTTCCGGATTAACAATAAAAGTACACAGTTCTTTACGATAATCAATAATTTTACAGCCTTCTTCTATCGTATCTTCATGTTCTTTAAACATTGCATAAGCTAAATGAACACATGAAAATCGAGTAACGGGTTGTTTTTTTAACAGACTCATTGCTTCAAAGGGTAGGTAATCCATATGCTCATCGATAACTAGAACTAATGTCTTTCTCTTTTCATTTCGAAGTTGAGTAATTTCTTTTTGCCTTCCATGGATTGATAAAATAATATTTTTAGCAAGTTTTTGATTATCTGCAAGTATATAATTAACTGCTCTTGTTATTTCTGTCTTTGTTAAACAGTAAGAGCATGTGGTAATTTTTTTCAACAACCATTTAACTTTTGGAGAAACTTGTTCACTAAAAATTAATTTTTTTTAGATATTGAAAATAAATTTAACTATAAAAATATATTCATATATTAATTGAAAACATACTGAGTAGAATCATCAGCTATTAGTTTATCAATCATATCATGCAGGCTTTTAATTAAATCTGAAGGTACCAGTGGATCTGCTATGAATAATATTCTCCATTCTCGTAGCCAATTATTTTCCATTTCTTTAACTGCACTCTAAAAGATAATAAATATAACATACATTTGTTTTATGTACAAAATGAATGGTTAAAAATAAACAAAAATCATACCTCCATGGTGTTATTTTGTTTAGCTCTCATTTTCCAATATATATTATGATTTGTATATTTGCCTTTTAAATCAGTTTTGTTTTTATGTAATAAATCTGTAATTTCTTTACAAATATCAAACATATTCGTAGGAGGTTTCGGTATCGTTATACAAAAAGGTTCGAAGGAATTTTCACCAGTAGGTAAAATAACTACGTGCATTGGATGAGTAGTTACTGGTGGTTGACATGCTTTTGGTGGTTCATATTGAATAGTTACTTGTATCATGTACCATTCTACAGATTAAATTATATTTAAACAAATAATGTATTCAAGTTGACAGTAAAATAAATAAAAATTACCTTTAGGAAGTTCTGACAGTTTGGCTTTCAATGAATTAGGCCCATCAATACAATCAACATCAAACTCAATGTACTCTGGATTTATACCATAATTTGTTGATGACGCGAAAACTTGATCTCGTATTTTAGATTTAATATGTCTAAAATTTATTTGTTGCCTATGAATGACAGCATGAGCTTGTACTAAATGATTTATTCCCTTTGCTTCTTCGCCATCCTAAAAAAATTTTAAACTGTAATTGTCATTCAACGAATAAAAAAAATTAATTAATTAAATCTTACAGCAAATAAAGAAAGAGCCATCATTTTATTGAGAGCTTCATGCTGAACACTCTCTGTATTAATTGCCAAACTTTTTAAATGATTATTTAAATCATCTTTAGACTTGTTATGAGAATCATCATCTGGAATTACTTTCTCAGATATTTTTTTATGTAGTTCTGTGTCGAGCGTAAAATCACGCAAAACTTGACGAATTTTATCATGTCTTGTAGGCATTTTTAAGCATAAATATACAAAAATATATAACAATAAACAATGAAGGAAAACATTTGTTTAACAATTTAAATTAAAGTGACATGTGTTGGGATTGTTTGTTATGATCAGATCACTGAAAAAAAAATTTTAATAGAGAAGGATAAATAACGGGCAAGAAATTAAAAATAATATAAAATAGATGTCAGTAGGAGTAAATTCTGATGAGACGCGCACGACGCTTTGTAAAATTGCATAACAAGGTTTCGTATCATACAGGATTTAAACAGTTGAAGGAGTATTCCAACCACAAGATGGCGTACACCGTGCGACGCTACTTTTGACGTTCGTAAGTGAGTTTTTTGGATAAACGATAATAACTAATGAAGCATTTTGGGCCGTATTAATTTCGGCCCATTTTCGATAAATTTAATACGGATAATGCGGTTGTTAGTGTTTATAAAGTACCTCAATCGACAACCAATCAGAATTTCGATAATAAGAAACGTAAATCGTACGCGGGGCACGAGGACCCGCTATTGGCTAGTTTACGAGAGACGATGATGGCTCCGTGATGGGAGAACATGGCTGCGACGCAAGCGGAGAGCCAACAAAACGATGTAAAGTTGAACGATACTGTGAAATGCACCCAGAAAAGAGCACAACTTAGTGGTAATAGTTCAAGTGTTAGTGCAAAACAACAGCTGGATCAGGAGCCGGCCGATAAGGTAACCCGGGGCGCGGCCCAGCTGCTCAAGTATGTGAATCGCGGGGACGGCGACTCAGGTTTCGAGATGAGTCAATATCGTGAGGACATTAGTGGACATACCACTGGTGAGGTAAAGTCACCCCGGGAGGTAATACAAAATCCCCAGGAATCAAGTGGTAAACCAGAACCCCACGAGGCACCTGGTCATCCCGGGCACCCGGGTCATCCCTACATTGGGCCCAACGTGCCGCGAGATTATTCTGATGAGTATGCTGTTAAACCTACGGATTATCCAGGTAAACCACCTAACGAGTATCCTGGAAAACAATCGGATTATCATTCAAAACCACCGCTCAATGAGAGTGAACGGTCGCACCATCCGGATATGGAAGACCATTACTCGGTTTCTAAAATAGAGCCACGGCTTGCTCATATTGGACCTGGTCCTGGTGGCTTTCCTGGCCAACCAAGATTTCTTTCTGGCCAAAGTATATCACAGGCCACGGGACCTACTCCTACACTAAATCAACTGCTTCAAGCAACAACAGTGCACAGGTTTCATGCTAATTACCCAGGGATTGGACCAGAATCTTATCAACAACCCTGGCCAATGCAGAGACCACCAGTTGTGCCACCTGTCTATCCACAGCCTGGACAGAGACCTTCTCAAACAGTAAACATTATTATTTTTGTTCATCATCATTTTGTTGTTGATGATAACTAATTAAAAACAATGTGTTATTAAATTTATTTATGTGAACACATGTTTTAAATCATTTTTTATTCATTATTATTATTTGTTTGTTTATTTATTTCATATTTTATAAATACAATATTAATATTCATTAATACTACCTGTAGGGATCTCCAAGATTACATCCAGGACCTGGTGGTCCCAGTTCACCTACTCCAATGCCATATCAACCGTATACGGCACGTTATCCATCACCAGCACGATCTCATTCACCTTATGGACACCATCAAGTGAGTTAATGTGGCTTTAAATCCAACTTAACTAATACCTTAAAAGTTTTTGTGATAACACCCGTCGCCAATGGTGCAATTGTACTTTTAAAAAGTCTAATTACTTATATTAATTTCTTTAATTTTTTTTGTAGAAAGCAAAACAACTGTGTTTAATTTTTGTTTTTTTTCTTATAAAATTCTTGAATGACTTGCAGATAAACTCGTATGCCGCGCAAGCAGGTCACCCTCCAACTCTTTATCCAGAGCAACGTGGTGGATGGAATCAAGCAGGACCGCCTAATGCACCACCTCCACCGCCTAATCAGGCAAACTCTTCGAGTCAATCACCACAAAGAACACTTTCGCAGTCACCTGCGCCACCACCTTCTGCCTCGCCGCAGCCACAACCGACTGGACAGCAGCAGGTAATAATTGACGGATTGATCATGTTATTATAATTTAAAATAAATATTTATTAATAAATTAAATTAATTGTATATATATTTTATATTACAGAATTATCACAATATACAACGATCAACAACTCCAAATACTCAAGGAATTGATTCTGGGGTAAGTCATTTATTTGTTGTGTAGTTATTTTTATTTTGTATTTTCTCGATAATAGGTAAAGAAAAAAACAACATATGTATGTATATACTCACATAAATGTATATACATATATATAGATATTTATAAAAAAGAATATTCAATTAATATGTTGAGAAAAATAAGTAAAAAATTATAATAATAAAAAAAAAAGCATTGGAGTACTTGAAATAGTTCAAGATCTTAAAAATATTCTCTGGCAAAAACCTTCTTCATGCTTCACGTCACTGTCTGATCCTCTCAATTCCAACGTCCGTTCAGAGGCACGTTGTTTCGCGCGTGGACGACGATGATGTGCAAAGAGAAAAGAGTGAAACGAATGGATGGAGATAAAAAAGAGCATTAGAGCGGATAGTAAGGCTTATGAGATGCTGGCAAGGAAAACGAAGATGATGATGATGATGAGCAAGAATAAGAAGAAAAATAAAAAGAAGAAAATGAAGATGAAGAGTAACAGCAAGAAGTCAAGGAAGAAATTGTGATTTTTAGACGAGAGAGCGAATGGCGCTGCATCGGTGGGAGCGGTCGTCGAGAGTTCTCGGCACAACGATTGTCAGTGTGAGAAGTCTGCAGTGGAGGATAGTACATACACAGATCTCGAGAGAGCAAGAGAGAGAGAGAGAGTGAGTAAGAGAGTAAATATGAGAAGAGGTATAATATACATTGGTACGGGATGAAATGGAGGTGGTTTTAGTGCTATGGAGGTGGTGATGACGGCGACGACGTCGACGACGAGGACTTGGCTGATTGTGGCAACGCAGTGGTTGGTCTAGGGATGATGGTGGGATACCAACCATGCCGTTTAAACAGACGGAGGGGAGTATATATATACATGTGTATATATATATATATATATATATATATATATATATATATATATATATATACATGTAAGGGACTTGTATAGTTCGATTAGGGCGCGAGCTGCGCGGCCGCTGGAGCCCCAGATATTAGCGCCTTCCCTCCGTTCTTCTCGCTGCACATGAGCGAATCGACGGCAAAGCCGGTTAGGAGAGGGTATAATGGAGAAGGGATATGCCGGCAGGGGAATAACAGACATGGCGGTTTAACCAGTGAGAGAGATGAAATGAGAAACCGGCAAAACATGAGTGCGTGCTTCGCACTAACTGAAAATTGTAGAGGATGAAGGGGAGTCGGATTTCGTTGCTCAAGGGAGCGTGCTTTCTCTCTCAATCTTTAACTCTTACTCGCTTTGTCTTTTTTTCTCTCGCTCACTCCCTACTCTTTAAATCGCTTGCCTGTAGAGCGGCATTATTCAAGCGCACTCAGTACCACGTTTTCTATCCTATCCGCCTTGTCATTCTATCTCATTCTACTCTTGCCAGCGCGCGCGTTTCAACAATGATTTTCATATCGATTTTTTGGAGCACGAGTTCTATAGAATGAACCCTTGTCATGTTGAACTTCTTTTTTTAAATCTTTTTAATTTTAATTTTTTAACATTCAGTTTTTCTTGACCTCTAAAAAAATCCATACTTTCATAACACATTCCATAATCCGCTTGAAAGTTCAAAATAAAAATAAACTAAAAATAGTTTTCAGTTATCCAATATTGCAATAATTTTTATTTATATCAAGACTTTAACATAATTATTAATTATTTAATTAAAGTATTTCGCTACGTTAACTTTTAATTGATATATTTTATTTTTATTTTATTGAGTACAAGCTAAAACACCCTTCTAAATCTTGACGTATTTATTTTATTAATGCCATAATAAATTTTATACTTGGTAATAGAAAAATTCGCCAATCACTTTTCGACTTTTGTGCCAACTTAAAGTATTTTTACCACACTCTAATATTATTTAAAAATCAATTGTACTATTGCAATATTTGATTAAAATTTTCATATAAATTTAAACTATAAAATTAATTGGCTCCAATAACTAAAATGAAATTGTCATAATTTATACTTTTCAAATTTTCGCGGGTTTTTTTAAATATGGCCGCGATATTACGTAAACATACGGAGCCGAACGAGGCTACACGACCGCTTGTCGCGCCACAAGCACACAAACGCCCTCATACGATCACCGTGAATTTTGTAACTCACCATCGCAGCATTTTCGTTATGAGTAAGAGAAGGATAGTTGTAATGAAAATAGCAATTGATAGAGCGAGATGTAATGTATAAAAGTGAGATATAAAAAAAGACGAGTGAAGCGTAAGGCTAGAGGAAGCAAAGAAAAAACGTTTGCGCATCATAAATTTTTCCAAACGATCCTTGATCTCACAGGGTAATAAAATCATGTAACCAAACAGACAAGTGAGCATTTTTATTTAAATTTTACAAAAAGTGAATTACCGTTGGTTTAGTGTATGTTAATATAATTATGTTTGTTCGCTGTACACTTGGGACATCGAACTATCGATGCACTACCATGCGTGGCTGTTCCCTGGTGGTGGTGCCGCCGCTGTTACTTTAGTGTAGTATCTCTGTGATATATATATATATATATATATATATAAATGTTTTAACAGCAGCAATATTATAATAGCTGAAGATAATTCTTCATCTCAATTGTGTGATTGTGTGCTTCATAGTGAAGTGAGCGTGTTACACCAGTCAGCACCAGCAGCAGCAGTAGTAATAACTAAAGAGTGAATACTGTAATAAAGTGATATATAGACAAGTGTGTGTTGTATGAGAGAACGGGCGGTGACTGCGACGATAGCGGAATGTCAAGGAAGAACACACCCGTGGCTCGGTTGTGGTCGACGTAGCGACGTGAATCAAGAATAAAACTTTGTGAAAATATTTTTTAAACGAAAACAAAAAAAAAAAAAAATATGAGTTATACGCAGTGATATAAAGGTAAACTTTTGTTTTCGCGTGTGCGCGACCGGTGAGCTGTGCCTTTTATATTCCTCCCATTCTCTATTACTCTTTCTCGTTTTATTTTATTTTATGTTTTTTTTTAACTCTGTCTCTGTCTCTGTTTTGTACCTATAAGTTTTTCCACAAGATATATAGAATCGCGTCATTCGAGGACACGCGTTCACGAGGCGAGGTAACGAAGGATGCGCATTATTGGCCTGTGTCAGTGTCGCGTGCACACGATTACTTGTCTTCTTATTTATATATGACTTAGTTTTCTTACGTATATATATTTTTATGATATAGTTTTTTAAAATAATTGTCAAGATGTGGTTGGTTCTATAGCTTATATAGATCGTCGTTATGAACTAGTGCTTTCGTGTCCCCACGTCGTCGTTGTAGTCGTCGTCGTCGCCGTCGTCCTAGAGTCAATTGAGTTAGGCCTAGAGAAGTAAAAAAGAGAGAGTATGTATGAGTTAGTTAGTGAGTGAGTATCTCAAGAAGTTGTGTGTGTATATATTTGTATATGTCTATGTATATGTAGAGATAGAGCAGAGTGTGAGCAATAAATGAGTGAGTTAGTAAAAAAGTTAATGTATAAGTCAGAGTAACACAAAGAACATAGGTGTGTGTTAGAGAGTGAGAGACGATATTAGTAGAGAAGTGTGTGTATACGCCATGCTAGAATTGAGGGAGCGCGAGAGGAAGAGAGAGAGGATAGTGAAGGAAAGAAGATTACATATTGAAGCGACGACGACATGAGTTAGTGCCGCAGAAAGGAGACACATTGCGCCGATTATCGATGAGGTAATTTTCAACGGGGTTATCGAGACGAATAGAGTGAGAAAAATAAAAATAATAAAAATATAAATTGAGAGAAAGAAAGTGCAATTGAAATGGAATCGGGACGATAGAAGTGAGCGCCAACGGTTGTGACTGTACCTCTGGCACAGGACAACACGTCGTTGCCATTTTGTAGTTCTACGAAGAGCCTTTATAAAATCTAACAGTTTATTTTATAAATTATTATACATTTTTTTAATACATTTTAATGTATTTTTATATTTTCATACATAAAAATTATAACTTTATTATTTAAAAATAATTTAAGTGTCTGGTTATGTGTTTTTACGTATGCTCCAATTGGATCGTTTATTTGCCGCTCTGAGTCGGTCATAATGCGATTGTCGTAACCTAACCTGACGATGTGGGCTCTTATAAGCTGATGTATGTGAGAGATAACGTGTGTAGAATTGCGTTTACTTAAAAATTTTCATCTTAGTCACGAGACACACACTTGCTACTTTTATTTTTGTATGAGTTTTATATTTTACTCTGTTTTAAATAAAGTATTTTATAATTATTTATCATTTTAAATTTTAAGTAGGACAAATAAATTTTTTAAATTAATATTAAAACAAAGTAATAGTAATTGTTAAAAAAAAAAAAAAATTTATAATTTTATTTATTATAGGAACTCTCTGGTCAAAATAGTAATGACAGTTCAAATGGACCCGCCGGCCCAGGAACTCCAAATTCCCAGGGGATGAGGCCTACCCCTTCACCTACAGGATCCACGGGTTCTCGGTCAATGTCCCCCGCCGTTGGTACGTAACTAATAAATATGATTATGATATTTAAAAAAATGTCATTCTGATGTTAATTGTAACTAATGACATAATCGAACATTGACTGTAATGTTAAATATTTGTAGGCCAACAAAACGTTCAGATGCCTCCTCGTCCCTCGAGCAGCCAGTCAGATGGTAGCGGCCCAGCACGAATGAGTCACTCTCCAATGGCTACTCAAGGTAATATCTTTATAGTTATTAGAAATAACTTATAAGAAACATATTATTTGCAATCAAGTTATTTTAATTATTATTTCTTTTTTTTCCTTTACTTATATATTTTTTTGTTTTTGTTTATAGGAGGTTATCAACAGCCTTTAGGGCCGTCGCCGCATATGCATGGCTATAAATTAAACAGTAGTGGTCCTGGTGTACCAACAGGTCCTGGACCTACTGGATTAGGTGGCATGGGACCAATGGGCAGTGGTATGGGATACGCTGCTGGTGGAGGTGGTGCTGGTCAACCTGGTTACCCATCACAAGGCCCTGGAGGTTATCCTCCTCCGCGGCCTCATATGCAATTTCCTCAAAATTATCCACCACCAACGAATTCACAGCCACCTCCTAATAATCAGTATCAACCGGCCAGACCGAACAACATGGTGCAATATCCATCTTATCCGGTAAATTTATTATAATTATTTTAAAATTTTTACTTGCTACGAAGCATATATATTTTTAAAATTAAATTTATAATATCAAAAATTGTTTTTTTAGCATAAAATGGGATTTAATAGCGTACCACCGGGCATGCCACCAAGTCCAGGACCTCCTCAAGGTTATGGATCAGCAAGTGGTGGAGGTTTAGTACCTCCAAATGCACCAGGAATGGGTGGTAGTATTGGCAATATGGGCCCACCGACAAGTTCAATGGGTCCACCACCACCTTCACCAAATCATATTGGGAATCAACCGGGTCCACCACCACCGCCACCACCACCACCTGGACCACCAAGCGGACCAATGGGTCATCCACACCCACCCGCAGCTACACCACCACTTAACCACGAGGGTAGTCCAATGCCACCTCCAAGTACGACTCCTAATTCACATCCGGCGCCAGCGCCAGCGCCCACGCCTACCAGTCAGAGTTCGGCCGATCTCGCGGCTGAAACTTCAAATGATAGTGGGATAACTACTACAGCATCAGGTACTACAGCAATCAACGTGACATCAACATCGAGCGGTACCGTTACATCAGTCATTACGACCGGCCCGGATGGCACATCAATCGATGAGGGCTCTCAGCAATCTACGCTGTCAAACGCATCAGCAGGTAAAATGCCAATAATTATAACTTTTTTTTATTTATTGAAAAATTAAAAAATTTTATTGTTAAATTTTAAGGTATATGCAATGTATACTATACACGTATTTATTTATTTAAATGAATATACACTAATATATCAGTGTCTTTAGCATCCGGTGAGGATCCAGCGTTTACGCCAAAGACCCGTAAGGAGATTTTTAATGCCTACCATAGTCATCCAACAACACCGCAAAGCACCGTGCCATCGCCCGGAGCCGCCAGCATCAATTCTGTCCATGAAGAGTACCCGGATATTAACAGTCCCAGCTGGCCTCGCACACCCGCCAGTCCCGTATGTTTTTACATTTTATTTCACGCGAATTATTTTATTTTTTTTTTCTCAGTACATTATTTCTTGCATGCGTTTGTATTTTTTCATGATAATTAAATAGTAATAATAATAATTAAACAATCAGCTAAAATAATTTGTCAACTATGTCAAAATCATTGAAGCTGTTGATTCAACGTTCTCGTGTTTTACAGGTGTTTAACAGCCATGTGCCTCAAGACCCGTACAGATCTAAGGTTATTTTTTATTATTATTTACATGAATATTAAATATGAATAGGCATGAGTGTTGCTAGTACTTTTAATTTAAGTTTAAGTAAAGCATAATTTACTAACTGTGACAGAACAATCAATTATTAATACAATACTAAAACAATAGTGTTTGGAAAAGAAAAAAAAAAAAAAGTAAACCTCAAGCATTCATTCAACAATTATAACAAAAAAACCTCAACCTGCGACAGTACTTTTATTTTTAATTCTATTTTAACATTAAACTCGTTTCACATTACAATCAACCGGCATACGATAAGTAGTTAACGACAATGTATGTGAGTTTTACCTCGCATAATCGATGACATGTTGCTTTGGATCATATGCATGACGTAGTTTTACTTGTCTCACTATTATTTCTTGCATTTCCTGTATCACGTATCCTGTCAACACATTTTTTTATTTTTTCCTCAAAAAAACACGGTTAATGAGGTATTAATGAATACATTTTATTATTATTGTCTGTTACCTTTTTTTTTTAATTTATCCATTGATCTTTATCTCATCGTAAATTATTATATTTGTAGTAAAAATTAACTGACGGAAAATTTTTAAATTTATTGTGAATTAGATAATAACCTTAGTTTGTCTATTGCAGAAACCCGACAGCTTGGCCAAGCTATATGAAATGGATGATTCGATAGAGCGAAGAAACTGGTTAGATAAACTAGTGGCATTCATGGAAGAAAGAAGAACACCGATAACAAGCTGTCCTACCATCTCCAAGAACCCCCTCGATCTATTTCGTCTTTACCTCTACGTGAAGGAAAGGGGGGGCTTCATGGAGGTATGCAAGGTGCAGTGTAGTTCCATCTAGCCCTCGGTGTCTTAATGTTTTTGTTTTTCTAATCTGTGTTTTATGTTTGTGTTTGTTTTTCATAATTAATTTTTTTTGTAAATTGTGGTTTTTTTTATTTATTTATTTATTTATTTTTTTGTTTGTTTTTTCTATTGCTCGATGTACTGTCCAAGGTATCTCTGTTGACGCGAGTCACTAGCAGAGATGTCTTGGTAACGCGCTTGTTTTTTTTATTTTTTGTCGCACGTTTGTTGTGCATGATAATCACTAGTTTTCACATTTTGTTAAATTTTTATTTTTTTGAATTGCTAAAAAAAAAAAAATTAAAAAAAAAAAAATATGATCAAACGTTGGTCATATTTGGAAGAAATATAAAAGATAAAAAATTAAATTTGATATCAAGACAAGTTAAGAAAAAACAAATTGCTTAACATGTTTTTCTTGAAGTAGTCGCTCAAGGTGTTTGGAAACACCGTGACACCTCAAACCCTGGGTGCTAAATGGAATTATTCTATTATTGAAAAGGAGATGTAGAAAATTATAATATCAAATACGATTACGGTAATCTATTTAGATAATATCTAGCATTTATTTTCTTCAGCTATGTTGCATGGAGAATCTAATGCCGTATTTACTCTATGGAGTATTCATTTGTTAATTCTTTAATATAAATTTAAAATCAATAATTTTAATTAATATTATTATACATTTTATACATTAAATGTATTGATAAAATTGAAGTATTGACAATCACGAATATTCCATAGAATTAAAGTTGGCTCATCGTTTTAATTGGGAAAAACGATGTTAAAAAAAAAATATATGTATATATATTTATATATATACATATATATACATATAAATATATGTGGAAAAAAAATTTAATGAGTCGATGAGTCGTATGCAATTTGGATTATAATCCGTATGAATTAGAGATTGCAATTTTTAATTGTCTTGATTGGAGATTTTGTGTTATTGATTTAATAATTATGTTTTACTTATGAAAAAATTTAAATAAATTTTCCATAGGTTACGAAAAACAAAACGTGGAAGGATATAGCAGGCTTACTTGGAATTGGTGCAAGCAGTAGTGCAGCTTACACGTTGCGTAAACACTACACGAAACATCTACTTCCTTATGAATGTCACTTTGATCGTGGTGGAGTTGATCCACAGCCAATTATCAATCAAGTTGAAGCAGGTTCAAAGAAAAAAGGTGCTAAAAGCACGGCATCTGTACCATCACCAGGTAAATTATTAACATTTTTAAATTCACCCGTATCTCATTAATCATTCACACAATCGTCATTCGCATAACCATCATTACTTTTTCTCGCAGGCTCGTCTAATTCCCAAGACTCTTTCCCTGCAGCTGGATCGAGTAGTGCATCAATGGATGGCTACGGTAATTATCAAGGAAATTATCAGGGTGGCAATCAAGGTGGTCCACCATCTGAGTACACACCTCCGCCACCCAGGCCACCAAGCCAAAGCAGCGCGCCTTCACCTCATCAAGGTTTATATTTTTTATTTATTTATTCATTAAATTAAAAATTGTTATTGACTTGAAATATTTTTAATTATCATCAAACTTAGGGATGCAACAGGGAAATTATCAGAATGCGGGATCGTATCAGAATTATCCTCAAGACCAATATATACGACCACAAGCTCCTTCGATGGGTCAACAGGGGGAGTTTAATCAACCATACACACCGCGTTCGCATTATCCTCCGTACGTGCCGGATGCTGACAGGTATAGTATTACCTCATGTCTTAGTGTTTACCAATACTCGTCAAGTTATTGTGAGATGTGTCATACCAACTAATTGGATTCAATTTTAGGGGCTACCCCGGCGGTAACATTCCACCTAATAGTGCTGGGGGTCAAGACATGTATAATAGATATAGTGGAGGACAACAGCCAACGGGTTATCCAGCTGGGTCAACTCCTGTTGGCAGAAGTAGCAGTTACCCCGCCTCAACACCAAGTCATGGTGTTAATGCCCCACAACCACCATCCACAAGTCAGACCTCTTCACCTTCTCAGTCACCTGTCAATCCAACTTACTCGTGTCCACAGGATTATTATAGACAGGAGCAGGTAATTATAATTACCGTTAAATATCAATTTAAATATAACATACATTGATTCAATTTAACTATGAATCAATATTAGGGTGGATATGGAGCACCTGCTGGAAGCCAAATGTACCCCGCTGGCGGAGCAACGAACAAAAATATGCCACCACCACCTCCGGGTCCAACGCAACCTAGACGTCATCCCGACTTTGCCAAAGATCAGCAGTATCCTCAGTATAACCAGCCGCGGCCTCCTTATCCGGGTAAATTTATTTGAAATAATCTATTTTAATTTTAACTTTTTTTTTTATTTTGTACAAAAACTAATTAGTAATTAAATTTTATTATTATTATTATTATTATTATTATTATTATTATTATTATTATTATTATTGTTATTGTTATTATTATTTTTTTCACAGGGTGGCCAGGCACAACTAATCAGTATAATCCCGGCAGTACGAACAACAGGGTACCTTATCCAAATCAACAACCTCCCCCGCAATCACCACAACAGCCACAACCATCACCTACGCAACCTCCAACCGTTTCAGCAAATACGGTCAGTCCAGTTGTTGTTGGTAGTATAACCAACAATACTCCACAATGGGCTAGTCAACAACCAGCTAGACCATCTTCTCAGCCAAGTATAAATGCTATTCCTCATGCTCCACCACCATGGGACAATCGTTATTCACATCAACCCTCTTCTCTTTACCCATCACCTGGCTCGCATCAGGTGAGGGCTACGTTACTGGTTCGTGTTATTTTTTTCTTTATTTTTTTTTCTTTCTATATATCTATCTACATGTATATATATTTATTAATAACTATAATTTGAATTTAAATATAAATAATATTTATTTATTTTAAACTTCAGAGTCAATTAAGTATGAATCCAATGATTAACCAACAGCCAACACCTAAAAGAGAAATGACATTCCCACCTGACAGCGTGGAAGCTGTTACACCATTATTGTACAAGAGACGTAAACTCACGCGTGCTGATGTCGCACCCGTTGAAGCTTGGCGAATTATGATGGCATTGCGATCTGGACTGCTTGCCGAGAGCTGTTGGGCTCTCGATGTACTCAATATACTTCTATTTGACGATAGCTCAGTAAGTCATTATTTTTTATTTATTTATTCTTTTCTAGTTTCTGAATCTATTATTTATCCTCTGACGTTTTTCTATTACTTAGCTTTGATATTTATATGGCTATGTTGAAATCAGAGGAAAAGTACAGCAGTGTATTGCTTCGCGTTGCTCTACTTAGTTTTATGAGTTTCACGAATCTCAAACCTGCAACAATATTATATTTATAATTTATATTAATAAATTAATTTTTTTTTCTTCTTTATTTATCTTAGGTAAGTTACTTTGGTTTGACGAATCTTCCTGGATTACTGGATGTATTACTGGAGCATTTTTCACGTTCTCTTTCTGATATGTTTGATTCATCAACAACCGAAGAAGATCGTTGTGGTTTTGATAAAAATGCTGATAGTCCTGAGGTTGATCTTGGTGCAGTATCACGTCCAATTGATGCTGAAGATCGTACAAAGTTACTTACTACCTCGAATTATACCTTCCTATCTCGACGTGGTCGACCAGTTAAAATGGTACCTCGTGATGATGATATATTTGTATTAGATACTCGTCGACCGTGGGATCATACAGACATTGAACCAGAGGGTGAACCCTGGCAAGTTGACCCAAATGATACAAAATATATTATAACGTGTTTTCAATCTGAAATAGGTATGGCACCATTTGCAAGGCATTTAAGAGATGAAAAACCACCACTTTTACAAAAAGAAGTTGAACATACGGAGATTAAAGAGGAAAGTAAATTAGATGCGTTACCGGAAATTTTAGAATGCCACAATAAACCTGTTGAAACTATTGATAAGTTAAGGGAAAATGGTGAACGTAAACATCAAACGGAAAAAAAGAAAAAAACAAAAACGTTAAGTGATGTTCTTTCGAGGATAAAAAAGGAACCGGTGGAGATGAATGATCTGACAAGAGAACTTTTTGAAAAAAAGAATGATGGTACGAAAAGAGATTGCGATCCTGAGAGTAAGCCAAACAATAACATGAGTGAACACATTGTCTTTTCAAAATCAGATGAAGACTCGTCTTTTCCTACTCCCAATGGCCTCAGCGATTCTGCGAGTACGTTTGACTCAGAAAAACGTGAAATAAAAGTAGAAGAACCAGAACAAGAAAATGAGGATGATCCAAGTAGGATAACAGTACAAACAACATCTGCTATTACTACGACAACAGCAACAACAACAACAACAGCTACTACTACTACTGCGACGACAACAACAACTACAATTTCTAGTACTGTAACAGCAGCAGCAACAACAACTACAACTACTACTACTACTACTACTACTACTACTACTACTACTACTGCAGAAGAAGAGGAAAATAAAGAGGGACCAAGATTAAATGTTCGAGATCCAGCTGGTACTCTCAAACGAAAACGGATAAGTGATTATGAAGATGAAAGTTATTCAAGAGACGAAGCGAGTCTTTATCTTGTTACCGAGAGTCAAGACAGTCTTGCACGACGTTGTGTTTGTCTCTCAACAATACTCCGTAATTTGACTTTTATTCCTGGAAATGAAATTGAATTTGCAAAAAATGTAACTTTTCTCAGTATACTTGGTAAGCTACTTTTACTGCATCATGAACATCCAGTGAGAACGCAAAAAACTAGAAATTATGATCGAGAAGAAGATGCTGATTTTGCAGACTCTTGTAGTAGTCTTCAAGGCGAGAATGAATGGTGGTGGGATTTTCTTTATCACATACGAGAAAATGTTCTTGTGATGGCAGCAAATATTGCTGGTCAAACAGATTTAAGTCAACATCCTGAAGAAATATCTCGACCTGTATTAGATGGACTTCTTCATTGGGCTGTTTGTCCTGCAGCACATGGACAAGATCCATTCCCAACGGTAAATTTTACAAGCTCGCTGTCACCACAAAGATTAGCTCTTGAGGCATTATGTAAACTTTGTGTCACCGAGAGTAATGTCGATCTTGTTGTTGCTACACCACCTTACTCCAGACTTCAAAGACTCTGTTCAGTGCTAACGAGGTTGCTTTGTCGAAGTGAAGAACAAGTGTTACGTGAATTTGGTGTTAATTTATTACACTTTTTATCGGCAGCTGACAGTGGAGTAGCACGAACTATTGCTCTTCAAACACCTTGCGTTGCACTTCTTGTCGCGTTTATTGAACAAGCTGAATCTAGTGCTCTAGGAGTTGCTAATCAACACGGATTAGCTGCTCTAAGAGATAATCCTGAATCAATGGGTACAAGTCTTGATATGCTAAGACGTGCAGCTGGTACATTATTGAACCTCGCGAGGCATCCAGATAATAGAACATTATTACTACAACATGAATCGCGTCTTCTAGCACTTGTTATGAGTCAAATACTTGATCAGCAGGTGGCTGCTATTGTTGCGCGTGTGTTGTTCCAATGCTCCAGGGGTACGTAACTTATATAATTAAAATTTAATTAAACTTTAATTAAATATTTATTGATTGTTTTAAATACACGCGTTTACATTTTAAACGGGTTACTATTATGGACAAAAGACATATAAATGTGTATTCGCGTGTAATGTTATAAGAAAGACAATTAACTTTCAAGTAAATTAATTAATTAAGTGAGTGAATATTGTGCCCCTATTATCGATTAACCTTCACCATTAAAGAGACATTAATCTTTTTATTAATTATTAATAATATATATCTTGAAGGTAAAATAATTAAAGTGGAAACTAATTGTGTAATGAAATAATAATTTTTAAATAAAATTCCTACAATTTATCTGTGTCTGACAGTGCAGTTGTAGTTTTATATCGAGATATTAAAAAAAAAAAATAAAGTAACTAATGTTTAAAGAAAATATTAAATTAATAAATAAATAAATTAATAATGAATCATTAATAAAAAAAAAAGTAAATAAAATAATAATTATAACAATAATTATAAAAAATAAAATGCTAATTATTGGTGTTAGCATATTAGGTATAAAAATTGGTGTCATGTTCATCATTTAAATACCTTCCAATTGTGAAATTTAAATAATATCGATAGTGTAAGATATTTCATAGTTGATGAAGAGACTATAAAAGTATAAAACAGCGTATGCATAATAATTATAAGTATAATAATTATAATAATATATTAATGATGAAAATGATTAAAGGAAAAAAATTATAAAAAAGTGACAAAAAAAAAAAAGAAGACCCTACATAAATAAGTAAGAAATATTACCAACAACAAATCGCTACTGTCAACAAATGGTGCGACATTAAATAATGCTGATTAATAATGACGACTAAGGATTACGAGATACGCGAATGAGAAAGATAAATAAAAAAAAAGAAGATGATTGAATGACTAGAAGACGAAAAAAAAAATAAATAAATAATAATAATAATAATAATAATAATAATAATAAATAATAATACAATATACGTCAGCTGACGATTTATTATAAATATTACAATGATATAATGCAAATTTTTATATTTGCATGTTTTTGTGCTGTAATTAGCAAGTAATTAAGATATTTTGTAGATAACGTACACTTCCATTGAATCTTATTAAATTTTTTTTTGTTGCATCTGCAATATACAGCAGCTGAAGAAATAAAAAAACGTGGGCACACTCAAAGTATCCACTAAAAGTCTCACCTTTAGTGAAAACAAGAAAAAAAAAAAGGAAATATCGTAGAGAGAAGTTAGCATTGACATTGTAAACAAGAGCGAGAGTGCGAAATAGTAGAGATTTAATAAAAAAATATAATAATAATTATAAAAAAAAATGTAAACGAGATATTAAAAATAATAGAAAGCGTGTAAGATCGGCGTGTTGTGCTTATATATAACTATGGACAAAAAACAAGCAAATACGATTCGATAAATGCTGATTTCATAAATAAAATATTAGAGAAATAAATCCGAATGGGTGATATGTCGTTAACACATATGGGTAATAATAATAATAATAATAATAATAATAATAATAATAATAATAATAATAATAATATTCATATTGTTACGCGTTTGTGTGTTGAGAGTCACAAATAATTAAATTTACGCGTTACGCATCTTAATGATGAAGAGAAGGAGGAGGAAAAGGTGAAGAAAAAAAAAATAAAATAAGTATGGAAATAAAAATAAAGAAAAAATATAAAGGAAAAGGAATAAAATAGATGGGTTATTTAGAAGGAACTCGCATCTGTGTATGTCTATTCTCGCGTGCTTAATTGATTCGTAGATAAAAGAGCGAGAGTGAAAAATAAAAGAGAACAAGAGAAAATTAAATAAACGCGACGAATGGAAATCGGTGTATAACTATTGGGGTATGGGGAATAAAATGGTATTTGTAAAAAAATAAAAAAAATAAAAAAAAAAATGAAAAATAAAAAAAAAATAAATAAAAACATAAAAATAAGAAAAACAAAACATAATTTTTAAAAAATCAGCTTTGTCAACTATGGTTAAAATTAACAGAAAACAAAACTATTCAAGTAATTCAGGGAAGTTGTAAGCAAAATGTTTAGGCGTGACTTTTTGTTTTTACTTTGATTATATTTCTTTTAATTTTTTTCTGTTTCTGTTCCTGTCGTTTTCTCTTTCAATACTGTTGTTAATTAATTAATTAATTGTATAATTCCGTTTGTCTTTGATTTTTTTTTATTATTATTATTATTATTATTATTATTATTATTATTATTATTATTATTGTAATAATTATTATTATTCTTCTTCTGTAAAATAGAACTCATAATGATTATATTTAAGACACAGATTTAAAGAGGAAACGAGAAAGTGAATGAATGTATTTGTTTATGTATGAAATAAGGAGAATGTAATGATACATTTTTATTATTGAATGAATTTAAATAATAATAAATATAAATAAATAAAAAATAGTAGAAATTCTTTTTGCGAAGATAAATAAAGGTAAAATAAATAAATAAATAAGTAAATAAAAAATATTAAATAATGTATGAATGTGTGAAATATGTATGTAGAAATCTATAATGATAACAAAGAGAATCATGTTATATTTTTTTTGTCGTAATTGTTTAAATAATTGACTAAAACTATCATTTATAAATTTTCTTACATTTTATTTTATTTTATTTTTTTTTTTTGTGAATTATATGACAAAAAAAAGTGAAAGACTTTGCGGGCTGTAGAAACTAAATCTTTGATACACAATTAAATAATTGTGAACATATAAATATGATAGAGAGATAAAAATATTGAAAAATGATAAAAACGTATAAAATGGGCCAAGTGCTAGCTTTTATTTGCATATTTAATTGTCATAATTGTATACATATAAATGTACATTTATTACATATATGTATATAATTACGTAAAGTATATAAACACATACTTAAATATATATACATATATATTATATACACAAATACACATCTGACGATCTCTATCTTATTAGAAAGTTTGGCCAGCAATCAAGTACGTAGATTAGTGTTTTTTTTTTATTTTTTTTTTTTTAAATTCACACTACATACTATTACTATTATTGATGTTTTGATTCAATTTCATTAATTTTTTGTCTTATTTAATCAATTATTAATTACCTTTTTTTGTCGTTACATTCATATTTTAATTTTTCTAATCATTGAATTATTTACCTGACCCCCTCCGCCTCTTCATTATTATTTAAATGTTGAGATAAATATTAATTAATTTATCATTGGGGACATGTGATTTATTTTTTATTATAAAGAAAACAAAAAAAAAATTCTGCGAGTAGTTAACAACAAAATAATATGGCAATATCGCCCATAAATAACGATCAGTGAAAAAGTAAATAATAACACAACACATACTTTCCCTGAACCTTGGCTTACCCCCAGCCCCCCAAAGTATCCTACTATATAGACATCTTGATACGTGTAGCTCTTAAATTATTTACTTTAGTTCAAGTGGAGATGCCTGTAAGTGTAATTTACTAAGACTTTTTGTAAATAAATTATGAAATAAACTAGATGTACTTTATCCAGAAGTTATTGTTATTCAAATTATTATTATTAATCACTGGATTTGTTTTTTTATAATTTAAATCATTAATGTTTATAAAATTTTCTGTCACTTTTTTTTGTGTTTTATACAACACGATTTACAGAATTTTATATTAAATAGTATAGAATAAATATTTCACATATACACAACATTTAAAAATATTTTTTATAATGACAACAAATTATTTTATTTATCATGCTGATCTGTATCTTGAATTTATCATATTTAATATCATGGCAGTATTTATTTTTTGACTGAGCCAATCCAGTGTCATTGTATCTTTACTCTCCAAATACCAGTCTGCAGTTGACTGTGATAGAATTTTATTCTAAAATATTATTATTATCTAGTATATTATAAATTATTATTATTATTATTTTGTTTTGTCATAAGTTACCTGTGATACTTTATTCACATGAAGAACAAGTTTATTACCATCAACGACAGGTGGTTCAATCAATTCTTTTGTTTCAACTGACCATGCAACATGCCAGGATGCCCATATGCTACATCGTTTTTCCACAAGATAAATTTTCCTTAAATAAAATTAATATTTTTAATTATATATATATTAATTAATAATAATAGAGAAAATAAATATTTACTGTAAAGATACAAGAGCAATGTGTTTTCCGTCATTAGAAAGCGCAGCATGAGCCCAATAAATTTCAGCATTCGCATATTCGCTCTTTATTATTGTATTTAAAAGGTACATTCCTCGAGCTTTATAAGTCGAATATAATTCTACTGCCTAAAATAAAATTAATAATATCGCCGTTAATATTTTAATAATTTATAAATTTAATTAATAATTAAAATTTATGATACTGAAGTTAGCCGTCGTCGTAAAAAATAAAACTATTTGTTAAAATTGCACCTATAGTTACATGTGCATATTTTTAGTTTTTTTTTTCTTTTTTAAATTAAATGGTTAAAAACAAAACTCGAAAATTGTCAATTGTCTGCTAACTTCAGGATCATTTATAATTTACCGAATATGGATTAATATAACGAGGAAAACGTATTCGTGATACAAAATTATATCCCATTTCTTGAGCTCTTTTAATCGTATCTAATATTAAACCTGGTTCAATTCTCAATGAAGATTTACCATCTTCTAATTTAGCAATTCCAATAATTCCTTTACTGAGTGCTTTTAAAGAATATTTTAATTCTTCTTGATGAGTATCTAAAATATATATAATTATTACATTCAAATTTAATGTTAATAATAAAAACGAAAAAATTGGATTTTTAAATTAAAGACTTTACTATCAGTTGGCTTTACTATCAACCCCGACATTTCTAGTTCAACTCCAATTGAATATGATCGATCCAATGTCAATGCAGATAATGGAGTATCTGTACTTTCGAATCGCGAAATTTTACCCTATAAAATAGTATATTGTGTGACAACGGATAAAACAAGACAATTTCAGACTAGGGTGAAGATTTCTGACATCACCCGCAGTCTGAAATCGTGTTTTATCTTGAGTCACACACCATATTTTTCATGATTACCTGCATCGGAACTTCAAGTTCCAGGGTCAGCATCCAGTAAGAAACAAGTTAATTTCAAGCCGATGATGTGGAAAATTGTTAGAGAATGAGAAATCCGTGATTTACAGTCACTTATTAAATAGTAAATAAGACAAAAATATTATTTTCACTCATTTTTTATTAATTTCATTTGGTTAATCAAAACTGTCACTTAAACAATGAAATAAGTAAACTGAAGTGACAAGTAAACAAACGAGATTAATAAGGCTGCAAATGAACATTAAATATAACTAACACCGGGTAGAAACAATTGTGTTTCGGCCCGCTGTATGAAGGTATTTGTGAATTATGAATTCGTTAGCAGTTGTTTGCAGCATCGGCTTGAAATTAGCTTGTTTCGACTGGCTGTAGAGACACTGAAACTTTAAGTTTCGATGCTGGTTTCTTGAAAATATTTTAAATTATATTAAAATTAAATATGAGTTAACTTTTATAAAATAACTCACCTTATTACGAGATAATTCTGTTTCTAAAAAATGAATATTGATAATTGAAGGAATTAGGCCGTCCATGCAAGAATATCCTAAAAGGCATGCGACATTATAGCTGAGTTTTTCAGCAGTTTCGTCGCCCTGCATAACTACAGTATCAGTATCATAAAAACTATCTCCGGGACATTTAAAATTATAGCTGTAGGGATTACCCAATACTGTCATTGATAATATCAATACATTAAACTGATGTCTCAATTCCGATTTATAATTTTTCCACGCGTCTAATAGCCACTCTTCATTATCCATTATTGTGTCAATACGTTCATAGTGAGGTAGCCTAAACTCAGCTTGCTTTAAAAATGTTCCTTTACTTGCATAAGCAAACATCATTCTTACAATATTACAATAATCTGTTGGATCTTGACTGACAGTTCTCGCTTCAGCCGATGCCAAAAATTTAACGTGTAATTTTATCGGTGCAATGTAAACAAGTTCAATGATATTACAACGATTACGATCTTGTTTATCTGGTAAACAGGGTAAAGGAACATAGACATTAGATAAGTCTGTTTTGAGTCTCGATGCAAGTGAGTGTTTCGTGTCATCTTTTTTTTTAATAAACAAATCTTTTATCAAACGAATAAAAAATTCTTCCTGTAAATTAATATGAAATTCACGTATAATAATATTTATTTTTTTGTATACATCGTGAGTGGTTTTGGTTTGTTTCAAAAAGAAAAATTCAATGCAGTGTTTCAATCTTGGTTCTCCTGAATTATTACTGAAACATTTTTTAGATCCAGGTCGTAAAATAATTGGAAAAATTGCATCATGTAATTGATTATCAATTTGAATTCTATGAATATTTCCCTGCACGTAAGTTAATGTATTTGATTTTCTGATATGAATCCAAATACCAGGTGAATATGTACGACGGAGTTTACCAAAGAACGGTTTAGTCATGTGCATTTTAGAAAAATTTACATTTATGTAATTATCAAATTGTATATTATTTGATGTATTTTTATATTTATCTTCCATCCAAGCGTTAAGTTCTAGTGTCAATGCTTTCCAACGTTTTCCAATGTCTAGTTCCCAGTGAGCAGCTGAATCAGTTATACTAATATAAGCTAATTCACGTCCATTTATATTAGGTATTTGGGAATCTGATATAACACTTAAACCAATTCCTGCAAAAGCTAAAAATACTTCATTTTTACTACACTCAGGATCTACAAGAGTTTTAGCTTTGATAAATGTATTTTCGTCCTGCGTAAACATCAAAACTCGTTGTTTTTTTTCAGCGTAACTTATCCAATAAACAATCGCTTTATTTTTTTGAACTTTTTCTACCGTCGGTGCATTAGCCTCAGCTTCACTGTCAGAATCATCATCACTGCTACTACAAATAGATGTTGAATTAACAGAATGAGCAAATTTAGGGTCATGTGGATACTTTTTAGTCACAGAATTTGAGTGAGGAATAACTGGTGATCGTTTTAATGTTCTGAATGTTACTGTTTCTTGTCCGTAACCATCAGTATAAAATTGTGCCGTATAACTTTTAGTTTTACTATTATAAACATTCCATACGAGTTCTCTTATTTCTGTAGGATCGTCCCAAGTATAAAGGACACTTTGAAAAGGACTAAGTAAAGCTACTTGACCTAAATTAACTTGATTTAATTTAAGGAATAAATCATCGCAAAGATTATCAACTCGTACTGGTGCATCTCCACATTCATACTTTTCAAACGTTATACGAAATGGTGAATTATTTCCTCCTTTAACTTGAACGCATAACGCTGATCCATTTTCCATTCTCAAAACAATTTTTCCAATATTTGTAAAATCAAAATGTTGAGAGACCAGTTGGCTATTCTTCCACTTAACTCTCATTCTCATGGATTCAGTGTAAGGCCAAAAAGCAATACCCTGCCCTGATGGTAAATCATTCCACAAATCAGCATCTTCATTTTCTTCCATAAATCTTAGAGCTCGCTTCGTATTATTTTTCACATAAAAATAAGGAAGAAAAGTAACTATTTTAGTGAAACTCGGTGATAAAGTTGAATCAGCAATCTCTGCTAGTATTCTATATTTTCGTTTACGTTCTACATCTTTGCATACTATCAGGGACATTGAACTTATTGCATCAAGGCCAAATGACATTGACCAATCTGACTGATGGACTTTCAACATTACAAGTTTACGCCGATTTTTTTTCTGTGAAAAAACTATTAAATCTTCACCAGGAATTTCTACTGTATTTGATAAAGTTTCCTGTAAATTATTTTATTTTATTTAGTAAACAAACAACAGCATTACTCAATTGGAAAATTAAACCAAGTCCCAATTCAACTTCATTTTTTTACAATAATAACAATAATATTTTTTTTTTATTATCAGTCATAATTAATATTAAATTTAATCTGATGACGGTTGTGTCAAAATTTAAATCAGATCGGGACTTGGTTTAATTTCACCACATTAACTCGCTTTCATGTATATCTGTTCGGATAGAATTTTGTAATTGGTTTTAAAATAACTTCTCGATGAGCTAGAGATTTGAAATTTGGAACATAGCTCAGAATTAGATGACAATGCAAGAAAATGAAAAAAAAAAAAAAACACCAAAAAAGAAGAAGGAGGAGAAGCAAAATTCCAAGCAGTATAAGAGGAAGAAAAAAATAATAAAGAAAAACAAAAACAAATGAAAAAAAAAATCGGATAAAAAATTCATATTCGTTTGTTTGTCTGTTCGGTACAAATTTTTATAATTAATTTAAAACTAACTTCTTGATGAGTTATAATCTCGAATATAGCTCACAACTGAATGATAGATAAACAAATACCGTGTAAAGAAGATGCAAAGAAACTGAAATAAAGCTCAAATTTGTCGCTTGTCTCTGTCATTATCTTATCCAGGTGTTTAAAATCGATGTCAAAATTTCACCCATACAATAATCAAAAGCAGAAAATAATTATCGAATTAAAAAAAAAAATTTTAAATATACAGTACACTCTGGTTATAAGTTATATTTCTGCCTATCCTCTTACTTACAGGAAAAAATGAAATTGACGTGAGAGTGAGTAGAGTGTCCGATGTAACTTATAACCAGAGTCTACTGTACCACGTTTTTAAAACGAACTAAATAGTATAAAATAAATTCTCTGAGCCTCATGAAGATTTAAAACCCCATAAAAATTCCAAACTTCTTACAGATAGTCCTGAAAATTAGTGATTGTGAATTTTTAATAGCTATGAAAATACTTGTAAGAATTAAAACGAAAAACGTGGGGCGCATGTAATACATAACTGTAAGAAGTGTAGAGAGGAACTATTTAATGAGAAAACTTACACATCGATTCATATCATTTGCAATGCAATAAAATTGTTAGTTAAACTATTAATGTATCAATTATCTGTTGTATGCGCTGCACGTTTTTCGTTTTAAATCTCACATGTATTTTCATAGCTATTAAAAATTCACAATCATAAATTTTCAGGACTATCTGTAAGAAATTCGGAATTTGTATGTCGTTTTAAATCTTCATGAGGCTCAGAGAATATATTTTATACTATTTAGTTCGTTCTAAAAACGTGGTATATTAAAAATTTTTTTTTATTTCGATAATTTTTTACTTTAAAATCCTACATTGACTTTTCCAAAATAGATCTTATTATTATTATTAAGTAAAATTATAAGTTTTATTATTTGATTTAATTACCTGAATTTTTAAAGGCAACCCTGTTTTATTAATAATCCAATATTCTGCATAAATAACGACTGTCCAACTGCTTACTTTATTTAGTTCAACACACAGCATAAATGGTCTCCAAACGGCATCTGTATCACCATCGGCAAACATTTTTACTAATTTTCTTTCTAATTCAGAATTTAATTTAAAAGTTCCAGCCCATTGAGCGCCAAGATAATTTTTAATTTTAAAATTAACTGTAGTATCATTATCACATTTTATTGAATAGACATTTATCCGTTCTCCGGGTTCAATTCTAACTTGATAATTTATTGACGGAACATCAATATCAATTACAAATGGTAGTTTATTGTCAAATAGAAGCGGTGGAACAATGCTAATGAGATACTGCGGCACTTGACAGTTTATTCTTTCGAATTTAGGATGCTCGATACAAATTACCTTAACTCCGAATATTAAATTTGAATTTCCGTCTTTTGATAGACAATAAATATCACGAGGAGTATTTAAATGTTCACATAAATCTTTCCAAAATATTCCACGTTCACTTACTTGGTATTTTCTATTAATTATAAATTAAATAATTATTGCCTATTATTATTTATTTATTTTTATATAATAATAAATTATAGTGTTAAATTAAAAACTTACTCAAAATGTACTGGCATAATATGAATAGGAAAATGATAAGTAATATACATTGGAACATTATAAATATCATGAGGCTCAATGACAGCTATTCTCATACTGTCATCAAATGGATTTAAAGTCTCGCCAATGTGTTCAAGTTGTAATTGTTCGGCCAATTGTTTCTTATAATAAAGTCCCATTGCATAAGATGTTTCGTTACGAATTTCAAGTGGTGATCGGACGGTTATTGTTCGATGCAAATGATGATTTGTCATTACTTCAACGACTAAATGATATCGAACATCGTGTTTAACAGGTCGTAATGGTACTAATTTATATCCTTGCCATTTAGGACAGTATATTATTGAGTCCTCAAAATCTAAATGAATAATTTTATAATTTATTTGCATACATATATTATTATTTTTATTATTTGAAACGTACCGTCAATATAAATTCCTAAACTTTCTTCAGTCATACTATTATAAATATTAACTGGAGATTGATCGGGAAAAATAACTAAATTATTAAGAGAATTATCATAAATTTTATCTTCTTGGTCCATAAACCCGTATTCCATATAATGTTCACCAAAAATATTATTATCACTCTCAGGACTACTAGGAGCACTAACAGGGGAGTCATCTTTAGTTTTATATTCTTTAAATGCTATCAATCGACTTATATTATTTGTATTTCCCTATAAATTATAGTATTTATTATTAAAAGTAATTATTTGTTTATTTATATAATTAAAAAAAATATAATTGAAATTACTTTTTCTTCAGCGCGTAACTCTACTCTACTTGTATGCCCAATTTTATTAAGCAAATTTAATTTTCCAGCATTAGTAGGAACAATTGGAATTTCCGTGGAGGTTTTTGAAAATGTTTCCAGAATAATATCAAAAATATCTATAGTATTTTTAGTTATTGTAAAATTAAGTCGTTCTTCTGCATTGATAATAATATAATTTGCCAAATAGTCGCTCTCGATTGACGTGTGATCATGCGGACAATCGTCTAGAATTTAAACATTTTTAATTAGTCTACAATCATAATAATTATAATACATATTTAAATGTAATAATACTTATTTCCGCCACATGCTCAGGCGTTAATTCAAGACCTTCATCTTCACATTTACTTGAATGATCAGAATCACTGTCATCATCTTCGTCACTTTGATCTTTTGTAAATAAATGACTAAAACTTCTTGCTAATTTTTCAGAACCTTCTTCTTCATTTGAATCTGAATCTTCGTCATGTTCAAATGTATATTCCGGCACTAAAATTTAATTAATTTTTTACCTTCCCGCAAAGAAAATTTTCAAAAAAAAAGCTAGTTATTGGTTTCGGTTCGATTTTTGAAAATCGAGTTTTCATCAGATCTCGATGTTTTGAGGTCTTAGGAAGTTATTCTGACGATTTCTTTAGAACGAATCAACCGATTTGAACGTACTTGGCGATAGTCAAAAGGGCTCATCAAGACTTAGAACTGAATAGATTTTGGAGTCGATCGATCGAATAGTTTACAAGTTATACAAAAAAAAATTTTTTATGTTTTTGTTGCATAACTCGTAAATCGTTCGACCGATTTGTTTTTATCTCTTTCGATTGCCGCAACGCATGTGCAAATCGGTTGATTTGTTCCGAAGATATCGTCGGACAAAAATTACTTTTTTTGAACGAAATGTATACACATTCGGTTCAACCGTTTTTTGAGCTCAAAGAGCTCAAAAGTTTATCAATAATAACATTTTCAAAACAGCGGGAAATTTTGGGGTTTACCTACAGGGTCAACCGTTTTTCATAAAAATGGATTATTTTTAATAAAAAAATTTAATAAATAAATAAAATTATTACAGCTTATTTTTGATGTAAGATTAGAATTCGGTCGTATAAAAATCATATCTTCATTACTTTGATCATCATCACTGTTATAATTTTCAGTTCTTCGTCTTTTTGGAGTAGATTTTTTAATTTGATTCCAAGAGTGACGGCAACAAGAACTGAGCTCGTGTGCTTCTGATTGATAAGCCTGCAAAAAATAAAAAAATAAAATTTAATTAAAAAATTTTTTAGTTCTATAAAAAATGAATAACTTACTCGTATTGTCAATTCCCATGGATTATAAGCAACGTCATCTTGAGTACATAGTTCAATAAAAGGTTCCCAATTACCTCGATTATGATTGTAACAAAATGCATGAATTTTAAAATTAGATTCAAGTTGAAATCTATCATCAATTGAATTAATAGTAACACCAATTTCAACTTCAGCTTTTATTATCGGAATACGTTCAATAGTTGCTTCCATTTCAAATACAAAATGAATAACAACAGGTTTTAAATTAAAAATTCTCACTTGTGTTGAGTGTTCATTAACAAAAGCTTTTGAATTTACCAGCGAATCTGTAAGTTCCCAGATATAACTCTGCATTGATTGATTATAAGATTGTTAATAAGTAACTTACGTTCACGACTACGTTTACAAGGTACCGAAAAAATTTTCTTCGGTGACCAAAGATCAATGTGTGAATTGGATTCCAAGCTTCCACTTCTGTTATCAAATTTGGCATCGAGGATTTTAAAAATCCCAGCGGCATCATTCAATATCTGAACAAAAAATTAATTGTTTGTTTTATTATTATTTTTTTTCTTTTATTCACATCAAAATGATTTATTTAATATCATAATTATCATTATTATCATCTATTTATTAAGCATTAATACCACAACACAACGTGCCATTCACTGTTACAATAAACATTAATTTTTGTTTCTAAACGACGATAAAGCTGAGACACAGACAAACGATGATGCTCACTTGGCTGAATGTGCAGATAACTCCAGCAGACAGATGAACATTGACTGGGCTCATATCAAGACTTATTTGTGCCCTATCATCTGGTGATTTCTCTTTGGCGCTGATTTCAATGTCACAGGGATGTAAAACCCACTGAGGTGCTTGACGACGGTATCGTTCCTGGCTTTTACTTTTGGCACAGACGTTCGATAATGTACAGACTATTGATGATATTCCTGCGTGACGACTACACTCAATTATTAATTCCGCTTGGACCAGGATCGCATGAGCATTACTTGCTTTTAAATCTCCAAACAACAAGATTTCTGGTTTACGTACTCGTATTGACACCGATGTACCTTTCAATAATTATTATTTTATTTATTTACTTTTTAATCTATCAATTCATTTATAATAAATTTTATACCTGGTTGTTCAGATAAATCTGTAATGTTTTGAGTTGATAATCGGCGTAATACTTTTTTCTTATCACCAGAATTTTCAGCGTGTCCTTCATAAGCTTCATTGACAACGCCTGTATCAATCGGTTCAGTAGGCAGAGAATCAACAAAATAACGAGTCAGTTGTAGTAAAAATGGAATTGATAAATTAAATCGAGTTTCTTCAATAAGCATATCAATACATTGATCTCCCGCTGGAGCCTGAATGAATGTGAAATCAAATACTGGTGGTTCAGATACTGATATACAAGATTCAAAATTTAATCCTGCTGATTTTGCTGGTGACTGAATTATTCTAAAATATTTATTACCAATTTAATAAATACTCTAATCCAAGTTGTTAATATATTTAATTAATCTACATATAAATTTGTTCATACTTGCGAATTACAGCATCTTCTTTTCTTGTGTCTTCTAAAATACAAGTTCTCAAAGAAACTTTCATACTGATACTTTTGTTGCTGTATAATTCAAAAGTCATAATTATTTCACCGAGATTAAGTTTTCCTAAACCATCATTAAGATCATGAACTGGTGAACTCAATACCTGTAATAAGAAATTACAAAATAAATAAATTATAAATTTTAATTATTTTATGTATCAATAAATACTGGTACTAAATAAAAATAATGGCAAAGGTATAAATGATAATGTATAAAAAAAGCTATTGAGTGAAAAAAAAAAAAAAAATAAATCTTACATTACTGTAATGCCTCTATGGTATGATGTAAAATCGTGGTTTAACATAAATTGTAATAAATCCTATTAAAAATAAATAAAATGTAAAATAAAACTAAAATAGTAAGAAAAAAAAAACTTAATAAATATAAAAATAAGAAAGCACCTCGTCTGAGTCTGTAAACAAATTAAATTGTAATCCATCAAATGTTATTTTCATGTTAACTTCACAAATTGGATGTTCATCTTGTACAAAAAAGACCTCGAGTTTTTTTACTGTCGCTTCATTTTCGAAATTAACTTTATTTTTAACTTTTTCATTAAATGACTCATTATTTATTATATCATTTCGATGAATTGCTATTATTTTTGATACATTGTCTTCCCAAATATTTAAAATTGACGCAAGATCTTTCTGACTTAAATTAATCATCAATAAATCAACTGATCCAATTATCTCACAAAGACCGTATACTTGAAGTCCATTTTTATTACGACACTCAATATTTCTTTTTACATCTAAACGAATTTGAACGGGCTCAACAATTGGTTCCTTTGAAAAATTTAATTATATTAATTTATTTAAAACTTTTATTTGTAAATAAATTTATAATTAAATAAACTTACTTGAATTTTCAAAACACCCGCAAGTGTCATAATAGCTCGCGACAAAGTCATAGATGAAAATTTGATTAAAATATTATCAAGAATAGACGAATGATTATCACGAGAGCTTTCATCAGCGACTCGGATTTTTTCATTTTTTTTAAAAAAATTTTCAATACTCAAAACACCCAGATCCAAGACCATGAGATTTGGTATGTCTCTGGTTTGAGGAAATAAAAATGTTGGAGCTTGAAAATCAATAAAAATTCGTAACTTGGTAGCACTTTTTCTCAACTCTTCTACACTCCAGTAAACAAAAAGTTTCGATGCCTGAGCTGGCATAAATAGTTTAATAAGATGTATAAAAGGTTCTATAAAATGTCGACAATCTCGAAATATATCAGACAGTAATATACAATTTATTTTACCAAATGAAAGTTTAAAACTTCCATCAGCTTTAACATCATCGACGCTTGTGCTTATTTCAGATGCTGAATAAAGTTTTGGTGCATGTCTTACGTATTTAAGGTCGAAAACTTTATCATCTTCAGTCGTAAGAATTTTAGGATAAAGAGTAATTTCACTGAGATCTTCAATAGCAAGACCACAAAGATATGCAGTCAATATCATTCTCTCATTAGCATTATAAATACAATCACTTTCTAATCCCAACACTCGTATTTCCATAAGATCCATATCTTTAGTACAAAGTCGAAGTACAAATGTATGAAGTCTTGCTGAATAACTTAACTTAATAGCACCAGGTGGTACCGGTGGATCATCTTCATTTTTCTTAAAGAAATTAAATATATATTTTATTATTTCAATGATATTTGGTATTTGACCAGGATACGGAATTGTCTTCAAATCTTCACAGTAATCTTTTATTTTAATAAAAGCTTGTCGATGGAAAACAACATTAAGATTACGTATATTGAAGACTAACGATTGTTCAATGCTCTTAAAATGTGATTTAAAATCCGGACAGTTTGCACGGACTTTACGATAAGACACACCGATAATATCATAAGATCCGTCAGTTGATATAAGCTCGAGATAAGACCCTGTAATTCCGGCATTTGTTTTGTCAGCAAGAACAATCGTACCGACTCCCAATTGAAATGCCGGCCCGTATTCCATAATAGCCGATTCCAAATAAAGTGTACAGAGACGTAAAATTAAATAAGCTTTTTCTCTACCGTTGCTTGTACAACAAGCATGAATACATAATTCACCGATAACTATTCTTAGTAATAAATTAACGTGATTGTGTGGTGAAGTATTGTCATCAAATCCGGAATAATTAACTGATTTAATCCATTGTTCGAGATCTTCTTCACTAAATTCTGAAGAAGATACAATACTTCGTTCAGAGTCGGTCATTATTGTCGGTGGTAAATTATTACCAGGATAATTTGAAATATCGCGACCTAAAATAAAAGATGAAAGAGCCACAATTGTTCTTACACGTATTAATTGTTCAGAAGATAGTGATATAAATTCACTTGTTTCTTCTTGAATTTTTAATAAACTTTTACGAAATTCTTCAATATCATTAAGATTTGGTATTGATAGTTGATTTAAAAACTCATTAAAACAAAGTAATTTGTGCTTTGATAAATTTATTTTTAATGTAGAAATTGATACGTTGAGCTTTAATTTTGGTAATAAACGATAGTCAGGTTTAATACTAAAAGACACGGTAATATTTGATTGTATTTTGGGTATTACGTGATTTTCAGAGTCTTTCCAACTACGTGACTCGCGCCAATCATCACCTGTATGACATATTAACATTTGGCTATCTGTTAAAACTATATGAATACGATCATACAGTAATTCTTCTAATTCCATTAGCGTTGCATCTTCTAATTGTACTTCAACTGCTTGTAATTCTGTTTTAAGTGTCATTCTACCTAAGTCAATTATAAGAATATGTTCTCCTTCTTGTATTGATCCGTTATCCGGAAAAACAAAATATGGACCTTTAATATCTAATTTTAAATTTATTCTTGATCTTCGATGAATTATTGAATTAATAAGCGTAATAAATTTATTTTTGCTTCTCTTGTATCCACGTTGTAAACTACACGCCAAATGCTGTACGTGAGATTTATTACGTTTAAAGAAATAAAATATTTCCAAAATTGCATACTTATGATAGGTTACTTCGAATGATTCTAATCTAACATTTATGTCATAATTAAAATCGGAATTCGGTGGATTTTTTTCAAAATCAATAGCCAAAAAATTAACAGCTGCATTTCCTGTTAAAATATTGTCTGCTGTAACAAGAGGAATTAAATCGTTTTCTGATGACGCTCCTTCAATTACAAAACTTTCTGCGCGAGCAGATATTTTATAAGCTGAACGTTCTGGTCGTGTTTCAATGCTTGTTAAAAATTGTGTTATTGTCGCTACAAGAATTTCACGATTATCACTAAATAAACTTAATGACCAATTATTTAATGATAAATTATATTTTTTTTCTATGTACTTAGGCAATGGTTCTAATTTAAATTTAGTTTCATTATCATGATTATTTGTATTATTTGGTTTTGGACTAGTTGGTATTCCACAAATTTCTTGAATTTTTTCACAATTAACAGCAAGTTTTATACTAGATCCCGACTCAACGATTACACAATCTGGATACTTTTCTTTTAATTCTATTTTAGCGTGTTCTCTAGCAATAATAATATTTAAAATAGTTAAACAATCTTCATATTTTTGTAGATCTAATTTTAATTCAGTATCATTTGGTTTCAATAGACTCTGTATAAATGTTTCCTTATATATTTTATAATTTTTACGATGTGTTTTTATATATTTCCAAGTATAAGGCCTAATATTTTGTTCAAGGATTGCTGTGCACGCATATTTCCACCAAGCTTTTGAGTCTTCGGATATTTTAGATACTGGATGATATTTTTGAATTAATTTTGTTCTAAAATATAAAATATAAAAATTTATTTTTTTTAAATTTACTTAAAAAAATTACTTTAAATGAATAATTAATTAAACCTTTCTACAGATCCTTGTTGAAGTGATTCCCACAGTAAACAAAATGCAGCAAATTGCTTGTCATATATTTGCATAGCAATATCTTGAAGGACAATATCAACTAACATTCTAGCAGCTTGTCCTGCGTTACTTTGATTCATAATTACTTTGATTTTAGTTGTAAAAGGTTTAATAACTAAAAATGATTATAAAAGTTAATTTATATCAAAACAAAATAATTTAATTATTTAAATAAAAGAAAAATATATATATTAAACTTACGAAACTGAAACTCTTCACTATTTATTGCAAAAGTTCTTAGGGAACGATGCATAACTGCTTTCCATGCCAAAAGATTTGTAAAATCCCAGATTTTTGGATAAGACGGCAATGAAGGATTTCCATTAGGATTTAAATATATACTTAGAGATTCAACACGAATTAATTGGTATACTGATGTAGATGTAACTGGAGTAACGCCAGGTTTCCATTTGCTATAAAAAACAAAATCAATATATTGTTACAATTTATTATTACTGTTCCATTTACAACACAATGATGATTTATTTAAAAAAAAAAACACAACTTACTTGTTAGTTGTTGCCATAGAAAAACTTTGTACGCATAATCCACAAGCAATTCTAAAGCCATTTGAAAATTTTTCTTCATATCTTACATGAACGTTGTTCACTGTAATTTGAAAATTTTTGACAACTGATGCCATCAGATTGTCAAAAAGGCCTGAGGGTAATCCTGAAATGAATTCAAAACGTTTCATTTAATTTGTTCTAAGTTATAATTATAACATATTGTATTTAGAAGCTAAAAGTCTGTTCTAATTAACTGAAATTGAGTAATGAGAAAAGTTTATATTAAGTTATTAACTGACCTGAACGAAGTAATCCATCACCTTCCATATCTTCTAAAACTTTTCTTTTCGAGGCTCTCATCAATTTTTTTTGTATTTCTGGGTCGTAAGTCCCAGACATTGACGGTACAGTAACAATATAAATATCCTAAAATTAATATATTAAGTAATTAGTTATAATCTATATTATTAAGAGAATAAGGGAAATTTTGTTTCCGGTATATCTATGTAATAGAATAAGTAAATGTTATTAAATTTGTTATCGTTAAAAAAGTGTTGACTTGAATTTGTGCTTTTTCATCGTTTGAACTCTTTTTTATTGCCAAATTTTGAGATAAATCAATTTATCTATATTATTCAAATTACATTTAAATTACGCGGGAAAAAAAACCATCGTATTTATTTTCGTTAAATAAATTAATATTTTAATAATTTTGTCTCTGAATATGACTGAATATATATAATTAACAAAAAATAAAAAAAGGTTAATCTATGCCATGCCTGAAAAAAAATATATTAGACGACTAATAAAAAAAAATTTGACCGTGTGTAGATTTTTTTTCAAGAATCCCATGATTATACAATAATCGAAATCAATAAGTTTGTGAGTTAGTAATGAGATTAGTCTCATCAAATTTCAATGATAATAGAAATAAACAAAAGATTCTAGAGTTGATTTTAAAGTAGAGATTTTAATAAACAGTTAAATTCAAATGATATTTAATAAACTTGGTAGTAATACTCGAGCAGTCACGTAGAGATTGTAGGTGGCTCGTTATTATTAAAATAAAAAATAATTACCTCTATACATAAAATAATTGGCTGGGAAAAAAGACCTGCCCATGGTATTTTTAAAGATACTTTTCCAATTATACCAATCTCTATTCTAATCGGCAATCCAAGCTGATACTGTGAAAAGAAAATTTTTTTAACTGTGTCATTAATAAATTAATTAATCAAAAAAATAATTAAATTAATTTATTATCATATTAATTTATATAATTATAGATAATCATACCAAGGCCTCAGGTTTCAGCTTGAGATCCGTCAGGTACGTTTCACCTGAGAATATTCCCACATTAAATTGTTCAGTATCGAGATCCTCGACATATCTGCCTAGGAGACGATTTAAAAATGCTGCCACTGCCCCCTCAAACATTGTTCTTTTTTTATTTATATTATAAATAATAATTCACAAAATATTACCCAGTGACCCAGTGACAACGATCACATATATTAATCTGCTATGTAGGTGTATTACTACTTGTCTCTTTCTTCTTACCATACATTGAACACACACTATTTTGACATCAAATAAATCAACCGTTTGTCACTTTATTTATATCGTGTATAACGCTTGTACGACTCTGACAACACTTGGTCATACTTGAGGGCAGTAGACAGGGAAATTTCATTTCACAAAAACCTTATAACTTTAGAAAAATTAAATTTTTACATCTTGAGGATCCAGTTAATTTTCTTTCCTTGCTCCAAACTTTATCTTTTCATACTATACGTCTTGGCTCGTGCGCCAGAGCAGTAGACTATCATCAAGACTTATATTGATTATTTTTTATACATATACATGTACATTACCCCTGAAATCATGATTGATATTTGTACGCATGTGTACATACAAATAATATATATGCTGTTTTTTTTATTATTTTTCAATACAATATATTTTTACATTTTTTCTCCCTAAAATATTGTGAAATAAGATATAAATATAAATATATATTGTCATATATACTTAGTATAATATAAGCAGTAATAATAATATTATTTATCAAACTGTTACATAAAGAATCCTCTAAAAAAATAAGATTTTTTATTTATAGATGTGTTAGTGTTTATTAAAGCAAAACTTTTTTATTACAAATAAATATTATACTAAATAAAATTTAATATTAATAACAATTAAATTAAAATTTTTAAGTTAGTAAAATGGAGTAATATTTAAATACTTAAATGCATGATAATCTTGTTGTAATTTAAATTTAAATATGTATTTCTAGAACAATAATCTCTGGCTATAAATCCGATTCAAATTTTATGAGATTCAATCAGAAATTTACGATTTATTTTATTCATGGTATTGTTCTCTGATTCAAATCCTGTGAATTCATTCTGATTAAACTCAATCAGAGTGAATTGGATTTTTTTATCTGGATTAAAGTCAATATGTAAAGTAATATGAATATATTTATTTTTTAGTCACTTAATGCTCAAATTTTCAAGTTATTCTAGGTGGGATATCCCGATTTTTATTTTTCTTAGCAAAATAATTTAAACGAGCAACCTGCAGTCACTACGTGACTGTCCGAGTATTACTGCAAAATTTATTGAATATGATTTTAATTTAACTGTTTATTGAAATCTATACTCTAGAATTTTTTGTTTATTTCTGTTATCATTAAAACTTAATGAGCCCAATCTCATCATTGACTCATCGCAAACTGATTGATTTCAATGATTGTATGATCATGGGATTATTAAAAAAAAATCTACGCATGGTCAAATTTTTGTTATTAGTCATCTAATATATTTTTTTTTTACTGATATCAAATTAAATCTGTTTAATTTTTATAATCATAAAAAACATGGCATAGACTAAATTTTTTTTATTTTCTTTCAATTATATAAACATATCTATATATATGTATATAATAGTTTTATATATTCAGTTATATTTAGTGACAGAATAATTAAAATATTAATTTATTTCAAGAAAATAAATACGATTGTCTTTTTTTTCCCGCGTAATTTAAATGTTATTCGAATGATATACATATAGAGGTGAGGGGGGCAAAAGGGGGTAGGGTAGGCAAAACGGGGAACTCCCAAAATTTGGTGAAAAAAAAAATTTTTTTTTTTTCGTCTAATTGCTGTATATCCGATGTATTTGCGAATTTTAAGCCCTACGCATGACACCTGGGGCAAAATGGGCCAGCCGAAAAATCGAAAAAATGATTCTTTCATATTTTTATCGTCAAATTAAAAAAAAATTAATATGTTAATTCATTTTTCGACTGATTTTCTATAGTTGGGGCAAGTTGGGCCACTAAAAATATTCGGAAATAATATTTTATTTTTTAATTGATAACAATTCAATTAAAAAAAAAAAAAAAAAAAAAAAAAAATTATCATTTTTTGGAGGGGGGCCTCTCTGCCCCACAAAAAAATTTTTTTCTGCGTTCGTATCCACCAATGTTGCAAAATGTAATTTTTCTTTATGTATTTTACATAAAAAAAAATTTAATTTAATGAAATTTGATCAATTTTCAGAATTTTTTTTCAAATTTTTTTTTAAGGGTACCCCATTTTGCCCGCCAAAAATAAAAATTTTATTTTATAACGGCAGCTAAAAATTTTGTCTATTTACCTTGAATGTCATTAAAAACAAAAAGATTCGGCGTATTTTAGTCATCGAAAACTTAGTATTTCCATAGGTACCCCCTTTTGCCCCCCCTCCCCTACATATATATATAAGTTAATTTATTTCTATACTTAGCAATAAAAAAGAGTTTAAACTATGAAATGGCATAAATTCAAGGCAAGACCTTTCTAATGATACCAAATTTAATAACATTAACTTATTTTATTATACACACCGAGTCACTTGATTACTCTCACATTGAAAAATCTAACTTCTCATACGTAGTAGAGATAAATATTTATAATACTAGGATAAAATAAAAAAGCACATCAATAAAGTACTATTCATGTCATTTAATTATATATTTTTGCGGTAATTTTGACCAAGCGGACTTAATCGAAGAAATCAATGATTTTATGTCATTATATTGCATTCCGTCAGCGTAAACTTATTTCGAAAGCCATCCCCAAATATTTTTCATTATATTTAGGTCAGCCGAATGGGCTGGCCATTGAAGAATGTCAATTTTATTCTTGTCGAACCAGCTCTGAACGACCCTTGCAGTGTGAATGCTGGCGTTGTCCTGCTGGAATATCCATGACTGACCATTAAAAAGTTTATTTATCTCATTAAATTTGCACTGAAGCAATTGTTTATAGTTTTCAGCAGTCTGTCTTCCTGATAAAACCTCTAAATTCATTGGCCCATGCATAGAAACGGCACCCCGAATCATGACAGATCCGACGCTACTATGTCGCCTCAATAAAAGTTTTTCATTTTTTTTTTAAATCATGAAAGTAATAAGCAAATCCGTCTGGTCCATCCAAGTTGAACTTTTTCATCAGAAAAGACCACATTCTTTTACTCATTATTCCACATCATAAATTCTAGCAAATTCTAACCGGGTAACACGATGTTCATTCGATAATGGTGGCTTTTTTTTAATTTTTTGCGCTGTAAATGAGTCGCTATAGCTATTATTCGCCTTACAGTCCTAACACTTGCTGAAGTACCAACTCTTGGCGCAATTTGTCTCGCTGTACTTGCGGAATTTGATGCTTCTCTTAATATAAGGCGACGTTCGCGAGGTGTAGCCAGTTTTGTACGTCCTTTACGGTTGTTTCCATAATTTTCTGGATTTCGCAGAAAATTATTTACTACCCAAGTACACCGATGAATCATTCCAGCAATTTTTCTATTTGAATATCCTTTTGAAAAGAGAACAGAAATTTTAGTTCTTTCTTCTATACTTAATGTCTTTCCTTTACCCATAGCGCGCTACGTATTTAAAACGTTTAGCGATAGCGAACGGGCACGGTATAACGATTTGCACAGATACAAATCAGACGTCTAACGACAACGATTGCTTCAAAACAACTGATGAGAGTAAACAAGTGTCCACCTAATTATATAGTCCTGGCATATTATTTTAATAATTTCTAGTATAAAATAGAATTAATTGAATCAGTATTCCAGAATAATGTATAACATTGTTAAAGGTAAATTTTGAGAAGTCTCTGCCAAGCTCTAGAATGTTCTATATAAAAATATATTTTTTTATGAGAGAGTAATCAAGTGATTCGGCGTATAGATATGTCGGGAACAAAATTTTCCTTATTTTCTTAATAAATATAGATTATTATTCAAATCTTCGTTAGAAAAGAGTTATTAACAGTAATCGATCTACCATTATTCAAATTGTTATTATTAGTATCATGATTTAAATTTTTCAAAAATTAAAATTAACTGAATATGTTCCTCCTTTATTTTTTGTATGTGCTCTTATAAATTATAATTAACATGAACTTGGTACAGATTTAATTTGAGTTCTTTCATCATTTTCGTCTTCCACTTTCTTTACATTACTATTATTTATTAATCTCAAGTATATATTTTTTCTTTAAAATTTTATTATCAATAACTATTTTAAAATTTATTTATGACGATTTTTTCGGTCACATGACTCGCCCATATCAATATCATCACTAATTATTTGATAGTCACTAATAGAAACAAAAAAAACACGTAATATTGTTGATTTACATAAAAAAGTAAAATAAATTTGAATGTCGGATACAATCGGTAATTTCCGACTTATCGTGAGCCATTTTTTTAGCAAACAATAATAATAATAATAATAATAATAACAACAAAAAAGTGTAGTGTATAACGCAGTAAGATATGGTGCTGTGAATTTTGCCAGATGACATAGATGAGAAAATGGTTTCAACGCGGGGTCCAAAATTCAAATTCTGTGATGGTGAAAAAGTTCTTTGCTATGAACCTGATCCAACAAAAGCCAAAGTTCTTTATGACTCTAAGGTAAATTATTAAAAATAATATAAATTTATAATACAATGAATTTTAAATATTTTATAAATATCCGGCGTATAATTTCGCGCCACAAATGTAACCTTAAACTTAAATAACGTCAAAGCGTTTTCGTTATGATTTACGAGTTTAATTAACGTAAATTGAATTAATTGTAGGTTTTAGATGTAATTGTAAATAAAGATCAACGTGGCCGAAAAGCAGTTGAATATTTAATTCACTTCCAGGTATGTTTAATTTAAATTTACTCCAAAAGATTATACCGGAGTCGAAATTGGTGTAGTTGTCATTGGTATTGTTGTTATTTATAAACAAGATAATGTGTCTAATGGTAACATAATTTATAATTAGGGATGGAATTCATCTTGGGATCGGTGTGTAACAGAGGAATACGTTCTAAAAGATACAGAGGAAAACAGACAGTTGCAACGGGATCTTGCTCAGAAAGCACAGTTACAACTGTACGTATAATTTTTTAAGTGGTTAACCTACAAATAATATATATTTTATTGTGAATAAATAAAAAATAGTTAAATAATAATTTAATAAATGGCTTCTAAAAACAGAGGAGCATATTTATATCGTCGAGAACGAAAAAATCGTACTCACAGGCTGGCTGATCGACTATCCGGTACTGGCATCGAGTCACGTCGACGTGCTAGAAGCGGTGGAAGTCGTGCCACTTCTGGCACTACCTCTGAAGATGGTAGCTCAGGTCAACAAGACGATTATGATACCGAAGTACCATCAACGATATCCAATAAATCATAGTCATAATATATACATTTGTTTAAATATTTTATTTTAATTTAAAAAAATTTTTTTTTACCAGGAAGTTATCACGGAGGAAGACTCTGAGACCAGTTCTAATTTTGGAGAAGAGTCTAGTGAAGACGAGGATAGTGGTGGTGGAGGAAGCCATCAGTCTAGTGGCAGTATGAAACCTGGTATTGATCTTGACATAGGTAGCACTTTAAGAAGAATTTTGGAGCAAGATTATGAATTGATAAATCATAAAAATAAATTAGCTGTTTTACCAGCACAGCCAACAGTTTGTAGTATTCTTGAATCTTGGGTCCAGCATTTTACAACAACACAGCTTACTAACATTCCTGAAAAACCTCAAAGAAATAATAGATCTAGTAATACTATTGAAAAGACTGTTAATGAAATAAATATTTGCCGAGAAGTTGCTGATGGCTTGAGAATATATTTTGATTTTACATTGCCAGATTTATTACTTTATAGAACAGAAAGAGAACAGTACAATGCATTTAAATCATCATTTTTACTTGGTGAACATCCAATAGATATAAAAGAAGAAATAATTGAGTAAGTTTTTATTTTTTATTATTAAAAAAAAAAAATAAAAAAAAAAAAAAAGAATTTATTTTTCTCTGTGATGCATGATAATATTAACTTCAAACTTGATTTAATAATTGTTAACAATTGTTAGACCACCAGAAGTTACTGTCAAAGAGGAGCTTGAAGATTCTGAGTATGCACATTTACCTCCCTTTAGAGAGCTAGATGCTGAAGTCGAGCAGCCAACCAAGCCTGTCTCGTCAGTCAAAAGAAAATTGAGGTCCTCCCGTGTTAGCTCTGTTGATGATTCCAGGCAACTCAGGTCGTTTGATGAAGTCAAACAAGAGGCTGGAAATGTCTCCAGTATCGCTAGCACTAGTTCCAGGTGCTCTAGTCCACGAGGGGCTACTTCAAGGTATCCTCTAATACCTCCGGCACAGATTGTTGCGTTGCTTGATGAAGCGAATAAGTGGAGACTCATACCAGAATCTACTAAAAATGATGGGACACCGAGTCCTTCGACGTACTTTGGAGCTATTCATCTTGCTCGTTTGTTTGGTAAATTTCATTTATTATTTACCTTTTATAAAATTTATTGAAATATATATAATATTAGACTGATTCAAAAAAATCGGTTATTTTTTTTCCAAAAATTATACTGAAAATATTGTTCGAGGTGACGAAAAAAAACACTGTTAAAGTTTGAGCTCTTAATATTAATATTAACAACCGCCTCATTGCAATTTTCGATTTCCCATTCAAATAACATTGGAAAGACTTTTTTTTAAATTTGGAATTTTATCACTTAACAGAAAATCAGTGTATCAGAAATAGCAATGGATATTTTTGTTGAAAATTTAACGTCCTACAAAAAAGGTCTCTTATCATTTTTCGATAAATTTAATTTTTCAAAAGTTATCGAGGTCAAAGTTGGATTCATAGTATATTTTAGTATTATTCGACTTTTTCGGCGAAACTATTAGATTTATCTTAAAATGTTATATATAGAACCTTTTTTGTAGACCATTTAATTCCCTACAAATTATCTGTTATCAAAATTCCGAAAGTTTTAAAAGCCCTTTAGTTATTTCCATTTAAATGTTAATTCGTTCCAAGAAATCGTATTCTAGTCGATTTTGTTTACTAACTTTTAAACGCTAATAACTAAAGAACTTTCAAGAATTTCGGAAACTTGACAATAGATAATTTATAGCAAATGAAATGGTCTACAAAAAAGGTCATATAACATTTCAAGATAAGTCTGATAGTTTCGCCTAAAAAGTCGAATAATACTAAAATTTACTATAAATCCAACTTCGACCTCGAATAATGTTTGAAAAATTATATTTATCGAAAAATGATAAGAGATCTTTTTTGTAGAGCGTTCAATTTTTAACAAAAATATTGATTGATTTTTCCGATAAATTGATTCCCTGGTGAGTGATAAAATTCCAAACTTTAAATAAATTTTTCCCATGTTATTTAAATGGGAAATCGAAAATTACGATGAGGCAGTTGTTAATTTTAATATTAAGGGCTCAAACATTGACAGTATTTTTTTTGTCATCTCGAACAATATTTTCCGTATAATTAAAAAAAAAAAAAAAAAAAAAGTAGTCGATTTTTTTTAATCAGTCTAATGTAATATATATCAATGTACTCATTAAAAATTATTTATTTTTTTTTTTTTAATATTTCAGTTAAACTTCCAGATTTGTTACAAAATACAGACATGCCTGAAAAAAAATTAAAAGTGCTATTAAAATATATTGATATGTTTCTAAGGTACTTTATTATTTTTTATCTGATATTTATTTATAAAGATATAAATTAATAATTATTTTATTACTTAAATATTTTTTAGTTATTTGGAACCACATAGAGAATGGTTCGGTGAACAATTTTACATGCAAACAGACAGTCAGTCACAATGATCCGAGTTCAAAGGTTACTTTCAAACTACTTGAGCCAAAAAAAAAGTCAATAAAATATATATTTTTTTTTTGATGACTGAGCTATTATGAAAATCACTTGACTCGTTAAATAATAATCGTAAATTAATGGTATTTTTTTTATCTTAGCATTTATGGTTTATAATTGAATGAAAATATATCTTGTGTACTAAACATTTAAAGTATACGGTTAATAATACGAAATACGTTTGCAGTATGACATTTAATGGCCACAAATTTACATAGTATTAAAATTTAATATTATTTGTGTTTAAATTTTTATTTATCCCATAATTTTTGTACAAATTCATTATTATATATTACTATAATCCCATAAACATTTTATATTAATGCTACATTTTTATTTGTACTCATTTTACGATTGCAAAAACATTCATTATTACAAAATCACATAACATTACAATCAATATTTAAACATTCATCCATACATTTTTATATTGAGTTAATTATATGATATATATTTATAAATAACAAAAAACAAACACTTTGTGATGTTAAGGTAAGGTGCAGTGTTAAATAAATTAGTAATATTAATAAAAAAAAATTCATGTTAACATTTAATAAACAATCCGTTGATAACTAAATGAGCTAAATAATTATTTATGATGTATAATTTAAATGTCAAAATTAATTATTAATTAATAGTTTTAAATTGTTTACTATTTTACTTTTGTAATAATAATAAACTACCTCATTTCTGTTAAATTCAATAATATAAAAATGATTTAATAAATACGTATATATTTTATTTTTGTAAATAAAACCCAATCAAGATAATTGAGACAGTACGTAATAAAAAACGGACGTTCGATATAAAAAAAAAAAAATTATAAACATTTAAATTAAATTTAATTTTATCAAGTCATTAAACAATTGTGCAATTCATTTGGATTTGTTCGATAGTAATTTATTTTTTTATACAACAGTATTAAAGAGTTTAAAATTTTAATTATTTAAAATAGTTATTTAATTTATGATACTGAAGTTAGCCGACGTCTAATAATTTTTGAATTTTTTTTTGTAAACAATTAATTATAAAAAAAAAAAAATATTTGAAAAAATTTCACCTGTAGTTTTCTAAATTTTCTACATGTGCATATTTTTAGTTTTTGATTATTTGTAATTAATTTGTTGGAAAAAAAAATCCGAAAATTAATAATTGTCTGCTAACTTCAGGATCATATTGAATTTATTTATAAATATGAATATCACATTTATAACGTACTGTACAAACGTACTCAATTATCATTAAAGAATTTACTTATATTATCGAGTAGAAATAGTTTCAGACTCCTGTCTCGCCGTACAAGATTCACTATTAACTTGTTGTTGTTGTTGTTGTTGTTGTGGTTGTTGCTGGGGCTGCTGTTGTTGAGGTTTACGAATAGGCATTCCCATAAATGTAGGAGTGTTTCCATTGAGTGTAGTACGTCTTAGTCTGGACGTAGGTATACTCTGATGTACTTTAGGTTCATAATATTTGAAGACACCTTCACCGGGTGCCATCAAACCACCTTTTGGTAACTTGAACCACCATCGATAAGTTACATACCAAGTTAAAATAGCAATAATACCGCCAATAAATTTTTCGATCATTATATGATAGTAAAGAATTGTAGATACAAGCATAATATCCCATAGCAATTGTTGAAGAGTCATTACAATAAATAATCCTCGTAAATATGGCGTAAATATATTATGTGCTCTTTTAAGAAAGTTCATATCAGTATCAGATAAATTTCGTAGCATTCCACTACTAACTTCATTGGTAGTACGGCTGTATTCTTCTTTCATAATATGGTCTTTTATACTTTCCCATCCAAGAAAAGAAGCAGCTTCTTCAGCTAAAATTAAGCTTGAGTATATTAGTATAAATGTATGACCAGAAATATCAAAACCACTCCAAAATTTACCAGCCTGTAGGCATTTTGTTTTAGTTTGTAATTGTAAATCTTTAGTATTTAAACATCTTCCATGATTTGTTTCAATAAAATGAAAGAGTTTGGTCCAGAGTAACCAGGCTAGTGTAGCTAAAGCAAGTCTAGCTAGATGTTTTATAAGAATAGGACGTCTACCACAGCCTATAGTATGGGCTGTCAGTGCAACCCATGGTACTGTCACTGTCAGAAGCCATCCCCAGCCCCATTTTACAAAGTAACGATTAAATACATTGTCAGATCTTGAAAAATAACTTTTGGGCATTGTTACAAAGTCCGCTATAAGTGATACAATAAAAATAGCCCCGCAGTAGATAACAATTTTAAGTCTTGGATCAAAGAGCAATGATTTTTTACATAGATGAATTACCATACTAATTAATACAAGACCTACAGAGGTTGGTGGCGGAGTTGGTCTTGTGCCACCACGGTCTTCCTGGATTCCAGCACTTGGACGAAAATTCATTCCACGTGATCTAAAACTACCTCCAGGTGATCCAGTTCCCGTAGAATTGTGAAGAGGTCTTCGTTTAGTAGGTGCCATGATGATGCTTTAATTATTTATTATCGTCTTCGTCTTCGTCGTGACACGTATCCACTTATAATCATATCGTAAATACTATATAAGGTTTTTTGTTATTTATTTTGTTCGGGTTGAAAATATCTTTAACGATATATAAATATATATATATAATTATTTCAACCAGGCGTTTTTAATGAATAACTGACAGAAACATATTCCAATAAATAATTTATTATAACTCCGTTATACGCAGTCATTTAAAAACTAAAATTCACTTGCATACGCTACTTTCAATCACGCAACATACTTATTTTTTACCCATTTTTAATAGCCCATGAGTGGTATGCTTGTAAGAATAAATTGTAGAGTGGGGACATCCGTACATGTGTTATATATATACCTGCATGTCTCCGATGTAATTTTTAGCTTGGTGGGATAAATTTCTTCTTTTTTTTTTTTTCTTTTTTTTGTAATAAAATTATAATTAGAGAGAAATAAAATTTTACTGTATAGTAGATAATATGGAAATTTTCATTATTGACATTTTGATTATGATCAATAACGCGCGATATTTAAAACAACAAAAATAATACCAACATTTAAATATTTTTATAATAATTTAATAATAAAATGTGAGAAACAAAAATCTATTACTTTTGTGTAAATAAAATTAACGATAGTAAAGTTAGCAGATATCTAAAAATTTTTTAATTTTTAAATAATAAATTAAAATGTTTATAAAATAAAAATAAAAAAATACATCTTTAGACAATTCAAAATTCAGTACATGCATTTTTTTTAATTTTATTATTTTAATTATTTAATTTTTTTATATGTAATTAAAAAATGATCGTATGTCTGCTACATTTACACTCATCAAATTATTATTGTATTTTAAAATTAAAATATGTGACGTAAAATTATTACACGTGTGACATAAATTTCGAATTTAAGTTTCATTAAAAATTAATTTTTATTATTAGAACTAAAGCTCTTGCAGGTAGTATATTATTGTAAGCAAAAATAAATTTTAATTTTTTTTTCTAAATAAAAAAAAAATTTTAATGTCTACTGCTTTCTCTATTATGAATTTAATTTATTTTTGAATTTAAATTCTATAAAAAGAATTTAATAGTTTTTGAAAGTAAAAGAAAAAGGTCTACTAGTAGAAAAATTGATACCTACGGTTATTATTTATCATATAAATTGTCATAATATATTAAGCAGAATAAGAAATATTAGAAAGTATAAATATTTACTCGCCCAAGAATTTACTTTGATTTTTAAAATAATAAATTCTTGAGTAATAAATTTCTCAGAAAACTAGACCATTTACTTACCTGGTGATATGTTATATTGATTTCATAAATTTAATTAACTAATGATATGTATATTTTTTATATTAATATAAATATTTATTAATTTAGATTAGTTAAATTTATTAGAAATAAATTTAACCTGAAACTAATAATTAAAAAAAAAAAATTGTCTATTTATTGAGGCCATTCTCAGACATTCCCCCCCCCCACACTTTTTTGAAATATTCGATGACTCAAATTGTTTTGAATCATTTCAAATAATTTTTTTTAATCAGGGTAATTAATTAAAAAGAGTTAATGCATTAATGGAAAAAAGGGTAACGCAGTTACAATTTCGCCAAGACATAAATTTAAAAAAAATTATTTACATTTGATATCAATTAGGAGTTTGACAATGTGGAAAATAAATTTCAGTTAAATCTTCATGTCAACATTATAATTTGGAATGTCAAATTTGTTAGGCTAAAATTTATTTACCAAATTTCGTTTAACGTTGATAACAATTGCGAGTAATTTTTTTAAAAATCGATATCTTGGCGAAATTGTAACTGCGTTGTCTTTTTTTCGATTATTGCTTTAATTTTCTTGAAATTAATTAATAAAATTTTAATACTGTTATCACAGTTCAAGGTTATTGAATATTTTCAAAAAGAAGGGGGCATTATCTGAGAATGTCCTTAATGTAAAGCCAAGTATTTTTTGTATTATTATAACATCACAAATACATTTCTGCATTACGGCACACGATAGGTCCTATAAGTATTATAGTAACAAAACGTTAAATAAATTCTACACAAAAAAAAAAAAAAAAAAAAATTTACAAATAATGAAATTAAATAAAAATACTAGTTAATATTTATTTAAATATTTATATAAATTGTAAATGAATAATGTGTACGATATACATTATGTGCGTATTTATTAATAATAATTATTATTTTACTTAATCTTTAGTAAATTATTTAAACTCATATTCTCGAGCATATATATTTATATATTTAATGTATGTTTTAATAATAAATGTATACATGTATATACAGATTATTTAATTTAGTATTTTTTTTTAATATATATAATTAATAACATCGTCAACCAATAAGCTAGCTAATAACTAATCGCAAACAATTTATAGATTAAATTTATACGCACTTTCTTATTTATTAAATAAATATTTAAATGTTTAATTATTAATTTTATATAATATAATATAATCTTAATTATATTAATTAAATTCATACAATTCATTCATATCATAAACATATATCTCACTTATCAATTGTGTCTATTGTCTCTAATGAAGACTAAATATAACACTCAAATGCTGATCACAGTCTGTCTCTGCACTCGTCGAATCGACCAAACATTTTTTTTTTTTTTCCAAGTCAAATTTAAAAAAAAGAAAAAAAATACAAAAATTAATTTAAAATATGAAAACTAATTCAATTAAAGTGACAGTTCAGATAAAATAATTACTTAAAATAATAGTAATTGTACATCTATGGATACATATTAAAAAACTAAAATTTAACTTTATGTACATACTCTCTTTGGACGTAAACTTAAAATTATTAATTTATAAATTTAGTCTTTAATTAATTAATTAATTAATTAATTTATAATTATACTCTGGACGTAATCGCGAGGCATTCCACAACCTGGCTTAAGGTATACACGGCAAATGACAAGTCAATGCTCATCTCTCACAACCTAAACGACTTTGATACAAATTAAATTACAGTCGTTTAATTTTATCCAATTTAACGTATGCCCAAAGATTGTCTTGCACTAAATAAATAAATAACAAATTGCAAGATCTATCTAATTTTTTATTTTTATCTTTATCATTTTTCAGCGCTAAATTTATTTAAAGCAGTAAAAAAAAACATGTAAATTATTTTTAATTTATGGTTCAAACTTTTAAAGAAACCATGGTCCTTTTATTAATAATCACTTAAAGTTTTCAAAGATATTTGTTTCTATAAGTTTGAATATATCAGGCATTAGACAAATTTGAAATTATAAATAAATAGAGTAAATAATTAGTAAAATAAAATTTAAAAAAAGGCGCATTTAAAAAATTAAAAAATTTTTTATAAATATTATTTTTTAAATTATTTACTCTATTTATTTATAATTTCAAATTTTTCTGACGCATTCACGCTTATTTTTATCTTTATTATTATAAATAAAGCCATAATAAATTTATTTGATAGTCATTCAAATATTAAAAATCAAAATAATTAATTATTTAATAATATTATTTTTGTGGGCTACTCGTAGCAACTTATTTTAAATAAATTAATTGACAGGCATTTATAATAATCCGCGATCGTGCTAAAATAATAATAATAATAATAATAATAATAATAATAATAATAATAATAATAATAAATATTTTTCACAACTCGCACATTATAATTCTCTATTATAATTGCAACGATTTGAATAAATATATTCATTTTGAAGCTACACAATCGTGAATAATAACACTGCAAGTCGCTTATAAAGAGGCGACATAATAAAAGCTGTACATAATAATTAATCTAGCGTTCTAGGCAATACCACTACAAATATTATTTGCTTCTTATTTATTTATTTATTCTGTTTTTATTTAGGATGACTGGATTAATTCTGTTTGTAATTAATATTCTTATGATTCAATTGTTAAAGTCGAAATTTAATACTTGCTCAATATTTTTCTTTTGTTTATACTAAAGTTGATTGATATGGTACAATGACGTAGATTAATTAAAACGTTTAATTGGACAAGACAAAAGTCACAGTCAACAATTAATATATTTATTATAATTATATATAAAGCAACGTATAATTAATGTTGGTAAAAAAAATTACTTGATAAAGAGCACTCAGTATCCTATAAGTTACTTAAATAATCATAATAATAATAATAATTATACATATAAAAAAAAAAGTTTGCTTTGGTTCCATGTTGTTTCCTTTTTTTTTTTAAGATAGTAAAATTGTATGGCAGTTTTTTAATAATAATATTTGTGCGATGTAACGCAGTACCGTTGGCCTGAACGCGTGGCTAACCGTTTTTTTTTTTTATCAACGATAATTTATATATTATTATAAATTTAATAATACGCTATACTTATAATAAATATTGGAAGAAAAAAGTATCTAAATTAAATCGTCTTACAGTCACCGTTATTAAATAGGCCTCGTTGGTAAAATCGTCAATTGTCCAGACTAAAAACTATTTTTTTTTTTTTTTTATATCTTATGTATTTTTCAGTTGGACAAGAGCACACAGATACTAGTAACCTCATATTTAACTAGCTTGAGAATGAATTATTGGAGCACCTCTGTGTAACATGGAGGCTGGTCGAGATTTACGCCCACTTGATGCTGTCACATTCATCACCGGTGGCTGATGCTGATTAATTTGCTGATTCATTGTTGATTCTCTCTTTGGAACTTCTGGAGGTATTTGTAATACTTCCATGTACTCACGTATTAAATTAGCAATTTGGAAAGCCTATAATAATAATAATTGTCATAATATTAATTAATCTTATAGCCTAGTAATTTAATAAAAAAAGAATTATAATTATTATTACCTGTGACGTAGTTAAAATTACTTTACTTTGTTTTTTATCTGTTCCGGTAATAATCATAAGACAATTAAGTGCTGGACTGTAACTTAAAATACTACTGTACTCGTAAGTACATAAAGCATTCCTAGATCGATGCTCCAATAAATGAAGACCTTGTTGATCAACGGCCAACCACAAAACTCTAGGCCAATTTGACGTAAATGATTGCATTACATCAAATATTGTTGCTTTATGAAGTGGCCAAGATTGTATAAGATTTAAGAACGATTTTTTAGCTTCAAATGGTGTCATACCACGTAATGATTGATGATGTTGTATGACTGCTTCGATAGAAACATTCGGCACTATTCGTGGTGGTAGGCAGTGATTAGATATGGTACGTAAATCCGGATGATTTGGAATATCCTGACAGTCACCCAGTTCTACTTGTGCTTGTAAGGCAGTAAACATTATCTGTAATATTAAAAAATAATGATTTATTATTAAATTAATAATTAATAACTTATAATAAATAAACTTACAGCTTCCATTTCAGTAATTGGATATCTATCAGCACGAAGATCATGTAAAACTTGATGATATAGTAATTCTTTTTCTACAGGATCATCAAGATTCATGTACTGATCAAGGAACAAATGTTTTTTGAAAAGGAACAAATGATGTCCATGTTTCCTTGGTACTTGTTGTCCTTGTTGGTTAGCACTTGCTGTTCTATATCGCTCCCATTTTGACATGACATCAGCTAATTTTTCTTCAGGAACTAGAGCTCGTTCTGTTACTCCAAGAACTTCATAAATAGCATATCCTAAAGCAGATTCATGAAGTCCTATTTTAGCTTTAATTATTTCCATGACATCACGGGCAGTAGCTGATGGATGAAATTCAACAGCATGATATTGGCCATCCATAAAGTGAAAACGAGCATAAATTGGTCTTCGATTAATAGTACACATTATTTCTTCACGACTTGGTGGCCATTGTCTTCTTCTAGTTCCTTGAGTTTTGTACAAACATTTTTCAGCAAATCTTGCATATTTACCTTCCTCAGTTACGTAATCGCTTGCACATCGTTTTAAATGAGCGATTAAATATTTTCGTATTATTTTTTGTGGTGGTAAAATAACTGAACAAGCAAGAGACAATAGAGCCCAATGTCTTAAATTAACGCGACTATTTGGATCTGGATGATCTGTTGTTTGTTTTATTAATTGAAGATACATTTCACCTAAAAGACTTTCTTTTCTCATACAACGTTCCATAACTGTTTGAATAAGATTAACATGTTCATCTTCAACACTACGAACAGTATCACCGTTTTGTCCAAGTCCGGCGTAAGTTAAAATCAATTGGAAGACATTCAAAGATATTTGTTCTTCAGAGTCTGGTAATTTAGTTAAACTCTGTGGTATTATTTGTCTACTAAATGCCCAATAAACGTGAGGAAATCCTTTATATGTTTCACCATGATCTGTATTACTTCCATGCTCTTGACGTAATTTTTCAATTCGGTGTTTTGATAAACGACGTAATGTATTACGAATAAAACCACCACCAGTATCTTGAGGTTTTCTCAATATATCTGAATCGACTAGAGTTCGACGACAATTAACTAAGTTATGATAAAGTCTTATTCGATCTTCATTTGTCATACCTTTAACTTTTTTAGCTGGTGCTTCATTTTCAGTAATCCATCCTGCAAGTGCAGGACAGTAGCTTACAATTAAACTACCAATTTCATTTTTTTGTGGTGTTTCAAAGACAAAACATTTGTGTGAACTGTCTGGATTATGTCTTAGTAATGATAAAGTTATAAAAGAATCACTTGGATCAAGCATAATACTTTCGACATCTTGATAACGATATTCCGCAAGGACAAATTTATCTTCGGGTTTTATTAACATAAGACCATCACAATTTATACCAAGAATCAATTGATTACCATAGGACCAGTATCCTCTGTAAGTAACATTGTACATGGTAGTACCATAAAGAGGATACTGCATTACACATGAGAGATATAAAACTTTAGCAGTAAGTTCAGAACGACCTGCACCATATTGTTTGTGAGCTTGGGCAATAATTGGTACCCAGACATCATCACCACGAGCACGACTGATACGATAAGGTAAGAAGCTGTCTACCTCACTGTAATAATCAAGACGATCGTTGTCTTTAGGATCTCCGAGAGCAACTTGAGCTTGAAGACCAGCAAGTTGAAGTGCGACTTTTTCAGAAACTGGAAAATCATCACATTTAACGACATTATAAACTGCTTGAGCGTATAACATATTTACTTCAACTGGATCTTGAGATAATTCTCGAGTATTACGGAACAATCGACGTTTAAAGACAAAACGATTGTCACCACTACCGAGAGTTTGATTACTGCCTCTTCTAAGTGTCGAGAAGGAAGATTGAGATGTGTTGAGTTTACATTGTTTCATTTCCCAAGCTGCAATCACGTCATAAAGATAATCATGAGCACGAACGTGTTCCTCGCCATCTGGCCGGCTTTGGTAAATTGCCCAACCCTCGAGAGATCTAAGACCCAGCTTTTCGGCAAGTTTTGCTGCTGCATCAGCTGCAGTGTCTGTAGGATGAACATCGATAGCTTTAGTTCTACCATCGAGAAAGAAAAATCTACAAACAATTGTACCAAGTCGTCTCATTGCTGCAATTTCAACTGTTGATGGCGGATACTGCCGACAAGAGACCTTTGTATTCTTGCAATTGTCTACGCACCATTGGACATATTGTCTGAGTTTACCTTCGAGTGCAAGATTTTTCTTTAAAAAGGAAACAAAATATTTGTACAAAAGTTTACTTGGTTGAAATGCAACTATAGCTAAACAGAGCAACAGCCATACACGTTCAGACCACTCTGCGTTGGGATTATTTGTGGCTTGACGCATGCATTGAACTAATATTTCATCACGAAGTTCTTCTCGTTCTATACCATGGCCAATTATTGTTTGAATAGTCGTAATCTCTTGTTCTAATTTCATTTCACCTCGAAGATATTTGCAGAGGTCCCGAAAGATTGAGCATGCGAGATTAACGTTGTCAGGATCATACATGTGGATATGAGAATTAGGAATACTGGATCCTTTGTAGTAAGTCACCATTTCATATTTGGGTACAAATTCAATGCTTTTACCCCTTGATTTTCTAGTCAAAGTCGCCATAATTGTACCTTCTGGTGAACGTTCATGACTGTTGAAGTAATTCTGAGCAAACTCAACAATATCATGATACGTTACTTCAGTTTCTACTGGTTCTTTCTTTTCTTCAAGCTCCATTAGTTTTCGTTCAACTCGGAATTTCCGGCGTTGCTCACGTTCAACGGGTTGTTGAGTTTGCGAAATTGGCGGCACTTGCGTCACTTGTGATAATTGATCGTGACTCTGTTGTGGTGTCAACTGGTGATGGTGATGATTTTGATGTGGATGATGATTACTTGAATTTCTTGATTCCGGTCGAGACGGTGGACTACCAATTGATGGTTCCTTTATAATTTTGCTCGCTGGAACTGGTGGGGGTGATCCACAGCTATCACCATTAACTAGTGGATTAGCATTACCGTTTATAATAATAGGACTAGTTGATTCATTTTCATCTCTCGGTAACACTGATTCGTAAATTGGTTCTCCAGTTTCTGATGACGAGTCACCGTTAGTCGTATGTGGAAGCGGTGGTGGTGGTGGTGGAGGAGGTGGTTCTGTTGGTTCTGGTAAGCTTGGTTGACCTAGTTTTCCTGCACTAGGTGTTCCATTACGTTTGTCATCTGGTGAATTTAAATTAGACATCTTTGATTCTGATTTAGCAATCATTTCCATCTCCATTTGTATCACACTTTCTAGTTCAGCATCTAAATCCTCAACTAATTCGTCCATTCTCTCGCCAATTTCTTCGATTATTTGATTACTCTTAGTCGACTGAACATCAGATAAAAATGAAAAAAGATTATCTAGATCAACGGACTGTAATTCTGTCGTTGCCATCTTTGAGTTTAATTGCTCAGCCATTTGAGACAATGCAGCTATTTCTTCTTGTGCTTTTCTGTAAAATTAAATTAATAAAAAATTAATCAATATATATAAACATTTTTTTTTTTTTTTTAGATTAAGTTTTATTTTAAATAATTATTAATATTGCCAGAAAATAAAAGCACGCATTAAATCATGCTCGAATACGTATAACAAAAAAAACAAAAAGCTTCATTATGATAAACATTCAATGTCAATTATAAATATATTTATATTTTATTATTATCTGTCATTAAATAAACAATACAGAAGCTTCAATTTTCAATTTTGTTTTCGCGGACTTACCCAGCTTCCATCCCAGCAATACCATTGTACTGTGCGCTATAAAGCCCAAACGAAACGACCGTTAAGTCTTTTTCTACCTAACTTAACTTTACATTTATCTGATAATTTTAAATTTACAAAAGAATATTTTATAGATAAAAATAAAAAAATTCAATACCTTTGACTGTCCTCAAGAGCTTTCTTATCCTCCATCAGTCTTCGCTCTTCTTCCATTCGTTCCCGTTTTCTCATTTCTTCGTCTACTCGTCTCATTTCACGTAAAGCTGTTGCTACTTCTCGTGCAAATACTCCTCGTAAATGAGATTGAATTACAATTGCTGCTCTTCGCTTTCTTATAAACATTATCCGGAGTTTCCATCCACGATAAGCATGTTGTACTTTCAGTGCTGCTTCTCTTACACGTCGATACTCTATTGTAATAAAAAAAAAAAATAATAATAATAATAATAACAACAATAAAACACTAGAATTAATAAAAGTATAACAATAAAAATATTATTTACCTTTTCGTTCAGTGTAACCTCGCCAAATTTTTTGTATAACAATAGCATTCCATGTCACCATTTTATTACGAGTATCTTCTAGTGGTTCATGCACATAATTCCTCAAAAAAACTTTAGTTCTACCAAGTTGCCATTCAGTCTCGGGTATTCCTTGAGCCTTTATCAAACACCTTGTGGCTTCTTTGTCATCTTTTGGCAACATTGTACGTCCTTTCACAAGACACCGATATCTCGCAACAAAATCATGAAAAGGCATGTGTACAGGAAAACCTTCTTTACGTATTCTAATAATATCCAGCATACCCAAATATTTTAACTGATCAAGTACCAATTTTTCATCATAATGATTTGCACTTTTGTTCATATTTGGTTTAATACACCTGGCATACCAAGGAGTTGTAGCTTGTAATACGTCAACAAGAGCTTGTAATTGATGTCGAAAAGAATCACAAAGTGTTGGTTTTCCTTTAGTTGTACCACGTGACATTGTAGCTGAATATCCGGCCGCTCGAGCAACCGTACAGCCCAACAAGTCTTGATACACCGTTATTTCCTGCACGAATTCATTTGTACTTCGTGACATAAAATCAAAAAATACATCCTGCTGTACATCTCGATTTTTATCAACGAAACCTTCAACTGTATAAGTAACACAACCAGCGTAATGCTTAACACCAAATTCTGTTTCCCATTTACGACGATCATCGCCTTTAACATAACACGGATGAGTATCAAACTCAGCGTGTAAATTTGATAAGTAAGCTAAATCAGAACCTTTTGGCATATGACATTGTTCTGTTAATAATTTAAGTACACATCGTGGTGGTTTTTCAATTAATTCTAAACACAAAGTATTATCTGTAAACGTAATATGAGAATATTGAATTTCTTCTTGACGATAAAGTTCTTGTTCAATAGCGAAGACATAGTGATTAAAAAATTTATGAAGTTTTTCATTGGTATAATTAATACAAAGTTGTTCAAAACTATTAACAGCAAAATTTTCAAATCCAAAAATATCAAGAACACCCAAAAATCTTGAACTATCTTGTCCTGGATTTGTGCAATTGTTAATGTGATTTATTAACCAAGCAAAAGTTCTTGAGTAAAGAGCTTTAGCCATTGCATGTCTGTTTTCTCGTGCTTCTTGTACTTTAAGTGGTATCTCAGTGATGTTACCACGCACATTGATCTGTCTCACTAAAACAACTCGAGTAAGATCTTCTATTTGTAGGCCTAATAATGGCGCCACCTTGCCAACAATTTCAAGATCCTCTGTTGTTAATTCACATCTTTCTCCGTCAACATCTTCAAAGTTCAAATTACCCAGCCACAGTATTGCCGATAGTACCCTGTAAATACCTTCACACATTTCACTTGGTACTTGAAGAACATTAAATGCTAGTCTTAATGCGTCTAATTTTTTACCATCCGATATACCATCTATCTTAATACAACCAGACTGATTTAAATATTTGTAACAGCTTGCTGGTACAAGCTTGTACTGTTCAGCAAATTCTTTGTCTCGTGTTCCACCCTCAACTAACTGATAAAACACGTGATAGTTACGTTCACCAGGACTTTGAAATGTAATACGTGACTGTTCAAGTAAATAGTCTTGAATAATACATCCTTTAATCATCCATTTATTATCAAAACATACTTGCATAAATTTACCAAATCTTGAACTGTTGTCATTTCTTACTGTTTTAGCATTACCAAATGCTTCTAAAATAGTATTTGCTTCAAGAATCTGTTGTTCAACCCAAGTATCAACATTACTTGTTACAGAACATAAATATTGTAAAATGAATTTTGTTGTTTCAGTCTTTCCAGCTCCACTTTCACCCGATATTACACACGATTGATTGCACTCGTTGTCTTCTAGTGAACGATAAGCTGCTTCAGCAAGTGCAAATACATGCGGCTCCAAAGCACCCATTTTTTGACCATGATAACGATTCACATATTCCTAGAAATTTAAATTTAAATAGTTAATTAAGAATTTTACATTTAAGTGGCGATAAAAAATTAAATAACTTTAATTGTAAAAAAGAGTTTAAAATGTCAAAGAGTAAATGAACAACAACCCTTCTTCGCTCTCCCTATCTCGGTTGCTCATATAAAAGGAAGTGTCAAGTACTGAGTACCCTTTTCCCCTTATCAAGGCCTCGTTTGAGACCTTACTAACCCGATTAATCGTAGTCATTCAATATCTTGCGTGGTATAAACCATTTTCACCGGAAACCTATCATTTCCCAAAGGATATATATACATATACATATACATTAATATATACAAGAGTAATGTGTAACCCTATAACTCTGATAGGGTTAGTGTCAAATATAAAGTAGTGTAACCCGTTTTAACGTCAGACAATGTTTTTTTTTTGTTGATTGAATTAAACTAACAGAATATATAATATCTTTACTCTTAAAATTTGTCACATCGATTAGAGACTAGTGGCAACTTACACCAGTCATTTTTATTCGTAGTCTAGTTTTTTTCTTTTGAAAACTTGAGGGTGTGACCTTTAGATTAACGACCCTTTGCGTCATCAACGACAACCACAGTCGGCGTGGCAACACTCTCCAGTTTTAACATGACCGAGATATTTTCATTTCCCTCGTATAAAGCTAAAGTATTTTTTTTTTTAATTGCTCACTGATTCTCTTCATTTACTTGCGGCCCCAATTCAGTTGTTCTAAATTGATCTAAACTATAAAGTGTCTCCTGACTCCTGACACTTTAGCTGTTAGCCTCAATAAATTTATCAAAGCGATTAATAAACTGTGTGTTTTTTATGATAAAAAATGAGACAATGAAAATATCTTAACATCCGTTGTTGTTACATCACAGTATCATTGCAGTGGAATGAGGGAAGAAATAAAAAAGAATTGATATAAAATTACGATGATACTGATAATAGCTGAGGCTCGTCCTCATTCACGTCAGTGCTCCCGACCAAGTATCATCGTGATTAAAGCACAAGTTGATGGTTGAGTAGATTTACTTGTACTTTACTATATTATAAAACGCATATAGGGAGATTGAAGCGGCCAATGACTGATTTGCAACACCACAGCTTGTCGTCTAAGCGCATGAAAAAGCGAGTGGTGGTACTTGTGAAAGGCTTAGGGAAGTCAAGAATGCCTCACTTCTTTACTAGGTCATTCTCGTTGTTATTCGTCATTCATCTATGTATATGAGATTCTCTCTACATCCAGAAGAGTATTTACCTCGCAGAACATATAGTCGGGGATGAAAAGATTATAAACGTATGATTACACAACAGTGTCGTTAGTTGTACGCCAGATTTTGCGATCTCTTAAAAAATAAAGAAGAGGGATGAATGAGATAACGTCGGATGATAAGAGTTCTTCTTGGAGACTGTCATAATTACTTCTTTGGTTTAGTTCAAACTTTTAAATTTAGTACAAAATGAGAGTAAAAAAAAGTCTTGATATATGAATAAACACATTTGGGTTAGTGTCCCAGGGGAAGCTGCTGATGTATTCTTGGAAGCTTGATGAAGGTCTGGGTCGAGGCGAAAATATAAAGGTGTGGCAAGTTCCACAAGTGCGCAAAATCACTATTATCGTCCTCTATATCACAGTTTCACCGTGATCAAAAAGGAAGTATGTACGTTAGAATGTGGTAGAGGATATCTCTTGGACTTTAACTAACTGAAACCACAGGCTTAAAAAAAATTCATATGTGAATACATATATACATGCATACATATATGTATTCACATATGTATTTTTGTATATATGTATATATGAAACATAACTTCCTGCTGAATGAAAATAAAGGACGAAGCGAAAGCTTCAGTTCGAATGAGCTGGCTTCTACGTTGGGACTCCGAATCTAATGTGCGCTTCGACTGGATCAATACGCAGGGGCGTGCACCGCTCTGCGTACTGCCCTTTTTCTTCGATGATACCATGACTCTTGACCTCTTCGCATCTCTATGACGCATCTTGTTCTATATGAGTTGTCTAAAATAAATTAATTAATGATTACTTAAATTGATAAAATCTCACAATTCATATATTTTTATTTCCTTCGAACACATATTACAATCACTTTATAATGTGATTTTATTAAAGGTGAGGCTAATTTTTAATTTTTCATTCCCTTCAGTGTTGAAAAAAAACATACAATATTAAATAAATAAATAAACAGTGCAGATATTCATTATCTTTGACACGGTTTCTTTGAAGTTAAGATTCTTTACGGCGTCCTTTGATCCTCTTTTAAAACGACCCTGAGGGTGAAATCTTGGAGTAACACTTCTTTTCTTAATGTAACATCTCTTCTTTTTTCCTTCTTCTCACTTTTAGACGATAAACATTTAGATTATTTGTGTGTCAAGAAACAGGGTTCGTCAACATCTCTGTTTACATCGAGATGTTGTTATACACTTTCTCTCTTTCATTTTCCCATTTTAAATAATTCTTATTCTTACCAAGGTTCAAAGCAACAGTGCACGTTTGTTGCAACCCTCGAATGTCGTTGCCTCGCCCTTGCTCGTTCATTCGCTCTCATGATTACGTTATGTGAGCACGCAATGCACAGCGGAAACACGCCGATAGTCTTGACGGATGCATAGCACGTGACATGAGATTAAAAACAGAAGTTGTTTTTAAGATTTAAATGGATCAGTATTTATAGAAATCAATTAACAGCTTAAAATTATCTGTTGTTGTAATTTTAGAATCTTTTAAAGTTCAACCAATACAACTAGTAATCAGAAAGTTGATTAATTTTTTATCAAATTATAAATATTCAAGGTAATGATAAAATATAAAGTCTGAATAGAGTAATCTTTGATTTTATAAATGCAATATATGGAAAAAGATGAATATAAATACATGTATATTATAAGAAAAGTTAAGGTAAAATAAAAAATGACTGAACAGAAATAGCATTCAAAATAAATCCAAGAGTTTTCCCGTGCGGGTTAATACTTCTTTGATTCTCGTAGGAAAAGACCCACTTGCTGAGAGGATATAAAATACTCAAATCTTCTAGGATGTATTATAAAACTTAATACTGATACTTTTTCCCATGAGTATGAATACTACTTGCATCAGAAAAAAGATTTTATCTTTCTGCATCACACGTATAATATACAGAAGAAAAAGTACCAGGCATTCATATTTGAAAACTTTAGATTTTTCGACCTAGAAAGCTTTGTCAAAGCGATCACTAAGCTACACTACTGTATCGTCTCGAAAGCTCATCGTCATTTCCTGTTTCCTGTTTTTATGGCAAACGCAGTTTTACGATAAAAGCGTCCTGTATATAATATATATATAACATATTACTGCTACTACTTGCTTGATGCTCTTTTTCTTTTTCCTCTTTTCATCTTTTCTTTTTTATATTGTTTCCACGTTCATTCTTTTATTTCCTATTGTACCTATTTATCGATCCAATCACTGATAGAATTTCATAACTTTCTCATTTTTCTTTAATTTAAAAAATTTTAAGTATATAATTTATTACAGTTCGTTGAAATTCTTTGTTACGAAGGTGCAATAAATTCATTAATAATAATGTTCCAAAGATTACGAAATAGAAAGTCAGTAAACTGGTATACTTATAATTTTTCAAGTAGTTGTAGTCATTGTTGCAATGATAAAGTCGATGCAATCAATAGACAAGTATGACATAGATCTCCAATAGAGTCTATAAGTCATTTGTTGCCCAGTCATGTGTTAAACTCTTCATATAATAAAGAAAACACGACGTGTGCCACGCGCCCTGTGTGTTAATAATTATCTATTCTACGTAGGTACTTCCGTTCGTTGCAGGCGGTCATATAACCGGTTCCCTTCTTAACTTTATCAAACTTTTAGTACCGACATCAATCATTCTCGGATATTTATAATAAATTTATTTAAGTAATATTGCAACATAAGATAAATGATAATCAACATATATTATCTATTAATATAATAACTGACATAGAAGACAATAAATTTAAAAAATATAAATAAAGTTTCTTACCATCGTATAATAGTCGACTTCTTTATATGGATTCACTGCGACAAGAATAGAGCCCGTGTATGTCTGTATATTGATAAATTTGAGTCAAGGAATCAATCAATTACCAATAAAATATTAAAATCACTTACATCATCAATCTATATCTAATAACATATAATTTAAATACAATGAAATATATTGACGATAAAAAAAAAGAATATGTATATGTTTTTTTTTAAATGGTTTTATATAAAGATTTTTGAATAGTAAAAATTTCCATATGCTACTCGTATTATATCTTTAATCAAGTGTAAAAAACTGTGCTGTAAACGACAAAACGAAATATTTTTTTCTCTTCATTACTCGCAATAGGGGAAGTTTTGTATCAGGACACCCTGCTAGTAAGAATTGCGCATTTACTCTCTATCCCTTGCATAATAATATACCACGTTTTACTATTTATGTGGATGTATATATGCATATACATGTATGTAGTCGTCGTCATCATAGTCCTGTAGTCGTTTCGTTACGCGTGACGTCACTCACTCACCACCCTGGGCCAACCCCAGCCCGGACGATGAGTCACTGGTGTATTGTACCAAGGGGGTAATATACCCATAACCGTCATCGCTCTGGACTGATTGTCGGGGGAACTGTCGTTTGTTTCGTGAATATACATGTATACTAAAAAAAAGAGGGTTTGCCAAATGCTGGCGGGCCATTCGCCGCCCAAAATATTATTTGATACTTAATCCATCTTTTCATATCATTCATATATATCTTTGTGTTAAAAAGTCTTCTTTATTTACTGTCAAGTCTTTGAGATTTCCGACTTGATCTAACACAAAAAAAAAAAAAAATTGTTATCGTACATATGCGTCTCTAAATATCCGATCGATCGTTAATCGATAAATCAACCCAGCCATAAAATCACTTAGGACAACAAACTGATAGTTTTGTTTACTCTTAGACGCCGTTTGGAGAGTTTCAATTTTCATCAGATATCCACATACTTGGTATTGACCTATTTTACTTACTACCATCTTTTATGTGAGTTTCTTTTACACACTCTTATGTATACTCTAGGGATGGTCTAATTTCCGCACATAGACAATTTTGCAAACACGCAAACAAAGAGAATGATTCTCAAACAGTTATTGTAAAATCTTCCGGGAGTATCTCGAGCCTTTTTTCTACTTAGATTGTAGCTAAAAGGTTACTCTCGAGCCTCATGATTCTTCGACGAAGCTAATTGAAGCTGGATAAGAGCGCTTTTGCCTCATGACTTAGTCTTTTATATCCATCTCTGTCCTGCTCGTTCACTCAACTGCAAGAGGGCTCAATGAGAGCATGAGAGTCCACCCCTCATTTGCTACGACGAGGTTTAAAGTGTCCCGGATTGTCCACCTCAACGCTCTACAACTTGTCCCACTTACTATTTAGCTCGCTTTAGTTGACATCCGACCTCATCTGCTTCTGATCTATATACTCTAGTATTATTTTAATTTTTTTCTTGATTTTTGGTGTGCTAAAAAATAATCTGGGCTGGTTTGGATGTCGAATTAGATTACATTGCGATATAATGTCATTGCCGGAGATATTAAACCATCCAGTTATCTCGAAATTTCCGCGAGAAATAGAAGAGAATAACGAGGATAATTGAATATTGGCAATAATCAGTTTAGCTATCGTAGATTCTTGTAATATCCTTTATCGTCAACTCTTTCATTCCATTCTCACGATAAATATGTTTTAAATATGCTATTGAATTATTTTACACATACACAAAGAACTAGTTAAAATAAAAAATATATTTCAATAATGAAAGTAAAATCGTTTAAAATAATAAATGACTCTAATATGTACAGCGGAAGTTTCTCATGGTCGTATAGTGTAAATATCGTTGTAGATTACATAATCTTGGTACAAACAAAAAAAAAAGTTCTTAACAGGATTGGAAATTTTAAATTTAATAAATATTAGAAAACGCAAGCAAATATTCTATTTGTTTTTTTAAAACGTTTTGAATTTTTTTTTTTTTATTCAAAAGTTGTTAGGGGTTTTATGCTATTTTTTAGTTTATGCTCTTCATTTTGAAAGAACTTGACTTCATTTTTTAAAGATTCTACTTCACATAAGACAGCATTTATTGAAGTCACTCATGTATACACTTGTGATTTAAAATCTCTACTCGAAAAATGTTTTCACTTCTTTTTTTTCTTTTTTTTCTTAAATGTAAAATATTAAAATTAAGAATTTCCACTCTCAGTAGTTTACAATCAATGTTCTAAATTAATGAAGCCAATTAACTATTTAAATCAACAGATGTAATCCAATAAGTTAATTAGATAATTATATAATAAATGCTCTTAAGAACATGTAGATAAAAATTTAAGTCATTAAAACTGTAAAAATAAAAATCAATTAATTGAAACAATAGGAAAGAACCTTCAAAGACTTCAATTGCTATCGTTGATTGTGCTAAATGAAGTAATCGCGACCAGGAAGTTGATGAGGCAAGCAAACTAAATTGTCCCTATCACTGAACCTTTTCCTTGACACATATATATGTCATAAAATGATGTTCTTCATTCTTCATGATTCAAAGACTTGCCTAAATCTTATGCTGAGGATTCAATTTTCGTCATATTATTACCGTAAATTAAATAATCCTCGATAGAAAGACGATGAAGAGTGAAATCTTTAAAGCTTTATTACTGTTGTTATTATCTAAGTCGTATCTTTTCAGTCAGTCACTTTTACTTGAGCAACCAGCCTAGTTCGCAATGTACTCGATCTCAAGATGAATGAGCTAACCTCTGGGGTAGTTCAGCCAGCTGACTACGGGGATTGTCGCCATGGTAACCCACGCCAACCCCGGGAGAGATGGTGCCCCACCCCTATACTGTGTATAATTCATACCGTTTTGTGGTCGGTGGTATACTTCCCATTCTATTCCTACCATTATCTACTTGTTTTTTACTAGTTTGCTTTCTTTGTTTGTATGTTTATTTAATTATTTTGTAAAAAAAAATTAAAAAAAAAAAAAATATACTTCCCGGTAAGTTCAGTTACCGATTTTCTTGTGTATTTTTTTTAATTGCTTTTTTTTTTATGGAGCAATTTTTCTGGTAAGTAAATACATACAGCTGCAAAGATAAATAAATAAACCAAAAGACAGAGTAATTGATTGATGAATAAATAAAATGAAATAGTATAATTATCAAAGGATACATAAATTTGGTCTCTTTTATACCGAACTTGGAGGTTTCGGTTGATACCACTTTCATCAATGTCGCTGATTACTGTCATGTCCGGTACTCCTACCTCTGGGCTAGAGCCTGTAATAATAAAAAAAATTAAAACGATGCTGATATATATATGTTGGTTCAAAAATATGTATTGCTGATCATCAGACAAAGTGTCATTGTGATGAGGACACGGCAATTATTTTTGACGAAATAAAAGAATATAATAAAAGATTTTGTAGTAAGCAGGTGCGACTAAAAAGTCTCAATATGCACCTGCGTTCGCTTGACAGCTGCTTCAATTTCAAGGACGTACGTGGTTTCCTTAAAATTTTTCGCGATTTATTTTCGGGTAAGACTCTTATCCTAATTATCTACCACTTGGTACTGTTATACAAGTATATTTTAAAGCCAAACAATTATAACGGGATTTAAGTGAGTTATATACAATAATAATAATGACATTTTGTTTTTTTTTATTTGTACTTTTGAGTACTTTATTCAAATTATTTTTTTTTTGTTGCTCTTACTTTCATGATCATGAACTGGATTATATACGAATACTAACGAACTTCCCACGAATAATTTTTTATAGCTTATCCGTTTCTCACGGTTACGTTATTCAAAGAATGAAATTCTTTACCATCATGACTTCATGACACTGCAAACTTTGTATAAAACTCGGGGACTTGCTAATTTTTATTCACATGCGTTACTTATTTTTATTCGTCCCTAAAAATTTGGATTTTTTTTTTTTATTTATATAATGTATACACCCGCATTTTTAACATCAAATAATATATTCGAGACTACTATTTGTTATTGATAAATTCAGTCTGGCAGAATATAAAAGAAAAAGCGAGTGAAGAAAAAAAAAGAATTAGAAATTGAAGAAGGAACGACGGGGACAAAAGATTTTAAAGTAAAGGACCGACAGATGTGGTTTGAGAATTGGAAAATTGACAAAGCAATTGCTTGGAGCGACAGATTAATATCGCAAATAAATTACGAAGCTTATTCAAGTGTAAAAATCTCTAATTAAAAATTTTTTTTTTTATCACTTCATAATTAATCACCAAATATCGTATCGCTATGACAATCAATTTTTATTTTATTATTTTCATTCCTGTTGCCGTTAAAAAAAACTAAACATCTTTATATATTTTCTTTGAAATAATATATATATGTATATTCGTATACATTTTCGTTGAAGGCTTAGGGAAGTGAGTAAAAATACGGAGATAAAAATAGCTGATAGTATATACAGATGACACATGTTAAACCTTTTTGTATCATTTCCTTTTAAAAGTTTTATATCTTAAAAAGAATTCAATATTTTTTTAAAATCATGATTTTTAGTGAGTCTAGCGTACACTTGTTTTCTTGAAAAGAGCCTAAGCATGTTCTATCAAATCATTATTATTCTATACGCTTAACATACATATATAATATTTTATTGTATTATATGGAGATTTGGGTAAAATTTCTAGCGTTTTAGCTCTGACCTAGCATGTTCAGGTGTCGTAACCAAAAAGGGAACGCAGGTATACAGAATTTAAAAAAGAAAATCTATCTCAAACTTATACAGCTCATTGGATGACCATCTGTCAAACTTTTCTAGTAGCATATACCACAATAAAAATACAAACACAAAATACCACAATGAAAATGAATTAAACAAACTAGACATATATGATTTTATATTAATATATCCCTAAAAGCGCTTCTTTTTTATATAAAATTAGAAATTATTATTTTATTACTATTATAATTATATTTTTGTTAAAAAATTGATCATGATCAAAAATATAATTATCAGTTAAATTCTAACACAAGTTGATTATATGGGAAATGGATAAAACCGAGTATATTTGATGAGCCTTGAGAGAGTATTAAATCCGCCGCAATGCAGTTTATGTTTAATAATTCGCAGCATTAGTGGCATTTATATGACATATGAGAGTGTTTGAGATGCTGTGATAAGCTGGAAGCTATACTAGCTACTGTTTATACGAGAATAGTATCAAGTAGTATATGATGTACATATTCTAGTGTCTTGAAAAGAATAGAGAATGCAACACAATCGCCCGTATGTCAGAATAAAAGTTGCTGCAATGAGTTCCCGCAACCCTTCAGGGCAAACCACACGACGTGTGGCCTCACCCCCTATTCACCATTTTTTTTTTTAATTCTTCTTTTTATGAAAGTAAAGATACAAGTACGTGAATGTAATAAATAGAATAGACAAGAATCTAATGTAACGATAAATTTCACACTTATACACAGTAGCCACGTGCTCTGTATACATACTTAGCTAATAATAGTCTTTAAGCTATTAATAATATCAGTAATGATTAACGTTATCTAAATTGTTATAATGTAATGTGAATAATTTTTTATCTAATTACAAGAAACAATAATAATTAACGAAAAAATTTAGTGAAAGTTCAATTTTGAATCATACGTAAAAAATTTTTTAAAAATTTACACTGAGTCATTGATACATTAAAAGATTATTTGTATCAGGATATATAAAAATAAATTTCTTTGAAGGCATATATCATATTGATGAAAGTGCTCTTGTGTAAGGTGTTGTATATATTCGTTAGTAGGGAGGACCTGATAGCGGACACTATACTTGGTTCAAATTCATTCTCTGCGTATGTACCTGGTGACTCATATCACATATAGAAACTGAAAAGTACATTCCAGGGAAGCCCAGGATGCTGAATGATGACTCAGATCTCGCGCATCTTTAATATTATATAAAATCGAGGTCAAACAACTTCTCACATTTATATTATATATTTTTGAATGATTATAAATATTTTTAGTAACATTAAAAAATATTTTTAAGTGCATGATAACACTGTCATTAGTTTTAAACGACAAAAGATACTTTTCTTTGTGATCTAAAAGTCATTTAAGTCAAGGTAACTTGATGTTGATGTTTTTGTTATGATTATTATTATATGATTAATAGTCTTGTCACTGCAAATATTGTCGACATTTAAGGAACTTGAAATTCCAACTTAATAACTTCCTGTCAAACGTTTTTCTCTTGTGGTCTTTGTGCCTCACTCGATTTACATGTGGTGGTGAAAGAGAAAGAGCAGGAAAAAAGTGTGAAGTAGAAAGACCACATTATCACCGTAAAATTGATCGAAAACGATAACATGAACATATATATTGTATATGTATTTATAAATATAAACTATACTATCGTTATACACCCTTGGTTGAAGCAAAACTCAAGGTTATTGAATGCCGTTTAAAACAAAAATCTTTTTTTAAATATAACTGTGGGCTCTTTTATAGATCAAAGGCGAAAAAAAAAAAATATGAGACCCATTGACACATTTTTTTTTATCAACGCCCTTTTTTGTCAAAAAATTATAACAGGTCAAGCATGAAATTCAACTTAATACACTCGTAGCAGTATTAGTAGTATGTACCGTACTATATTAAACTGCACACATGTGTATTTTGAAAAACGATAAAAAAAAATAAGCTGTGTGAAAATATATAGGGACTTTTTATCATAATAAAGCACTTGATAAAAAAAACTTTAAACTGAAAATAATCTTGCGCTTATCAAGAACTAAAACACTTTTGATATATTACAGTTGAGATTAATTCGCGTAAGATTGATAAATGTATATGTAAAAATAAAAAAATATATATATATTATGGTTCAATAAATATTTCAGCATGCATGTCACGTCTATGAAAAAAAAAAAACGAAAATCCTAGTTCATTACGTCTGGGAATCCTAGAAATGGTATCAACACTTTTTCATGACATAACAATAAATAATAAAATAATATGAGGGACCTTTTCGTCTAGTGTGACAAACAAAATTATTTCTTGCGTACAGCTAGAATAGATTATTGAACCGTAATGCAGGTAAAAAATAAAAGGAAAAAAAATGCGAACAGTTGAGTTGTCTCCCTTTCTTATTTTAACTCGAGGGGATCCTCGAAAAAACGTCCTTCGACTTGCCAAAGTCTGGGCACGCTCACTACTCGCACTCTGCTCCTCTTGTCTGCTCTTCTAAAAGGTCAACGCCATTAGAGGCACGTTAGGATTCATCAGAAATATATATCTTTATATATAGACAGACGTACTCCACTAATAGATACAAAGTCTAGTCTATAAAAAAAATTACCAGACTAATTTATTTACACTTAATTATAAAATTAAGTATATGTATATATGCCTTCATTAATGAAACTGACTTCCTGAAGTTCATTATTGTTTACTATAGTTAATAAACTTTATATACATTTCTGTGTTTGTAAGTACTCAAATAATATTGGGATTTACCATGAGTATATTGCTGTACAAATAACCCTTTACCATATATATGAACACTTAACGTTCTTATCCAATGGTATATACATACATACTATATATATGTATGTAATCACGTTTAAAATGTTGCTGAAACTCCACCCCGATGGGATCAAACTATCAAGAAATATAATACATAAATTTCTACTGATAGTAATGTATATAGAAAAAAAAAATCTTGACAGCCCATTTGTTTCTTTCATAATTATTTATTATTATCGGAAAAACAAAAATTTTATTAACAATAAATTTCATTGTTTATAAAATGGATAAATGTATAGAATAAAGTTGATTGAACGAGTTTTTTTTTTTTTGCACATAAATGATGTTTAATTAAAATATCAATTATTTGTAATTTAAATATATAACTTATTAAAGTGGGGATGTTAAATAATGAACTTACCCTGTGTAAAATGCTTGGCAACCATGGCGCGTTAGTGATCAACGTTTCGGAGCATGTATATATCCCAACCCCCGTTTGGCACTTGGGGTAAGTTTTCGCGATCGCACTTGAATGACAATAAACTCCTTTACGTCAGATCAATCACACAGCTCACATGTTTTACACCAAAAATTATTTCAATATTAAATAATTTTTATTGTTATTATTATTTAATAATCAATTACTGTAAATGAATATAATTTAATTAAAAAAAAAAAATAAATAACTAAAAAATAACAGTGGGTGTTTTAATATTAAAGGGTAGTAAATATCGCGTATAAATAGCGAAAAGAATTAACGACAACCCACATGCTTGACAGTTGCCACCCGACTGACTGCGACTGACGCTCAAGGCGTTTTGTGTCCTGTATACGACTGCTGCTGCTACTTCTCCCCTACCTCTGCACCAACAACTTCCACTGCTTCTATTATCGGAACAATCACCCCACTATTATTGTTATTATTTGCCCACCACCACCACCACCAGTTTCCTCACATGGTTTTTGCTTTTACCGACAGAGAATATTTTTTTATTAAAAAACTATTATCGAATACAGGTGGCACTATCATCTAGACAAAAAGTTTATCGCAAGTTTTGGAATTTTACTGGTTTAAAAATGAATTTGAATTGATTTGAAAATTGAATTTGACTAAGCGGCCGGATATATGATAACCCGAGACCTAATAATATAGATATACATAAAAAAAAAAAAATTATTGCCAGTAACACACTCATGTAAGGCAGCTACAAATTTTTTTATTTAAAAATTTTTAAAAAAATAAATAGAGACTTAATGTTTATCTTTAAATGAATTTTTTCACAATGACGTATAGTTAATTAAATGTCAATTAAAAAACATTTAAATTAGTAGATATGACTAGTCATAACAACTGACGTTTTGATTGCATGATGTATTGATGTGTCAGATCTTACACTGACACTTTACTATGACACGCAGCATTCCTGGAATAATATAAATTTTTTAAATTTCTTGGTGAATGTATAACAATTTATGAAGCTATACTGAGAGTTAGCTACGTAAATATATATTATTACAAATACAAGAAATATATAAAAAGAGTAGTAGTATAAGGGGAAAGATGAGTTCTTTGGTAGAACTTGTTACTTATTCGGAAGTTAAGGAAATGTAACTTTGTGAGTAGAATATAAATTGGATGTAACTAAATGTCTTGTCTCTTTTAGATGTCATGTTTGTATATATACATTAAAATATAAATAAAAGTATATATACGTATATGTGTAGAATGAAATGTAGATATTGCAGGCACGATTACGTCAAGCAGTGATTGTTTATGAATCATAACGAATTTTTTCCACTAATACTTTCTTCAAGGTTTCGCGTTTATAGTCTTGTGATTAGAGATATTGATTGTAAGAAATCCGTTTAATTAAATTTAACTTATCCTAATAAGCATTGATTTTCAAACAAGATATTTAATTTCAAGTAAACTTTAAAAGCTTAAATTTTTTTTTTTAATATTATGATTGAGAGTAAAGCAAGTCTAATTTTAAAGACAAAAAGTTTTTTGACCCTTGTAACAAATACGTTACACTTCGTAACTTCATAATATAAATAAACAACAGTTGTTATATTACTTTACGTTTTATTCTTGGTCTTTCTTGATTTTAATATCTTTTTTTATTATAATTCTGCTTGTATTCTTATTACTTATGCATATTTATTTTTATTTTAAACGTAACAATTTAAAATTGATCGAGGCTATAAAAATAGTCGATAGAAATAACATAAGAGTGAATGCTTGCGGTTTTACAACACAAGCAGTAACACCGCAGTTAAGTGTATACAACAATAAGTAACTTATACATATATATGTAAATGTATGATACATAAGCATATCTGTGACAAAATAATAAAAGTGTAGATTACCTCAACGTGGGTGGATTTTTCATTGAAATCCCTTCCAGCAATTGTCAAGAAGAAAACCTGTTTTATTCTTCATCTCTTTAAATTCTTATCGTCATCAAGAATCTTTTGCTATAAGTAAATATAAACATTTCTGTTTATTTATATGAACACATAAACTTCCGTTCTGTAATAAAAAATTTTTTTTTCCTTTATCAGCATACGTCAAAGTTTAAAATTAGAAGATAAAGATTTAAACATATTTAAAATACTAGAGAAAATTTAAACTTCCGACGTTTGTTATCTTACAAAACCATGAACATAATCCAACTTTCTTATCTCAATCATTATGGATTCAGGCTTTCACCTTCTTTACACTTACCCTACAAGGTCATACAATGATCATTATCAGTACGATTGCTCTAAAAAAAAAAAATTGTTAACTTTCATTATATTTATTAGTAATTTTATTTTCCCGCCAAAAATTAAATCATCGGTTTAAAATCAAATCCGACAATACCGGCAAAAATGAACGCATGCGCCAGTGATTTTTATTGTATTTTTTATATTTTACCTCCTTCCTTTCTCCTTCCTCCTTTCTCTGTCTTACATCCAAGTCTCCCCTGCTGCTGGTATTAATCTGTCTCAGATTTTCTGTCTCTACTCTACTCTCCACTCTTGACTCTGTTATCATATTGTATCGTTGTGTATAGGTATTGTAAAATATACATTTGCAGCTGGTGGCGTGGCTGCATTTGTCAGTCAGTCTATACCAAGTGTCCAATTCAGAGTAGTCTGTATGTTTTTTAATATACTCTGATCTGATGAATATTAGTTGGTCGTTTTATAACGAGCGCATACTAGAAACGAGGACGATGATGATGGTTGAGTGTGGTCAGATTAATTTTTTAACAACCGTACTAAAAATGTCTGTGTGTATACTATGTAGTGACGTTAAACCACATAGTTACATAGCGTAACTAAAAAAACAAACCGAGAGGAGAAGAATAATTAATAATAAATCACCATACACGCTCGCCTCGGGCTACGTTTGTCAGTGCAATAAGACGTCCATGCCATCATATTATTGTCAGCCATGGCTTCGGTGAAGGTGGCTGTAAGGGTCCGGCCCTTTAACAAAAGGTATATTTTAATTAACATTTTTTTAAATTATTTAAATTAACATATTTTTTAAAAATAGTTGACATATTGGTTCCATTTTAATTCAAATTAATGCTTTTAATGTTTTTTTGCTTTTTTTATTACAAGTCCGGAGTATACTTAAAATTCATTCTCTCATTCCTGGACTCCCACCTGTCACCATCCGTACTCTGTGCTGTTACACTTTTGTTTTTATTTATTTTTGTCCTCGTAACCCCTTTTAATAAATCCGTAAGAAATTTCTCTATCATAATTTCTTTGTTATAATTGACTCCATTTTTTTATTATTTTTTTTTTTTTTTTATTAAATAAATATTTTACTGACTATTTATTTAATAAATTTTATTTTTTTTTTTTGTTGACACACAATTCAATGCTGAATAATGAAGCATTTTAAGTTATATTCAAAAATTTTCACTAACTTCCTTTGTTGTCATACAATTTAAATTTGAATAATAATTTTGACTTATATATATTTGACTTATATATAGATGAACGAATAAATGATTAAATAATATCCGTTCTATTTTTGTAATTACGATTAACATATTTATAAAGTTATTTAAAATTAATAGTACGTTCAAGTTTTATTTTTAATTAATAGTAAAATTTAAATTTAAACTAAAAATAAAATTAGATATTTGTAAAAATGAGACAGAGGGATAGAGAGAGAAAGAGAGCGCGTGGTCAAAGTATAAATTAAATCTGTTATTACTACATTGCTAGTTGATTTATGCATAACAAGATGTTTTTATTGTAGGGAACTGGCCATGAATGCGAAACTGATCGTTCAGATGGATGGCAAAAGGACACGGATATATAATAACAAGGTAATGCTGTTCTAATATAACTGAACAGAACCAAAGTTTTAAGTATAAATATTATATTTAACTCATAATATACATACATATACATATAAATGTCTATATTTATATATATACTTGTCATCCAATAATTTATCAATAGATTCAGCAGGTGGCAGTTTGCCTATATTGATATTATACCTGTTTTAAATCAAGGCTACTTTTTTTTTTTTTAATTTGAATTGATTTAAATCTATCGTAAAATAATGACCATCAGTCGTAAACGATTAACTTTCTTTATTACCCAGTTAAATAATTGAATTGTAAATTTATCATTATTATCTTTCTCTTTAAATAAAAACAAAATAAAGCATTGACTTTTTGTTAAATGTATTTATCTCTAAATAACATACTGAGCATTATTGACCTCAAGAAGTATCAATAACGGTAATATAAAACCCGTAGTTTATAATATCAAAACACTGAAAAATCTTGAGTTAATTAATATATAACTTGTTATTATAAGTAATTAAGGTGTAGAAGAGTAGAAAAAAGTATTTATTTATTTTTAAATAATTTATAAATTACAGTATTGTACCTTATGGAGTTTAAAAAAAAAATCATTTATTTTGCACTCAATCAGCTGTTGCTGCGGAGAAAGTTCCAAGAGTGTTAAGGAGAAACTAGTTTTATTCGATTACCACATTACTTATTATCATTAGTTATTACAAAAAAAAAATAAATAATAAATAATAATTGACTATTGTTAGATTTACTATTTTTATTAAACATTGGGTCATCAGATAAATATATTCAATTCAATAGAATTATTATTAACGGTTGATATTGTACTAAATTATAAATATATTTTATATTATATATGTTATTATATTTACAGAGCCCTGGAAGCTGTAGAGATAATGAAAAAGAAAGATATAAAGACTTTACATTTGATCATTCTTACTGGTCTTATGAGCCTACTGATGAAAACTACGCGTCTCAAGAAGAGGTATATAATTTATTATACTTAAAATATACTACTTAACAATTAAATATCTATAGATAATGAATGTAAATTAGTAGAGTATGATAATTTAAATGTAGTATTGGCAAATGATATTGATCAATGATGATATTGTGATAGTGATGATTGATTGGAATGTATTATTGTTAAAATAATTTAAAGACATGAGCAATGTGTCTTACGGTTTCTCAACATTAAAAAGAGTAAAGCATATGCGCAATAAGGCATGCTTCCGCCTAAATACATAATCCAAGTTCAGCATTATAATCATGACACGTCACAAGACGATCATACCGTTTAAGGATTCTATAAACTATTACCCTTTCCGTTTCAGGTATTCTACGATCTCGGTACAGACGTCATAGAAAGTGCCTTTGCGGGTTACAACGCCTGTGTCTTCGCCTACGGTCAAACAGGCTCCGGCAAAACCTTCACGATGATGGGTTCACCGGTAAATGTTTTTTTTTTTAATTCTTATAATTACTTTAGTGATTTTCACGCCCAAGAATATGCAAAACAAAAAAAAATATATAATATAAATGATAATTTTATATTATTTAATAGGAGTCACAAGGCCTAATACCGAGAATATGTAAAACATTATTTGCAAGAATGGCAGCTGGAAAAGACACTGGAGCTTCGTATAGAACTGAAGTATCGTTTTTAGAAATTCATAATGAAAGAGTAAGAGATTTATTACGGCCTGATCAAACTCCATCCCACTCTCTTAAAGTTAGAGAACATCCAAAGAGAGGCCCTTATGTACAAAATCTCTCGAGTCATCTTGTTTACGATTACTCTGATATTCAGGTAATTTTAAATTCATTGTAACAATAAATTTTTTCATTTTTTTTTTTTTTTTTTTTTTTTTTTTTTCGTTTAGTCAAATTATTGTTGCTGGATAATTTAAAGACAAGGTCTATAAAATAATAAGCTATGATCTTAAGTTGATTACACATATTATGTTTATTTCTAGGAATGTATGGTGAGAGGAAACACGCACAGAACTACTGCTAGCACAAATATGAATGATGTAAGCAGTAGAAGTCACGCGATATTTACTATAACTTTTGTACAAGCTGGATTTTCAGAAGGTAATATGCCATCTGAAACTGTATCAAAAGTTCATCTTGTAGATTTAGCTGGAAGGTAAAAAGTTATGGTGTAAACTTTTATATTTTTAGATATATTCAATATTATTAAATGTAATTATTTTATAGTGAACGAGCAAATGCTACAGGAGCAACAGGCCAGAGATTAAAAGAAGGTGCGCACATAAATAAATCACTAGTAACTCTCGGCTCTGTGATATCAGCATTAGCCGACATAAGTTCTTTTACGGACTCAAATAGCTCGAGAAGAAATGTTTTCATTCCATATCGTGATAGTGTACTCACTTGGTTACTCAAAGATTCACTTGGCGGAAATTCTAAAACGATAATGATTGCCGCTATAAGTCCAGCTGATTGTAATTATGGCGAGACATTAAGCACACTTAGATATGCTAATAGAGCTAAAAATATTATAAATAAACCGACTATCAATGAAGATCCAAATGTTAAACTAATTAGAGAACTTAGAGATGAGATTATGAAATTGAAATCAATGATTGGGAAAGATGTGGTAAGTATTTATAATTATTATTAATTGCATAACATATTTACTGATTAATTTGATTTTTTTTTGTTAATTTAATAGAGTATAGAAAGACCGCCACAACAAAAAGTACTTTTAGCTCAAATTCATGAAAAACAAGAACAAGAAAAGGTCCTTACAGAAGAATGGACCGAAAAGTGGCGAGAAACTCAAATGATACTTCATGAACAACGGGCATTAGGATTAAGAAAAAGTGGAGTTGGTGTAGTTTTAGATTCCGAAATGCCACATTTAGTTGGTATAGACGATGATTTATTGAGTACAGGAGTTACATTGTATCATTTAAAAGAAGGAAAAACATTAGTAGGAACTGAAGAAGCAAGTACACTACAGGACATCGTTCTGACAGGTGCAGACGTTGAACCTGAACATTGCATCGTGGAACTCGATGCAGGTGTAGCAACTCTTCATCCACTTTCTTCTCACTGCTGGATCAATATGACTCAAGTTGATAAACCAACGAGATTATCACAGGGTTGTATTATTTTACTTGGTAGAAATAATATGTTCCGTTATAATGATCCAGCGGAGGCTGCGAAACTTAGAAAAGAAGGTGGAACGGGAAATGGAAATCTTCAGTCAACAGTTGTTAATTTATCACGTTTATCTTTGCTCAGTTGGAGTGTGTCTGATCTTAATGTATCTTCCTCCAGTGATAATTTATTGAATTCAAATGAAGATTTACGCGCATTTGAAGAATTAGAACAACAAAAAGCTGCTTTAATTAAAGAAAAAGAAGATTTTAAGGTAATTAAATTTATTATGTTATTATTTTGAATGAGTATAATACAGTAGAGTATTGTTTACTGTTATTATTATTTTTTTTTTGTTTTGGTAAATTAGAAAGAACAAGAGGAGCGTGAAGAAAGATGGGCAGCAAGACGCGAAGCGCTTGAGGGCGCACAAAAGGAACTTGAGAGAGAATGGGGCGCACAATGGAAAGAATGGGCTGATGCAATAGCTGCTTTAGAATCACGACAACGTGATTTACGTACTAGACGACGAGCCTTGGAGCAAGAACGTCGCGACGAGATGACACAAGTAAGTGACTTGGATTCGCCGTCTCCGGATTTAGTTGTAATACCAAATAAGTATCAATTATACTTGGTCCTTGTTATACTCGGTGTTCTCATATGTTTATCCGGCAATATTATCATCTACTCGCATGTATGTCCCTTGGATATGTGACAGCGCGGATACACACCAAATTTTATTAAAATTTATTCCATCACTGTGGATCTGTAAGACACTTACTTAAGACCTACGAGATATCGAAATTGTAAATTTTATTTTTATTATTCCTTTAGCTGGACTTGGGAATTAAAATTATAATTATAATCCAAAATATATATTTTTAAATAAATTAATTATAGAATTAACTGTTTGATAATGATACCAGGGTCAATTAAAAATAATATTAATAATGCATTTAGTTTTTTTGATCACTCGTTATAATGTTTGTAAATTTATTTTATGAAAGAATTTTTTTGCTGTGCCTGATAAAAAAAAAAAATACTCATCAATTGTGTATAAAATAACGTGCTAGTATTAATTTACGAGGATATTGCCGGAAAAAATGAGACGCGGTATGTTCTATTTTATATTGTAGATAAATTTGTACAGAGAACAATGGAACATATATTGTGTAAATATAAATCCAAGTTACATGTTGATTGATATTAAAAAATTTAAAAAAGGATATTAAAATAATAATGGGTTTGTTATGCGAGAAGAGAGAGAAATAATAAGTTAAAAAAAAAAAAAAAAACATTATTGTTATATATATTACTCTAATTGTTGATTAATAAATTTTTCTTACAAATATTGGCCTTGAAGTATTATACAAAATGCACACACTTTTTTTTTTCGTATGTTTTATGTGTTATGCATAAACGCGTTCCCTGTAAACTTAATTTTTTGTCTTTTAATTAATTAATTAATTGATTAATTTATTTATTTATTAATTATTATTAATATTAAATTTTAAAGTTTCACATTAACAAACCCAGTCTTTGTCTAAATGTTCGGGGTATAAGTAGTCGTATTATTTTTTTTTTTTTTGAATCTGCATCTCAGTTGGAAAAAATAAGTACACAATTCGCAATGTAAAAGCAGGTAAGATATTCTTATTCGATCTGATCCCAGTAGTTTGCATGTATTTCTTCTTATCACTTTTAAATTTATTTAAAGTTTAACAAGTTATTTATCGTTATGATTATTATTATTATTATTATTATTATTATTATTATTATTATTATTATTATTATTATTATTATTATTATTATTATTATTATTATTATTATTTAAGTTATTTAATATTATATAAATAAATTATTTGTTGTGACAGAAGAGCTTTGATAAACTATTATTTATTTTTGTTTATTGAGTTTAAAACTGTCGTACAAGCGTTGTTATTTATTATTTTATTCGTTATATTTTGTTAACGCTACGGTATGTATGTGTGGCTAGGTAGAAAATTTGTGTAGGGAAGTCACCTCGCTACGTACCAATCTACAGACCAAACTACGACAATTTGAAGAATTCATGAACAATCACGATCATTTGCAGAAACGACAACATTTTTTTAATAAGGTAAGACACAGACTCTGATATTATTCATCATTAATATCAGATCGACAAAATTCTTCGACTTCAGTCTTAAAAAGAAAAAAAAATTACCCATGTTCATAATTGTTTTTTTTTAGTTATTGAAATTTTTATAAAAATCTCATGAAAATGTGTAATATATATTTCATTTTTCAGACTGACGATGCAATTAGTGAAGATAGTTACCCTGAATCATGGTCCAGTTTTAATGATCAAAATTCATTGGATGCTATGAAAGAACTTGTTAATCATCATGTAAATATTTATATATGAATGTATATTTTCAATAATTGAGGGTATTCTCAGATAGTATCCCCACTTTTTAAAAATATGCAATGATTTTCAACAGTCATAACAGTATTCAAATTAATTTAATTAATTAAAAAAAAAAAATTAAAACCTCAATTGATAAAAGAACAACGTAGTAGTATTTTCGCCGATATAGGTATAGAATTTTGAAAAAATTACTCACAGTTGTTATCAATTAGGAGTTAAACGAAATTTTTTGAATAAATTTTAGCCTAAAAAATTTTTAAATTCGAATTATAAAATTGAAATGAAGATTTTACTAGAACTTATTTAACAAATTTCGTTTAACTCCTCATTGATATTAACTGTAAGTAATTTTTTTTTAAATTGCGAAATTGCTACCACGTTGTTCTTTTTTTAATTCATGCTTTAATTTTTTTTAATCAATTGATAAAACTTTGATACGCTTATGACAATTAAAAGTCATTGAAAATTTTTAAAAAGTGGGAGGCACTGTCTGAGAATGGCCTTCACTATCTGATTGTGCTCATTTTTTTTTTTTTTTGTATATACAGAAAAAAGAACTGGCTGCTTTAGAGTCTGAACTGCAGAGTAAAGTTAAATCTTTAAGTGAACATCAGTCAAGAGTTGACAAAATGGAAGAAGAATTATCGGAAATGACAGAAAAACAAAAACAAATGCTTTGTTTGGAGGTAAAAAAACAATATATAAATAAATAAATAATTAATTAATTTATTATTATTTTTTAAATAAATTTATAACTTATAATTATAGTACGAAGGTCAAGAAATAACAGAAAAAAAGTTACAACTTGCTAAAAGAACTCAAGATCAACTTCAAGAAATTTTGAAACGCAAACAAAGTTTAACGTTAAATTTAAAACGATCATTACCAGCTTCTTCTTCAGGAAGATCAAGTAGTAGCAGTGATATTTATTCAAGTCATGATTTAAAATCATTTCAAGACGCTTGTAATCGTAAATTGAGAATAGCATCAGCTCTTTGTTTATTACCATCAGAGTTGGCTAGTTCTACAGATACAAGTGAGACATTTCATACCGCAGCAGCTGATTCTCCAGAGCTAAGATCATTTTTTCCTGATACTAATATTGCGGAAATAATAGACATTAAATCGAATAAAATTGTAGTCGAAAATATAAATAATGAGAAAGAAAATAATGATGAATTGAATAACCAAACAGCTGAAAAGACTGAAGTTAAAAATAGTTTATTATCTAGTATTAGTTTAAATCCTTCGGTTATTAGTACTGAAGTTACGCCGAATAGCGGAGAATGTAATGAAGAACAGGTCGATGAAGACGAAGAAGTAATTGTAGAAAATAAAATAGACGATAAAATTTTAGAAAAAAATATAATTTCAAATGTAAATGAAGATAATGATGAATTTATGACAGATGATAATATAGAATCTCAAGAAGTAGCTAATATAGATAAAAGAATCCAAGAGAATAAAGAGATGAAAAGACTGAATGAAATGGTAAACCAACAGAGAATGGTAGTAATGAAGTGCCTCGAAACAAGTAGTCCCGCAAAAGATGAAGTTAACCGACAGATACTAATTCTACAAGATCTTCAAAGACAACAAATTGAATTAGAAGTATGGCTGTTGAAACGGGAGAAAAAATTTAAATTGGGAAAAGGAGTATCTCAGATATCAATGATGGAACCACCGGTCGATTACGTCGAAACCGAGTCTGAAGATGATAGTAATTGGAATCTTCCATCGGGAAGTAATCAACAAGAGTCTGATAGAGATGCAATGAGTGACCGTGTCGATGAACGACCCAGTCGATCAATTACTCCGGGGGTGCCCACAACACGCGGATATTCTTCTGTTTATCTAAGAGTGAGTATAATATTTTTATAAAATTAAATCTCAAATTAATATCAGAACAAGTAAAGTAGACTAGTATTAACCCAGAAAAAGTTAGAGGATAAAATTTGTTTATGTACTTATAAGGACATTTATTGAAGATGAATGGAGGTCATTTTAAAATTAATGACTTTCTGACTTTTAAATATTTAATTTTTGATTTAAAATAAAAAATTACCAAAGCGAGGAATTTTTCTACCATAAAATTAAAATTATTCGATGAATAATAATAACTTAATTTTTTCAGAGTTTGAATCGTGGAGATTGTTTAGGAAGTCCTTACGCGCTTTCTATTACCAGATCGTTGCCTTCCTTAATACCTAGCGATAGTACAGCAGACAGTATAATAAATATGATAGTTAGTGTGCCATCATATGTAATTCGAGGTGCTGGATCGTCCAGTTATTACGAGTACGAAGTACGAGTTGTCGTACAAGATGACAATTGGACTCTTTTACGTCGTTTTCGACGATTTCGCGAACTATGTGTCTACATGCGCCAAAAATATAAAGGCAAGGTATGTTTTACAAATTTAATTGTTAATAATTTATAAACATATATATTAGGGTGTTTCAAAAAAATACAATTTTTTCTTTTTTTTTTTTTTTTTGGAAACAGGTTCAAAAGTTTCATTTACATGTAAAAATACGTCTTTGAAAATTAGAGCTCTTAATATTAACATTAACAGGTTCCGCACCGCAATTTTCCATTTTCCATAAGAATAACATGGAATAATTTTTTTTTGCGTCTTCTGATTTTTATAACTAACTAACGATGCGTCGTAGGAAAAATTTGCAGCCTTATTTTTTTAGGGAATCGAATGCTCTACAAAAAAAGTCTCTTATCATTTTTTAATAAATCCATCAGTTCCAAAGTTATTTGAGCTTGAAGCCAAATTTATATTATATCTTGTGGTCTTTTTACTTTTCCAGCGAGACTATCAGACTTATCAAAAAATGTCATGGAACCATTTTTGTAGGCAATTTTATTCCCTACAAATTATTTCAAATAAAATTTTTTCAAATTCTGCATTGTTTTCTAGTTATATTCATTTTAATGTCATGCTCTTAAAAAAAATAGTATTCTGATCGATTTGAAGTTGAGCTTGACATTTAAACGAAAATAACTAGAAAATAATTTGAAGGGAATAAAATTGTCCAAAAAAAGTCCCATGATATTTTGTGAAAAGTCTGATAGTTTCGTCAGAAAAGTAAAAAGATCTCAAAATTTAGCATAAATTCGACTTCAAGCTCCAATAACTTTTGAACAAATGAATTTATCAAAAAATGATAAGAGACTTTCTTTGTAGAACATTTAATTACCTACAAAAATAAATCTGCAGATTCTTCCTACGTTGCATCGTTAGTTAGTAATGAAAATTAGAAGGCTCAGAAAAAAATTTTTTCCATGTTATCCTTACGGAAAATAGAAAAGTGCGATGCGGAACCTCTTGATGTTAATATTAAGATCTCTAATTTTCACAAGCGTATTTTTATATCTAAATAAAACTTTTGAACCTATTTTTGAGAAAAAAAAATATTTGTATTTTTTTAAAACACCCTAATATATATATACTGTTTTAAATTAATAAATAATAAATGATATTAACTTTGTTAGGTATCTGCGATACACTTTCCACCGAGACAAATGTTTAATTATGAAATAATTGCGCGTCAACGTAGAAAACGACTTGAAGAATACTTACGACGACTCATTCAAGTTTGCTCGGAATTACCAAACTGTCAAGCTCTTTACAAATTTCATGGCAATCTTAGTAATATTGATAAGCAATCATTAATTGAATTTAGTTCATTTTTTCGTCGTGAACCATTTGAAAATAGTAAGATAGATGCTAGCTAAGAAATACTATTTGGGCCACGTTATTGGCTCATATTATTTATTATTTTATTTATTTTTATGTCTGATGAATTAAATAAGTAGTTGTCAATTGTAAAATCCCGTTATTTATTGTTATATTTTAGTATGAATGATAAATATTATCGTAATAATTTACGATAATATCGCGACTTGTTATATAAATATTTAATGAAAAATTAAATTAGATAATTTTTTATTTATATAACAAGATTATTTATATATTACGCGGTAAGCACAATCTTTTGATTTTTAATGGCGTAAATACTTAACAATGGCCTCATTATATATTAATAATATATATCAGTCTTTTATGTATTATCACTTGATCGAATTATCAGTATTGAAACTATTAATTAAGAATGAATTAACATAAATGATAGTCGTTAATTTTTCCTCAAAATGAACCAATTAATTGAAATAATAAATAAAAAATATTTAATAATAATCACTGACCTGATCTATGTATACAAATATATATAAAAATATACATTAATAGTTATATTTTTTGGGTCGATTGGCAGCTTTTTATGCGGTAATAAATAAATCGTTATCCCGATAGAAAATTTAATTTTTCTAATAATAATTCACAACGTTAAATAAATCTATGTAATAAAAAATAAATTTCAATATTTATTAGATTAAATTATACTTTTCTTTAATTATACTTACATAATAAAAGATTAATTACCGCTGTTAATCTTGCTCTTGCTAATTATAAATAATTAATAAATTAAAAGTTTTCGATAAAAAATCATGGAAAAAAATCAGAAAACCTTTTTTTTTTTACCTAAATGAATTGTTACCTAATGCTCCGATAAAAAATTTTAATGTTGAATTAATAAAACACAAAATTTAAAGTTTACTAGATTATACAAATAAGCTTAAAAAAATGCAATATTTACTTTTAATAAAAAAAAAAAAAATTATATTTAAAGATGTTATAACTTTTGCATAAACTTCTAGAATATAATCTTGCCTAAATCATTGTCTTCTCATGAATAAAAGCGAGCATTAGTAGTAGAAGAAAAAAAAAATCTAATTATATTCCAATAGTGAAAATGTGGTCTAACTATACCAAGTGCATTATTATAATCATTCCCATGGCTGTGCAATGGACTTGTAGGAATCTCCACTTATTGATATCTGTAAATCCCAGCGTTATAAAGGCGCTAATATGTAAACTAATATGTATTGTACATAAATAACAAAAAAAAAAGTAAATTTAAATATGTTTACTTCATATATCATATATCACCGTATCGAGAATAAGTTCATTAAATTGCTTCTTTTTTTTACAATTTTACAATATTATAATATGTATATAAACGAAATTGATAACGTATGTTAATGTTATAAAAATTATTCACCTTGTTCGATAATTTATTAGAGCAATTTAATTAAATTGATGTTAATTAATTAATAGACATTAATCAAAAAAAACTTTAAGTTAAATTTATATGTATATATAATTAATTAATCAATTACTTAATCAATTAATAAATTATATAAGTCTTGGAATCAATGAGTCTCTTCTATATATACTTTGAGTATATATAAAAATTAAAACTAAATAAATACTTGTTCACTTGCTAAACTGTCAGCAAATGGAGCGACAATAACACGTGTAGCAAAATAAAATATTAAACCAAAAGTTATTGATATAGGAAGTGCTGGTAAAGCTTTTTGAAATATTGCAAGTAATAGAAGTGTAAGACAAAGTCCTATTAAAATAGCAACAAAACAAGCTAATGTTGTATTCCAATCACCGTAACTTGATGCTTTACCGACTAAAACACTGTAAAATATAAAATCACCAAGACCTAATTTAACACCGCGTTCTTCATCAGAAACAGATCGTTGATATTGTTGTTGTTGAGCTTGTGCATTAACTTGGCCACTTAATTCTCCAGTATGACGTATTTCTTCAGCTCTTCTTGTACTACGTTCTTCTATTAAATTAATATCCAATATTAATATTTATATCTATAATAGGGCGTGCCATTTTAGGGCAGTTTTTTTTTTTCAACGCAGTACCAGCTTCTATACTTGCAGAAAGGTAAAATAAGATGCTTGTTAAAATTAGAGCCCTTAATATTAATATTAACAGATGTCTCGTCGCGATTTTCTATTTCCCATTTAAATAATATGGGAAAAAAAAAATTGTAAGTTTGGAATTTGATACCTCGGCAAGGGATCACTGTGCAGATAAGTTCAGGACATAACTATGTAGGGAATCAAACGCTCTACAAAAAGTCTCGTATCATTTTTTGATAAATTCCTTTGCTCAAAAGTTATTGGAGCTTGAACTCAAATCTATAGTAAATTTCGAGATCTCTTTACATTTTCGTCGAAACTATCAGACTTATCACAAGATTTCTTGAAATCTTTTTTGTAGACAGTTTCATTCCCTACAGATTATCTCTTATAAAGTTTTATAAAATTTTGTATAACTTCATAGTTATTTACATTTGAATGTCAAACTCTTAAAAAAAATTATGTTATCATCGATTTCAAGAGTTTGACATTAAAATGGATATAACTAGGAAGTTATGCGAAATTTGAAAAAAACTTTATAAGAGATAATTTGTAGTTAATAGAATTGTCTACAAAAAAGATCCAATGACATTTTGTGGTAAGTTTGATAGTTTCACCGGAAAAGTAAAAAGATCTCAAAATTTACTGTAAATTTTAGTTCAAGCTCTAATAACTTTTGAACAGAGGGATTTATCAAAAAATGATAAGACTTTTTTTGTAGAGCGTTTAATTTCCTACAAAATTATATCCTGAACTTATCTGAACAATGAGCCATTGCCGAGGTATAAAATTTATTTTTTCCCATGTTATTTAAATGGGAAATAGAAAATCGCGATGAGATACCTGTTAATATTAATATTAAGGGCTCTAATTTTAACAGGCATCTTATTTTACCTCCCTGCAAGTATAGAAGCTGTTAGTGCGTTGAAAAAAAAAAAAAAGTTGCCCTAAAATTGCACACCCTAATCTATAAGTATTATAGTAAATATAAAACAATTTTTACCATGATGATCAACCCAATCTCTGGTGAATCCGGCTTCATCTCCACTTGCTGCTACAGTACTATTTTGCGTCTGAGCTCTTGCTGGTGATCTTACACCTTCTCCAGCTGCAGATTCATCGTTAGCCATTGTTGCTGCTCCAATATAACCAACATAACTTAAAGTAAAGCTGTACATTATTGTTGAAGAATAAATAAGAGCTGGAAAAATGGGCTCATTACGTTCTTGAGCCATTTCTACTAGAACTCGCAGTGGACCATTGGGCGTTAAAACGGCAATTAAATCTAAAAATTAATAATTAAATAGTATTAAGTACAAATGAAATAATATAAAATAATAAAAAATGGTATAAAAATAATAAAACTTACCCCAGATGCTAATAACTGCTAATACAAACCATGCCGTCCACTCGGGTAAGTATTTAATAAAAACTAAAGCCATCAGAGCAGCAATAAATATTAAATAAGCTTGTTGAAGAGCCAATGGACCTTGCCAATGAATACAAATCATTCCAACAAATCCAAAATTCCATAAGATAATTGCCAGTGTAATTAAATCCATTGGAATGTTGTAAGCTTTCAATACTTCTTCGCAATATAATGCAGTAAAAATAAATAGTAACATCAGTGAGCTCATTATCAGCCACGCATGAATAAATTTATAAAATTTGTACTTGTATAAAACTATTAAAAGTACAGTCATGCAAACAATGACAAACAATAAAATCATTGAATTGGCAACAGCTTGCCAAACTTTGGTGCTTGTATCTGCTCCATCGTCATGAAATGGTGTATAAATTAAATATTCTCCTTTCATTGTATAAAATGTTATGGAGCTTATTGTTGCCACAACTACCAGCATACAGAGTGATACGGGAACAAATAATTTAATGACATGAGTTGCTCCGTACTTTAGACCTTCTTCTAATTCTTCTTGCTGATAACTATCTGGATCATCACCTGGACCAAGAGGTGGAGCAGATCTTGATCCACCGAAAAATCCAGATGAACTTGGATTTTCTATACGTACTTCGGGTAAATTTCCATCCTAATTAAAAAAATTTTTAACAATTAAGTTAATTGATGATTAATTTTTTTTTTTTTTACTTTTAAGAAATAATAATGAAAAACGTACTTCATGATTGGCGGGTGCTTTTAATCGACGCTTTCTTTTTTCGACGACCAAACCTGAAGTGTCGGTTCTTGTCTCAGCTACATGGGCATCCATCAGGCTGGTATATTCGTCTGGAGAATCGTAATTACTCTCATCCATTCAGTTTTATAAATTTTTTACAAATAATATTTATTTACTATAATATTTCTTCTCCAGAATTAAAATAGTTTAAATATATTGCTGATAACTTTTAAATAACTGGTTATATTATTCCTTTGTTGCTATTTGGTTTTATTTAACAAGGAAAAAAAATGAAAAAAAAAAATTTATTTTTTAATTTACCTCACTGATTCTTGCTGATACCCAGATGCAACTATACTGGAACATTTGACATTATCGTGAATAAATTTATTTATTTATTTATTTATAGTAATGAATAAAAATAAAGTGGATACTCACTTAATGTCGATTGAGTGACAGAGCACTCAATTTAGGTTATAGAGAATGCCAAAATTTCTTTTGACCATTGTGACTAACTGACACCCTTTGGCAGTTTTCAAATATATTCACTAGATGTCATTAATTGTCAGTATAAGAAAAAAAATAAAATGTCATAGATTATTTCTAATTATCAGCTGTTGATATTATTAATGAATCAGAATTATGGAGAATAGAGTCTCTATTCTCCATGATCAGAATATAATTAAATTATATGATCGTAAAGTTAGCCGACATCAGATAAAAAAAAAATTTTAGACATCGATATCTCGATGAAATCAAACGTTACGAGAAATTAAAAAAAACGAAAAGGCGCGTATTTCAAATCTCTATACACGGATTTTTTCCTTTTTTTTGTTTCATTAACTCCCTCAACGTAATTCAAAAAATAAATATTCGGACATCAATGCTGATTTTATAAAATAATAAAATGAGCTGAAATTTACTAATGTTTATTCTTTTACTGTTACTTTCACCCGGATTTAAAAATTTTTTTGAATTTCAGTTTAGAACTTCGAAAATTTTTGGAGTTGCATATTTCGAATAAAACTCAATGGATTCTAAAAAAAAAAAAAGTGCAAATATTTATAATCGTAAAATTTACACGTAGATGTTTTTTTTTTTTTTAATAGTTACTTAGTTTATGAGTTATCAATACAAATAAAATTCAAAAAGTTTTTAAATCTGCATATGAATCCGAAAATTGTATAATTTAAATAAAAAAATAAATCCACTTGTTTAAATTTGATAAATCTACATGTGGATTTGAATAGAATTCCTTTTTTTTTTTGAAATCATAAATATTCTTAAAAATATGAAAAAAAAAAATTTTAATAACGCATGAATATTAAACAATTTCGATAATTTATAAAAATAAAAATTTCATAAACAATACAAACCGTTGAAATGTTTATTATTGTTAGTATAATTAAGATCTCAAAGATTGAAATTTACAACAAAGGTCACATATATATATAAAATCTTCTTCAGCCATTTCTTCAAATGATTTCTGAAGATATTCCAGACAGTTGTAACGAGATCATTTTTGACAAAATGCACACATCACCCACTTCGAGTCTCCCCGTATTTTCTCGGCTTTACAAACCAAACATTTATTTTTAACATCTAAAGAATTTTTGATGCACTCTCTTTGTAATTTAATTCTTTGTGCCTTACAATCAATGTCTCCAATGTTTCTTATGTTCCCCTGTAAAATTTCCTTGATGAAATGAATTAAAAATATTCCGCAATTAAAACCATCTGTTTGAATTGGGTATGTACTTTTTTCTAAGATCCAACGGATTTTCGAATTCAGAAATACTTTTTTATAACAAAAAGAAAAATTTTCGAGAATAATTTGAGTTTCTTTTGTATGATGTAGGAATGGCGATTCTTTCCGAAAAAGATCGATTCTTAAATCGATACACAAAAAATTGAGGTTTAAAAAATCGATTATCCAAAAATCGATTTGTGTTCGATTTGCTTTTAGCGTTTGTATTTACGATACAAACATAAATCCAATCATCGAAAACAAAACGGACACCATAATAATCAACCCTGATTAAACAACTGAATTCGATCGAATTAAACAGAATTAAAATTTTAATTCTATTTAATTCAGATAAATTCTGTTAATTCGGTACCTATCTTAAAAATGAATTCTGTCTAATTCGGCAGGAAAACCAGAAATTGTCCAAATTAAAACGAATTTAAATAATTCTATTCGGTTTAATTCTGATTAATTCGAAAATCATTCTCCAATTTCTGGTTCTGAATCCGAATTAAACTGAATTAAAACGAATTTGAAATTTTTAAATCGGTTTTATTCTGTTTAATTCAAATTCAAATTTTCAATTCAGTTGAATTCTGTTTTGTAGAATTCGACAGAATATAACAGAATTAAAATTTTTAATTCGGTCGAATTCAGTTGTTTAATCAGGAAATCTTTTATCGTTTTTAAATAATGAAAGTTGTTATTACAACTAAATTTAAGTATCCGGCATAAATAAAGAAACTTATTTTGGTTTCATTAAAAAATTAAGAAAAGTAAAATATCTAGTGAGTTTTTGAGTAGTTAAGTGAAAAATTCGGCGTGCTCGGCCGAACTAAATTCAGAGTAGACTTAGTAAAATGTAGTAAGGCAAAAGCCTCTATACCCGCTCACTTTTCATTGAAGTGAGATTAAATCGCTCAATATAAATTAATTAATATATAAAATGAAAAAATGACCCTGAATTTAGCCGACATCCGCCATTTTAAATATAAAAAATCTTATAACTTTAGAAAAAAAAAAATTTTCAAATTAAAAAAAAATGCTCGTGTAGATTTTTCAATTTTCTAGACGAGTATTTTTTTAAAAAGATTAAAAAATAAAAACTCCAGATATAATTTGAAATTAAATTTTAAGATTACTTATTTTTTGTTTAAAATTTTTACAAACTTCATTACTTTTTGATTTTTATATACAATTTTTCGAAATCTTGACGAGTATTTTTTTTATTTTTCCGTTTACCGCGATTTTTAACCGTCACCGGCTATTTTTAAATAAAATATCTTGTAATTTACAAAAAAAAACAAAAATTTTTGAATTTTGAAAAAATACTCATGTAGATTTTTTAATTTTTTAAACGTGTATTTTTTTTTAAAAGGTCAAAAATACTTGAATTGTTATTTTAAATAAAAATCCATAAATTTATAATTAATTAAAAACTAATTCGTTTTTAAAATTTATCGTCAGAGGCTCCCGTATTTATGACTATGAGTGGGGGCCAGAGCCCATTTTGTGATAAGTCTGATAGTTTCGCTGAAAAAATAAAAAGATTTCGAAATTTACTATAAATTTGAGTTCAAGCTCTAATAAATTTTAAATAGTCCAGGTATACTCTATAGTAGAATCAACAATTCATTAATTAAGCTTTATCATATCAGCAAATGAAAATGAATGAAATTTATAAATTGTAATTTGTTATTTCTTTTTAAATGACACCGTAATATGTTGTAACAATTACAAGAATACAGGAGGCTGAGTATAGCGGAGCCTCGTTGTATGAAAAATTTCGATTAGATAGTGATGAAAAGTATAGAAAGCATATTAAGTTAAACAAAGAAAATAGTCTTTATCCACTCACGTATAACATCTTTTGATGTAATGATTAATTATCAATAACACAATTATAAAAATAATTAAAAATGATAAATTTAAAACTGTGATGAAAAATTATAGTATATAGATACTCTGTATGAAGCAGTTACGTTCATTTCTTCATCCTTACGCAGCTTTGCCATCATGTAAGGACTATATTAAAAAATAACGCTACAGAGCTGCCAGAAACAACATGTGTCCTAAATAGAAATCTTTGGCAAATCTATAGTCATCAATAATGTTGGGAATTTGATTTTTTGTCTTTTATGGTTTACAATGATTCGGGATGTATCTATGATCTTCTTCGATGCTTGACTACAATAATGAAAAAAACAATTAATACATTTATTTAATTTAATAACTGTCTATAAAATACAATATTTATACCCGTTATAGACAGATTTTATACTTTTATTGGCACTATCATTCGTAGATTCCGCAGTAATCCTCAGTCTTGATATGTAAAGCCCTCTTTCGAGAGTATGCGATTTCTCATGGTTATGTTTTTTTTCATCTACGGTTATCACATTTTTTTTTTTATTAACACGCATTTACAATATTTTATTTATAGAGATGTTCATTTTACATAATTTTTTTATATAGTACTTGTTTAGTTATGCAAATGTTTGTTTTTAGAATTTTTTTTTTCATAGTAACTTTTTTTCAGTTCTCTTTAAAATTACATACTTTCATTTATTCATTTATTCAATTAAAGAAAATATTTTAAATGATTTTATACTTTTATAATTACAGTTTTTGTAAATTATTTATGTTTTTATTTATTGAAATTAAATTTGATACAGTAATTTATATGGAGGTATATCTTTATTTATAGTAATTACTTTTTATTAACTTTTTAATTTAGTTCTTTTTAATTATAATAAATATTAATATATTTTCAAATATACAAAAAAAATATTTACAAATTTTTAGATAGTGACAATACTTTTTTTTTTTTTTTAGTGGTTTACAAATCTAGAGATTTTTTTGATTGGGAATTTTTTTTTTCCACTCATTTTACAATTCATATTTATTATTTTACATTTAATTAACATAAATATGTTTTGAAATATTGAATTTTCTTCTTACAATTTATTGTTTTTTAAATTTTTATAATTAGTAGAAAACTAGCTATACATATTTTCATTTTCAGAGATTTCTTTTTTCCCGATGCTATACTATCCGACAAGACCTAATGGTCAATATTATATATATATATATATATTAGACTGGGCCAAAAAAATCGACTACTTTTTTTTTTTGATACTGTGAAAATATTATTCTTGATGGCCAAAAAAAAAATATTGTGCAAGTTTGAGACCTTAATAATGATATTGAGAGGTGTATCGTCATGACCATTAGTTTTTTGACAGAAATTTCATTTTTTACCAAAAACTCGTAAATCATCTATCTGAAAAATTTGAGCAATGCATATTCTTAAAGGACATATTCCCTGCAAAAAATCTCTATTAGTAAATTGACGTAAAAAGAGCCGTTTCCTTGTAACCGTGCCTTAAACATTGATTTGTTTTTTAAATTCTTTGTTTTTATTTTGGATTTTTGTAACTACTAGAAATATTAAAATTTTTTTTAGTCAAGATATATATTCTTGAAGGAAATTTAATGCTCTACAAAAAAGGTCTCTTAACATTTTTGCTAAATTCACACCTTCGTAAGTTATTCAAGGTTAAAGTTGAGTCAAAACGACTTCAATAACCTGATTAACTTTCGAAGGAGTGAATTTAGCAAAAAATTTTAAGAGACTTTTTTTGTAGGGAATTCAATTTCCTTTAAGAATATATATTGCTCAAATTTTTCAGGTAGATCATTTACGAATTTCGGATAAAAAACAAAATTTCTGTCAAAAAACTAAAGTCCTCCCAGAGAGTAAATCGCCGTCGGGAATTGTCGGAAATTTTCGGTTTGTAGTGTTAATGTGTAGTAACGGCGTCAGATTAGACTTGTTTTTCCATAGTGGGGGTAAAAACCGACGGCGACTTACTCTCTGGGAGGACTTTAATAGTCGTAACGATACACCTCTTCATATCAATATTAAGGGCTCAAACTTGCACAATAATTTTTTTCGGTCATCAGGAATAATATTTTCACAGTATCGACAAAGACAAAAAAAAATAGTTGATTTTTTTGGCCCAGTCTAATATATATATATTAATCTATTGCACGACTCTTAATGCGAAGCATTAGAGTGTGCTTTACGATCGAAAAATTTAGTTTACCTCTTTTTCGCGACTTTTATTTATTTAGACCGGCTTAATTATTAGAAAAGTTTCACTTCTATTGTGACTTTATGTCTGTGAGGCTCACTCGTTTTTGCACGACTCATGGAGAATAGAGACAGTCTCTATTCTCCATGGCACGACTCATGATGAAGCATCAGAGTGTGCTTTACGATCAAAAACTTTTTTTCGTCTCACTTCAGCAACTATTTCAATTATTATACCTTTGTTAGTTCACGGAATTAAGATATGTTGCATACTATTTTGAAGATAATTTAATGGAGATTAATTCCATACTTTTCAAAAATTTATTTAGTTCAATAAGAACGGAAAAAACATCAAAATAGTTTAAAAAAAATTCCTGTCTGTCAAATCTGAAACCCGTATACATTGTAACTTGCGAAAAAATATAGTAACTAAATCAAATTTTTTTTTTTTTTAATTCTTTGAAAGATTTATAGGTCTCCTATTGCGAATGGCTAGGTAACTCAGTGCCGTTTAATTATAATTAATAAAATACAAAAATAGGCTGTATAACTAAAGTCCTCCCAGAGAGTAAGTCGCCGTCGGTTTTTACCCCCACTATAGAAAAACAAGTCTAATCTCACGCCGTTACTACACATTAACACTACAAACCGAAAATTTCCGACAATTCCCGACGGCGATTTACTCTCTGGGAGGACTTTATATGTATATGTAAAATTAACATAGATGATGATATATCTATATCTATATATTACAGATTATACGTCCATTTATTACACCAGGGGCGCTTGCGCATTACCGTCCTAGTACAGCTGTTTTTTTTTGCTAATTGGTAAGCCTGAATTTTTTCAATTCAATTTTTTTTTATTTATATATATTTTTTTTCTTTGTTATTAATCGAGATATTTTGAGTAGGTTCTTTTATAATTATAAAAAAAATACTAATATAATTAAAAAAAAAAAAAAAAAAAAAAACAACAAATTTTAATGAAAGAAAATTGTATATATTTTAAATTTATTCGTGCTTCCTGCCATTTTTTTATTAGTGCATAATAAATGAGCATTATGAGTCGTGCACTTTTGGATTTTTCAAATTTTTGTTTTTTTTGTTTTTATTGTTATAGAAATAATTATATATAATTGTATATAGTTATAAAGGGATAATTATATGGGGCTATTTTTTATCTATAATTATTTTACCCGGGTGGGCATAAACAGACATGAACATACCTGATCAGACCTGAACATGCCTGACCAGGTCTGTTCAGACCCGGTCATTTTTCATATCTGATCAAACCTGATCATTTTTTCCCGGGTATGCTCTTATATATTTCTCTACTTATAAATATTGGATTTAATCTTGTAATATTTATGGATAATATACTTAAAACTAAGCAAACATAACCTATATTTTGACTTCAATAAACTTTGGTACTACTGCAATATAAGCATAGGGTAACTAGTCCAGTCTGTGACCACCCACCAGTGAATGACCGGTATGCAGAAGAATGATCATAATAATTTTAAAATTTAATTAAATGTTATTATTTACTTATAAATGTAATCTTGCATGTCTTTATTATTATTAAATCACAACGAACTGAAGTGATTTATAAAATTATCATTAAAAATAATTAAAATTATATAGAGAATTAAAGAGTTATAAGAGAAATATTGAATTTGAACATAAACGTTTGAAAAAAATCATTTTTAAAAACTATTTGTTTCAATAGTATTAATTGATTTTTTTATAAAACAGTAAATTGATAATCATTTACATAAGTAAATTAATTAATAAAATTGACTTTGGATACGTGAAATCAACGTAAATATTTTGTTTTTATTAATTTTATGTTGGTAATTCACTGGTGTACTTTATTACTGTACTAAGCCAGTAAATGACCGACAAGTCGTTTATTGGTAAGCCCGAAATTTGTCAAACCCAGTGAATGACCGAGTTTGTTTTTGTTCGTTCGTTGATTTTATGAAATAAAAGCGGCTTTCGAATTTAGGTCAACTTTTTGAGAATTTAAAAAAAAAAAATCTTATAATCGGATCATATCCATCGAAAATATAATCTTGCACCTTGTTTTCGTGCGCATCGACTAGACTATTCAGGATTAAAAAGTATTTGATACATAATTAAAAATTTCTAAGACTAGCCAAATCACTTCGTATCATAGCCGGTGACAAAAACTCAAATATTATTTCAGGATTAAAAAGTATTCAGAATGATTAAAAATTTTTAATCCTAGCCAAATCATGTCATGTCATAATCGGTGGCAGAAATTCAAGTATAATTTCAGCGTTAAAAATTATTCGGAATGAGTAAAAATTTTATATTCTGACGCTTTTACAGTAGTAAGAATAATTTGATATGATTAATCGTGAAATTTCAAAAATGATTTACATGATTTCGAAAGATTAAAAATGATTAAAAAATCAATCCTTCTTAATCCTATCAAATGATTTTGTGTAATCAGGGTACTGAGTGTCAAAAAAAAAAAAAAATAAGACTGTAAAAGAATAAGATTCAATTTATAAAATCAAAGATTTTTTCGTTAATTTTATCATTTTATTTATTAAACATCGTTTGTTCTTTAAATTTCAAAGATTGTATATCTTTAACCAATTCAAACATTAGTAATAATAATTTAAAAGTGTTAAATAATTAAATTAATAATTTACGTAAATCAAAATTTGTTAACTATATAAATATGATAATTGAACAAGCGTACTTTAATAAGTATAATTTTATTTTAAACAGTTGAAATTGTTAAGGTGATATTAATATAACTTACGAGTATTTTTCCGCATTAAAAATGATTATTTTTACAAAAACACAATAGCTGTTTTCATCCATTGATACTGTGATTATAAGGATTCGTTTAATGAAATAATAAAATTTTAACAAAATACTAAAATTGGTGTTTTTTCCTGCTTAAAATTATTAATTTATCGGTCGGATGCAATAAAAGTTTCTAGGAAAATTAACTTCAAGTCAGAACTGAATTCGTCGGTCATTTACTGGATTATGCCCGGTCATTCAATGGACGAAAGCAGTCATTCACTGGGTCTTTACATTTTACGCTGATTATATGTAATTTTATAAAAACTATAATGAAATAGATAAAAAATCATGATAAATATCAAAAGATAAATGATGTCGCAATGCAATTATAATGGCTTGACTGAGTTTCAAAGTTAATTATTGTTTTTATTAGTCGAAATATCTGACACTACAACAAATCGGTCATTCATTGGGCAGTTTACCCTACGTAATTTTACAATATTGAATAGGGTTATCTGCCAGAAGTATTGTGGATATCACCAAGCAGTATGGGCCTGACGCCCATACTGACATCGTGAATGTTACCATTCCCGTATGTTCAAATCATCTATACATACAATTTTTAAACGAGTGAAAAAATCCTTGCTACCATACAGTATGGTCGAATCGACAGCATAATGGTATCCGCGAAAAATTTCTTTTCGTGTGATAACTTTTCCATTTGTAATTAAAACGTTAATAATTACCGGTTAAATATCAAAATTTATTGCCTACCCTGTATAAAAATATTGATTGAAAAGAATTAAAAATGATGAAATTCGAATTCTTTTCAATAATTTCAATTCTTTTGTTTGTATATATAGATATACAGTTCGCATGGAATGACCGCTTCTCAATTCTTTTCAATCAGTATTTTCAACCAGAGTATGCAGGAAAATTTAATATTTGACGTTAAAAAATCGTAACATATATTGAAAATTTATGATACGTAATAAAAAATTTATTGTTTGGAATGTTAAAATTCCCTAAATTGACACCCAGGTACTGGCTTATGATTTCAAAAACTAATTTTTAACGTTTCTGTTTTTTTCAGAATCAAACAATATTAAATTTATAAACAAAGTAATAGTTATTGGACAATAATTTTATTAAGGAAGGAGTAGTGTGACAAATGCAAATCTTATATTAAAACATTAAAACTAATAAAAAATAAATGCCTATTTGTTGATTAGTAACGCGACAGTCACTCTTTAATTAACATTGACAGCATACAGTTGTAGCTTGTTAAAAAAATTTTTTTGCAGTTTCTTTTGCTCCGATAATTCTTGTGTTATTAGTTTTAACTTAAGTGTGTCATTGCTTAACTAAAATTTATTAATTAATTTTATTTCACTGATTATTTGTATGTATAATATCCTATAAATATTTGTACATTTTATATCTTATACAAATTTGAGTTAAAAGTGATTGACTTCCATAAAAAACAAAAGTTCAAATGATGCCAACTGACAATGAGTTATGTCTGATAAGAAGAACTAAAATAATTACCATGTTGCAGTGTGGTAAAACAAAAAAAGAAAAAAAGGAAGAAGTTGGTTGTACCGTAAAAATGATTAATACATGGGCCAAACGGTATGCTGAAAATGGGCAAGATGGTTTGATAGATCAACGAAAAACGAATCATGGTCCACGGAAAACAACAGCTGAAGAGGATCAATTACCTCTTACTACTGCAGGGGACAAACCATTCCAATCAGTTGCTAAGTCAATCGAAGAATCTCACTTGAACATCTCAGTGAGTGCTGGTCAGAGACGGCTCAGAAAGAGTGAACTCCTAAATAGACCACCAGCAAAGAAAAATTATTTAAGTGACGAGCATCATAGAAAGCGGATCCAACACGCGCGAGACCATTTAAATTGGACCCAAAGTCAGTGGGAACCTGTCATTTGGTCCGATGAAAAGGTACTTTTGTAAGATAATATACATAAATCTAAAAATTATGTATAATTAAATTATATACTTCTAAAACTTCAAAACATCGATAGATAATCGCAGAAAAGTGTGGCGACCTCGAGGCGAACGATTAACCCCCAGATATGTTGTTCCCAGTTGGTAATCAAATCGCATTTCTTCAATGTTTTGGGGATGCATGAGTGGGGTAGGATTGATGGATCTAGTGCAAGTGGACACCCTCTTCACGTCTCAAGATTATATTGAACTACTTGAGAACGTGATGTTAGGAGCAGCTAGGCGAGTATTTCCAGTGGATCAGTTTCCACAAATAACATTTATGCACGATAATAGCCCTGTGCATACTGCTGGAATTGTTCGAGACTGGTTCGGCGATCGTGATGACTTATCCTGTACTCTCATCCACCAATGTCACCGGATTTGAATTCCATTGAAAATATATGGGGTAAAAAAAAATTAATTAATCTATATAATTTGGAAGCATAAAAAAATTGAAATTATAGAAAATTTTTAATTTAGGTATAATGGATCAAAAATGGAATCCGGTAAACCGGCCAAAAACTGTGATTGAGCTTAATAATTATACAGAACAACTATAGAACAAGTTAAAGGACCAGCCAGACTTTTGCCAAAACACGGTAAACTCTATGCATAAGCGTATGCAAGAAGTAATTGAAAACGATGAGTACTGGATTAATTATTAATCATCAATTTTATTACTATTAATCAACATCAATGTACATGTGTATAGATTATACATCATCTATAGATCTATTAATCTCCTTATAGATAAATTGATCTATCAATTCACAGATCGTTCTATAGATCTATTGATCGATCTACCTATAGAAACATTGACCTTTTGATCTGTCGATCTGTAGATCTTCTCATACATTTATGCAAACTATAAAATTGTAGTGTAACTTTCCTCGCTCACTTGCTTTATGACATCTGGTGCCTTCAACAAGAAGTACTGACAAAAGTATATCGGGTTCTTTGTCTGCAGACAATTATAATTAGCGATAAATATAAGTATGACCCTGAAAGTAGCAGAAATCCGACGAAAAATTAGTTTAGCTAGGGATATCTAGAATAATAATAAAGTTACCACAATTTTGAAAGGTGCCACTTGTTCATTGGCTCGAGATCTTTAAGGTATACCTTGTTATTAGCATGGGAAAATTCAAAGAGCGAGGGCCACCTTTTAAAATTGAAATAAAAAATCGTCCTTTTGACAGGACTTTTTTTACAACAGTCGAAAGAAAAAAAAATATCGATTGTTTTTTTCAGCACCCTAGTCTCCATCAATATTATTCAGTGATTCGTTGTCAAGTTACAACGTTCCAAAGTTGAAAATAATTTTTTCATTTGTTCGATTTCCCTTGGGGAATCGAGGTAAAAATCCTCATGAGATTCCATACGATTCCCATATGGATTTGGCATGGTGTGGATTCCAATAGGAACCCATGTGAGAATCTATATCGGAATCTATGCTTGAATACTATAGAGAAAACCATATGGGAATCTATCTGAAAGCGCCATGTGGGAACTCAAATAAAAATCTAGGCTACATTCCCATATGAATTTTTTTGATAGGCCTGGGAAAAAATCATTATGGCCAAGCATGATCACGCATGCTCATGGCTGGCCAATATTCAGGCTTGATTATGCATGATCAGGTCTGGCGATTTTTTCCCGGGAAATTATAAGTTGAAATTATTTATTAAATTTATATTAATTATTTCATAATAAAATATTAGGGGAATATAACAATAGTGTTATAAAAATTGATTCATTACAAAAAGTTACAGGTATCTAAAAAATTTTTTAATTAGTTTTTTCTTTGAGCATTCTTTGCATACGACTTGACATAAATAAATTATACGTAAGCTTTTGTTGACATATATATATATATATATATATATATATAGAAACCAAAAAATATGAGCCAAATTGAAAATAAGTTGTTAAAAAAATTGTATGACTTAATATGGCATTTCTTATCTGGAAAGAGTTTGAATTATCAAACGTTTTTATGATTAATAATTTTCTCGTTTTGATGGCTCTCTTTTAATATTCGTGGCACAGAATTTGGATTAATAGACATTGTTTTATTTTCAGTTTTTTGATTTTTACTTTTATGTGATTGTGGAGATTTTTGAGTAGTTTTTGAAGTAGAGTTTCTACTATTAATTATTTCATCAATACTTTGTTTCAATTCCTCCATTTCAAGAATATCAATTGGAAGAGATGTTTGTGTCGCCATTTCCCGCGCACTCGATTGCGCATCTAATTGCATAATCTGAACTAATTCCGGGCAATAAGAATTAAAACTTGAACTCAAGTTACTGATATTGACTTTTTTGGTTAAATCTTTTTCATTTTCTTTCTCTATTTTCGTGTCATTAGATGCTTGGAGAAAGTGGTTGAGAATAGTCTCGTTTTGAATAATAAATTTACTTTTTTGAGTTTCGCGACTTTTGCTTTTATCACTATTTTTGCTTCTAGTACAACTTTGTGGTTCTTCGGAATCGAGCATTTTAGTCTCTTCATCCACTTGACTATCTTCACTCTCACTATAATGCTCGTCTTCCTCAATATTAATATTTTCAACATTAACAATTTTATTTTCACTTTCCGCGTTTTTATCCAGGTCGATACTTGAATTTTCATCACTGTCGCTGTCATCAGGGAAAAAAAACGGTAATAACATGCCTGCATTATGCATTAGTTCAGAATTAAAACCACTTTCGTCTAGACCTGCCGTAGCAGAACGCCTCTTCATACCGGGTATTTGTGATGTTGCACCAATGGTAAGTGCAGACAAAATTTGAGCACCATGTTGACTATTTAGAGATGTCGCACTTCCTCTTTTAAATGATGGACCAATGGTAGATCTAGAAGATTGTACAATTTTTCGATTTGAGAGTTGTTTTCTTGGTCCCGAATTAAGTTTACGTTTGTGAGTCGCTATAACTTCGGCAATTTGATAAGAAATTTGTGAATCCACAGAATTTCTGCGAGACTGAACTGAAACTCTTTGTACACTAAAACTTATTTCGGAATCTACCGAGTTTCTTCGATTGCTTGATACCGATCCTGCATTGCCGCCAATTAAAGCACCTCTACGTGTTACGAATTTCGGCAACGCTGCTGCCCAAGTTGAACTGAAATCTTGAGAAGCTACGGAATTGAGATCAAAATTTAATCCTACTGGATCTTCATGAGTATTGTAGATACTTATTGATAAACGACCTTTGTTATTGAAAGTTTTTCTTTTGGCAAATGCTTGTGCAATTACTCTATGCTTTTTTAATTTTACTGGCTCTTCGGGTTCACGGTTGAATTTTCTAAAAAAATTATTATAATAATTATCCCAGGCAAAAATAATTTAAATCCATGTAGATCTTAATCTAGTCAATCCAATAAGGCTATAGTTTTAAAAATATTAGATCTCATTAGATATTATAAATTTATATTATCCGACCACTAAAATATATCAATTCAAATTTAAATAGAATTTAACGGTCTACTAAAATTTTTTTTAACTCTATGCTCAAGACAATTTATGTCAACCAGAATGGATCTAAATAGATTCAAATAGATCTAATTCTTCCCAAAGTCGTATTAGATTGATTTATAGGAATTATTTAAAGCTACCTTAGTAATAAAAGAATATAAGCTGCATTCAGAAAATTTTACAGGTGTTAAAAATTATTTAAGAATATAAATAGCTGGGATACAATAAAGGAGGTTTTTAAATGCGTGAATAATATATTTATAATCAAATTAGAATTATAATAAACAGTAGAGAAAAAGAGGCAAACTGAATTTTTCAATCGTAAAGCACGCTCTAATGCTTCGCATTAAGAGTCGTGCAACATTAAATACGATACAATGCGCCCCCCTTAAGATATCAGACTCGGGGCTCTGGTTCCAGGAAAAATATCTTAGAGAAGTACCCCTTCCACTCTTAAAAAGTGGAGCTATTAAAAATAGAAGCATGCGCAATCTTACTATCTATAAGCATATCTATGTGTATGTAAACAGCTGACTTATAGTAGCGGCTCAAGTGCATTCGCAAGTAAATTCAACTGAGTGTAGTGGGGAAATTGAATTGAGGGGAAATGGTAGTAAAATAAGAGGAAATGATATTTTACAGAGGGATATCTTAGGGGGGGGGGGCTGTAATAAAGATTTGCTGTTTATAATAAGAGAAAAAAGATTCATAAATTTGTAGATTACAATATTTTAAAATTAAAGAAATAAGCATAGTTTAGGCAAACTAATCTAGGGGAAATCTCTAACCCGTTACTCTGAATTAACTAGTTAACTGAAGTAATTATTTTTCTTGTTTCTATAAATACTCGGAATAAGTAATTTGTATGTAAAATTAAATTGATAGTTGTTACTTTAAGAAAACTATTCTGTAGTAACACGTGTTTGAGCAAAATTCTGTCTGACGCATTTTTTGCAATAGTAACTTACAGTAGGTATTTACGCATGGCTTGCTCAAGATCTGCTCAAGGTTCAAGGTCAATTTTGAGCCTTGAGCAGATCTTAAGCAAGCCATGAGCAACTATTTTCAACTATAGTCTTCTTCCAGAATTGAGTTATAATCTGGCACGAATTTACTGTGTAAGGCTTGCACTAGGATTGCAATTTAAATTTGCTCACATGTGATTACACTTGCAAGTATCTGCAGCAAGATACATACGTAGAAAGATACGAGGACCTATCAATCTTAAGAGCAGACTTGCTCAAGAATTGAAAAAGATTGATATATAGAATTGCGACGCTTTAGTAATAAATTTCTAGAAACATAAATTACTTAGGGCAACCAAATATTTATTCAATTTACTTGATACCTTCTCAAATTTATTACAATTAAAAACTTTAATAAAACAATTATTTGGTTGATTAAAAAAAAGGAATTGAAGAGATAATTAAAAATTAAAAGACTTGGAAAATCCAAAAGTGCACGTCTCGAACCCTAATGTTAAATTTTAAAAAATTAAATTTCAAAAGAGTTTGAATCACCCGCGTTTTTTCATAAAAATTTCCATAGTAAATATACGATAATAAGTCAACAAAAAAATTAAGATAAGGAAAACATTTCTCATAAGAATAGTTGCAGTGTGTGTTTGTTTATGTAAAATTGCCGGTTTTAACAGTTATAATTTATTTATATATAAAAAAAAAAAACGAGAAGTACTACAGTAGTGATTTTCGAAAGGAACCACAGACTAATGGATGCCCACGATAAATTTTTTTTATTGAATTTTTTTTTATATTAATACGTATTGGACAATTTTAAAAAAGTATCAGACTTATTCGTGAGTGCCTCCTCTTTATATTTATGTGCTTTGCACAACGTGTAAGTGTGATATAAAAATAATATATACAGTTTAATGGGAGAAAATCGCATAACCTTGACAAGTCGGTTATAAGCCACAACCTCTCCGCTTCGCGGTCGAGGCGTACAATTAGTTAAAAAATTTTGTACTACCCTGATTCAGAAATCTAATTTGGAATAATTCAACCCATGTTAGAGTGTATACCTATATATAGTCAATTTTGCCAACTTTGAATTGTTTTGGATCGTGTTTGAATCTTTCCAAATTAGATTTCTGAATCAGGGTAAGACAAAAATTTGTTTTTATAACGAAACGAAATTTCTCATTGGTATTGATAAAAATTTTTGTGTCACCACTGACATTTAAAAAGTGTTGGATAAATTTTCAATTAGATAATCGTTAATTCTTGAGTATCAATTTCAAAGTATAAATCTCATGCTTTTTTCAATCTACTATTAAATAGAGAAGAATAAATGATAGTTTTAGCCCTGATTAAAAATACTCATTTAAAAGTACTGAAAATTATTTCAATTCTTTTCAATCCATACGGAGATTTTGAAAAATGGAATTGAAATTTCGATCATTTGAATACTTTCTAATTCTTATAATGGAATTTAAAAGTATTGAATAGAATTCAATCTTTCATCATTTTAGAAAAAGATTCAGAAAGATTCGAAAATGTGAATTCATTTCAATTTATTTCACTTCAATTCATAATTGGAAATATGGAACTATTTTGGTATTGAGGGAAATTCAGAAATATTGAAAATGTCAACTCATTTGGATCTTTTACAATGCTACTCGTAACCCTAAAATTCGAAACTTTCTTGTTATTAACGAGGATTCAGAAAGATTAAAAACATAAGTTTATTCGAATCTTTTTCAATTCTTTGGAAGTTTAGAAATTCTTACATTATTTTTAGATTCAATATAATTGCCCTATCCAAAAATTCCCATAGAATCCACTCAACTGCGACAAAAACTGCATAGAATCCTATAGACTGTATTGGTTTCTATGCGGTGTTTGTCGCAGTTGAGTGGATTCTATGGGAATGTTTGGATAGGGTGAAAAGTATTAATTTTATGTCCAGATGAAAACCTTGTGGAATAGGATTTATTCAAAAGCATTCAGTTCTCATCTTTTTCAATACTTTTCAATGAGTATTTTTAATCAGGGAGTGTTTGAAAAACGTATAGTAATCGAATTAAAGATACCAGAAATATATCGATGCATGCTTGGCGCGAATCTTTGCAAACAATATTTGTTTTTAATTAATAGAACATTCAGATTAAATTAAAAAAAAAAATTACCGACGGAAAAATCGTTTCCAGGCTTCGACGGTGGAACTGGTCCAAACCCAAAGAGACATCAACACGCCGGCAAGAAAAGGTGACAATAAATGTAATTGTAGCTTGTTAATACTAGGCCGTGATGCTATTTTACATTCCAAATTTTCTTCATACTTGATTATTGAACATCTTTAAAATATGCTGACAGTTATAATATATCGTATTATTAATTAAAAGCTTGTATTTAATAAAATACTTACAATATATATTCTCTAAAACTTTGATGCCATTTCCATGAGTTTTGAAATTCATAAATGTGACAATAAAATGTAATCACTACAGCAAAAAATATTAAAACTGAAAAACATCCCATCCTGATGATTGTGCTTCGAATTTTTGAATTCACTCTTTCCGATACAATACTATGACTTTTTATTTTTAAACGAATCAAATTTATTAATCCTAAAATAATACAATGTTAATTTAGATATTTGTCTGTGATTAACTGAATTCAAATTATTTTATGTCAACTTACAGTAATCCAACAATCATTATAAGCATTTAAAATAATATATATTTTATAATGTTAAGTTAAAATAATAAAATATGCATTAGGGTGTGTTATTTTAGGGCAAATTTTTTTTCAACGCACTTTTTTTTTTTTTTTCAGCTTCTATACTTGCAGAAAGGTAAAATAAGATGCCTGTTAAAATTAGAGCCCTTAATATATGAAGCTGAAGCTAGCGGCCGTAATATTAATATGAACAGGTGGCTCATCGCGATTTTCTATTTCCTATTTAAATAACATGGGAAGAAAACTTCAGGTTTGGAACTTTATACCTCGGCAATGGCTCATTGTACAGATAAGCTCAGGATACCTTTTCGTAGGAAATTTAAGGCATTAAAAAAATATTCTCCTACCAGTTTCTGATAAATCTATCTGTTCAAAAGTTATTGGAGCTTAAACTCAACATTAGAGTAAATTTCGAGATCAAGTAACTTTCCGGCGAAATTATCAGACTCATCATAAAATGTCATAAGATCTTTTTTATAGGTACTTTTATTCCTGACAAATTATTACGAATAAAATTTTTCGAAATTCCGCATTGTTTTTTAGTTATCTTCGTTTTAATGTCAAGCTCTTGAAATCGATTAGAACACTATTTTTTTTAAGAGCTTGATAATAAAACGGAAATTACTAGAAAATTATACGGAATCTGAAAAATTTTTATCACAGATAATTTGTAGGAAATAAAATTGTCTACAAAATAGGCTCTTTTACATTTTGTGGTAAGTTTGATAGTTTTGCCAGAAAAGTAAAAAGATCTCGAAATTTAATATAAATTCGACTTCAAGCTCAAATAACTTTTAAACAGATATGGGTTAATCAAAATATGATACGATACTTTTTTTGTAGCGTGTTAAATTTCCTACAAATATGTATCTAGGGCTTATCTGTACAATGAGCCATTGCCGAGGTATAAAATTCCAAGCTTAAAATTTTTTTTCTCATGTTATTTAAATGAGAAATAGAAAATCGCAATCAGGGAATACTTAATATTAATATTAAAAGCTCAAAGTTTAAGAGACATTTTATTTTAACTTTCTGTAAATACAGAAGCTGGTGGTGCGTTGAAAAAAAAAGTTGCCCTAAAATGACACACCCTAATACATATGCCAATATAATCGTTGAACTTACCTCTGGATAAAAAGTATTCACCAACAGTAGAACTGATTAAAGTAGGACCTAGTACAAAAACAGCGCGTACGATATGATTCGTATATCCTACGAAACAAATACCTGTAACGCTGTTTCCATCAACTTCACAAAGGGTAATGATTGTGACTGTTAAAACAAGAGGACTACACCAGGCAATCAGATGAAAATAAGCACTTTTCTTATTAATTTTATCTTGGATTGTGCTAATAGATTTAAATCTCATATGCCAAGCGTAAGTGAGAATTACAAACCACACCAAAGCTGCCATTGATGGATAATAAATTAAAACAAAAACCATAACACAGAATAAATTACCACCACTGTAATTATAAAAAATAAATAATTGTAAGAAATAAGTACAAATGTTGAAAAATCAAAAAGGGCACACCTCAATCGCTTTCATTGTATTGTTATTAAAATTTTTTTTTACATTATTAATTGCTATTTAACTTTTAACTTATTAATTTCATTTTTTATTTTTAGTCTTTTCTTTCAGTTTAATTTTTAGTATTCAAAATTTTTTTTAAATATTCCGTCTTTTTTTTTTTAATTCTACTGTCACACCTCATATAACAATCTTTTTCAATTCTTGAGCAAGTCCGCTCTCAAGATCGATAGGTGCTTGTGTCTTTCTACGTATGTGTCTTGCTGCAGATACTCGTGAGCAGATTTAAGTTGCAATCCGAGTGCAAGCCTTACACAGTAAATTCGTGTCAGATTATAACTCAATTCTGGAGGGAGACTATAGTTGAAAATGGCTTGCTCAAGATCTGCTCAAGGCTCAAAATTGACCTTGAACCTTGAGCAGATCTTGAGCAAGCCATGCGTAAATACTTAATGTAAGTTACTGCTGCAAGAAATGCGTCAGACACTTTTTCATTGCTCCGTGTTCAATATATCTTTAATATTCTTAAGTACGATACTATGAGCAAGACATACACAAATCTTGACATAAGTTTCTTGATACACGATCTTGCGAAAGACATACGTAGAAAAAGACACTAACAGCTAGGGGCCTTGCTCAAGATATTCACTCCAGAATTTTGCTTAAGCACGTGTTACTAGGGAAGTTATTATATTTTTCGAAAGATATTGTGGTTCCGAATATTCATACAAGACAATTGCCAGTACTGGTTTGTTGGATTAATAGTATATTACACACCTAGGGAAGTAAAGTAAGAAATGTCTCAGATCACATGTAATTGTTGGCCGAGGCGAAGCCCTAGGTGTGTAATATACTATTTCTCGTCGACGGAGGCGGAAAGCGGCAACTTCGTTTTGCACAGCGGGACAAAAATTGACGCTTTCCGCCCGGAGGCGAGAAAAATAATTTATTTTAAATCAATGGAAAAATTAATCGACAATACTGGGTCGAAATTATTCCTTAATAAATTATCTTTGTATTAGTACACAATTTAACTGATTTTAGTGTAATCAAAAAAAGTGCAGAGACGATTTAACGTAAGTCAAAAAATGAATTTCAATCGTAAAGCACACCGCGTTCACGGTTGAGGTGTGCAATATCATATAATAAATAATTCAAAAAAAAATACCTGGGTTCTTTCATCCGAAGTGTATTATCTTTATGACATATTATTGAATCTCTAGTTACCGATGTAAATTGAAGTATCCATCCAATACAAGAGATTAAAAAACAACAGTTTATATAGAAAATAACAAGAGATGGATATTTATTGGCACTTCGCCAATCAATTAAAAAAGTACAAATAGTGAATAGGTGAAAACACATACAAATGACTGCACCCCATTTTATGAACGAATGAATTTGTTTGTGTTCATCAATGGTATAAAGCGGATCATTACACTGAGTACCACAGCCTTCAATTCCTTCAAATGTTGCTAGAGAATTATCAGTGGGAACTAGAGGTTTCAAACATCTTCCTGATGTATTAAACTGCAGTTCTCTCGAAATATCTTTGCATAATTTTGGGAATAGTTTTTTATTATCACATTTAATGAAACTTGGCCATATCGTATGATTCATGACAATTTTACAAGGATTTAGTATTTTCTTGCACATCTCTTGTGATGGCAACTCAACAACATTATTATCGCATCTCGGCATAAACAATGAACATAAAAGTGGTTGAACTACAGCCCAACATTTGGGAATGTGTTGTAATCCTTGTAAAAGTTGAAGCTGTTCCTGAAAATACAATCTATTTGAGTTTATTACTCGTGATATTGTAATATTATCACAATATTTGTCCAAAAAATAATTTATTCACGGAAAAGATTGAACATTTTTTATAAATGAGTAAATATAACAGTAAGAAAAAACAGAAAATCGATGTTTTGTTCCATCCATTGTATGGAAGTTTCAAGAAAAGTTATTTGGGCATACAGTCCAGTCGCGTTATGAGTCCACCAACTTATATTTCTTGGAAGACATTCCCCCTCTACGACTACAAAAATCATCATGTACACACTCACACGCTTGCAAAGTAGAAGAAGTGTGTGTGTGGCGTTCGACTGCTGAGCAGAAGTAGGGGTACAAGAATTCTTGGAATTATATTCCCCTACACCCCTGTAGGCGGACTCATAACACGATTCGACTGTATTAAAGAACGTCTGGATACTAGTGATTGATGACAAAAAAAAAGTTTGATACTAGTAAGTATCAAATGATCAGCACATATCTCTACTCAGAGAAAAGGATTTCTTGGCACAGAAAAGTTTTACTTACCCCAAGAAAATTTTTATTTGTCCCAAGAAATTTTTTACGTTATGAATTGAGAACAAAAATTTTCTTGGGACAAGACCTTCTTCATTAAAATTTCTGAAATTTATGAGATGATTCAGCATCATTTCAAGAATATTCTGCTAAATTTTCATAAAAAAATATTGAAAAATAAGCCAGTGGTTGTGAGGAGAACTGAGTCACCTCGAAAAAAAGTATTCATCCCGTAGGCAGGATTACTCATCACTGCTTCACCTGAAATCAAAAAACCAAAAAGATTTCTTTGGTACATAAGTTTATCTTAGATTTGAACGAAGGTTTTTTTTTTTTCATTAACTATTTATTTTTCAATAAAACGAAAGAAGCAATTTTTGGTAAAAATCAGAGTTTTTTGATTATACTTTTACCAAAAATTCAAAAATGAATATTTTGTTTATTCCTTCATTCAAATCCAAGATAAACTTATGTACTCAAGAAATCTTTTTGATTGTTTGATTTCAGATGAAACAGTCATAAGTTATCCTGCCTACCGCATGAAGACATTTTTTTTAAGGTGATTCGGTTCTCCCCACTCCCACTGGCTTATTTTTCAATATTTTTTTATGAAAATTTAGCAGAATATTTTTGAAATGACGCTCAATAATGTTACAAATTTTAAGAATTTTAACAAAAGTACTCTGAAAAAAAAAAAAAAAAAAAAAAAAAAAAAAAAAAAAAAAAAAAAAAAAAAAAAAAAAAAAATCACAAAAATCTCTTTTCTTGTATCTCAGACCCTTTTTCTCCCTTAAATGATTGATGTTTCTACAAATTTATTGCTAAAGTGAAACAATAGTTTTCTTAAAATAAGAACTATCAATTTAATTTTAGAAAAAAAAATGATTTATTTTGAGGATTTTTTTTTCTCAATGTACCGAAAAATAAACGTCAATGCACTTGAATTGGAATAATCGTTAAAAAAAAATTAAAATTTTTTTGTTCAAGTATCCAAATAAACATCACGGTGTATTTCGACTCAAAAATAGTTATTTTACCAACAGTAATTTTTTAATCTATGATATATATTACGCCAATAATATAAATATATATTACATATAAAGTGATCAGGTATAGATTAGGTATGTTACCTTATGAAGAATGTAATTTATGATAAAAGTTGTGATAAACTAGTGAGAAAAGTCTCTTCCACGATTCCGAAAATTCCAAGAGAACTAAGACAAATTTAAGTTTGAAGAGGCTTGTTATCATAATTCATGTTATCGAATTGCGATCTAGAATTTTGAAATTACAAGAGAAAAGTTAAAATAATTTATATCTTTAAACTCTACTCTCGTGGTAGTTAATAGATAGTGAGAAGAACTAATTCGATAATTTATTACCACAACTAAATCCTGAGTTGTGCCTTCCGGAAGAAGATCCAAAGTAGACATAGTGTATGGCAAGACAGTACCCATGCATGTGTTGTATTCCAATTTTACACAAGTAGCCGGTCTTCTGCATTCTACGCCATTTGAGTAGCTGCGGAGATCGTCAGGATACAAACTTTCCCCCATATCGTTTTCTACGATTTCATTTCTCTCATAAATTCCACTCGTCTCAGCATTTACGTTTGTTAATTTCGCGCTCAAAATAAATATACAGTAAAATAAACATAGTGAGATCTGAAAAAAAAAAAAATAATAATATAACAATTAAATTAAAGTCAATTTTAAAAAACAGAAACCCAATAAATTTAAGCCGATCACTACGTTGATAAATTCTTTTTAAGTTGATAAATATAATATATGTATTTATAAAATTTACCTTGGACAAGTAGTAATTTTGACGATGCATCATTGTCAATTATACCTCTAAAATGATATTCAAGTGAATCGTTCAGTCTTTTTAAATTCTTTCTCGGCTTGGATGCATCAAGCGAAACACACAATCTCACAAACCATACTAGCTAAATTACATTCCGTTTGCAGAGGAACAACCGGACCACACACTATGGAGGGTAGAGGTACCTCTACCCTACATAACATATACTATCTACTCTCCATACACATACCTCTACCCTCCATAGTACAGATTATACAAGTCTAGAAATACAGATAGCCATATTGTTTTTGTTGTAACGGCTTGCAGGCAAACTGTCAAAAAGTATAAATCTCAGAAGTTTACCAACTTTAGAAAATCACAGTTTCGAACATAAAAAATAAAGATGGTTCAGAATTCAGAACGACGAATTACAACCTCGTCAAAAACATCAATTTTCTAATCTTCATATCAGCACATACTCAGAATTTACAATATTCATTCTTTCGTAATAAAGAATTAACAATATTTAGAAGGACAATATTTCAGAAATCAAATACCTCCGAAATGTTTAAACTACGAACGGAAATTCTTTCGAATTACATTTTATGCGAAAGACTATTTTTAATAAAATTTTCTAAGTTTTGCTGACAGTCAGTATTACAGACTTTCCCTATGAATTTACCATTATCATGTGAGTGTTTTGGCGGATATTTCTATGTTTTATTAGGTACAATATTTTAAATAATAATTATAATTAAAGCATAATTAATTTATTCTATTGGACATTGATCACTATTGTTTTTAATATGTAATTAAAATTTTATTTTATAATTTGTATAGGGTAGAAATACCATTTCTGGCCATTTTAGTGCCAATTTTGGTTACTTAAAAAATTTTAATAAAATGATACGTAAGGTACGTAATGATATAATTAATTTTTGTAATTCCTTCAAAGGCAATTTTTTTACTGTATTAGAATCAAAAATTTTTTTTATACTTCATTAATTAAAATAAAATATTAAGGAAAATAAAGCACGGGCCACAAATAGTACTTCTACCCAAATTAAGTACATTTAATTTAATCGTTTAATACACATTGAACTCTTTAAATTTAGATAATATAAAAGACCCAGTTATTGACCCTGGCCCAGTTTCTAACTTTTTTCTTACTTAAAAAACTATAACTTTAAAAAGAAAGTCAATTTTTTCTTAATTTATTGTAATTTATTCTGAGCTTAATTAATGGCAACTTAAAAAACATAGAAAATATTAACTGAATAAAAACAAATATTTTAGCCATAAGTGGCTGAGGAAGCCATTTTTTAAGTAGAGTCTGAACAGTTTACGTTAGGAGGTACGACGATTGAATCTGTGCCCTAATTATCATGTAAGTAACAAAATTTAACTAAAAATAGATGGATAGATCAATATTTAATCAAAATTTATTTTAATACATTTATAAAATATATTAAATCGAGTTTTGCTGTTGAAATTTGAGGTTCAATAAGTAGGCTCAATTTTAAAGGTATGGTGGAGTTGTTGACCCTAAAATTTTAACTTACTGCGAGCGAGGTTATATGTTTAATTACATGTCTATAAAATGTAAAAATAGCAATATTTATAATTTTCTTAAATTATTTTCTACTATTATTTATAATACAGTGATAAATTAACATTTAATATTCATTTTTAAAAATAAAAGATCATAATTAGATCTTGAAAGCACATATTCTTGGAGCGATAAAATTATTGTAAAAATAATGTCAATTTCGATAGTATTGAAATTGTTATGACTCTTTTAGTTGAATAATATTTTTATTATGACAAAATTAATTTTTTTATTCAAGAGTTTAGAAAAAAGATAACGAGGTACGATGAAAAATAATGAGAATAGGCGCTAGCTAAAGTGACTTTAATTATTTATATTTTAAATATTGAAAAATTATGTTTTTGTTATAATAAATATTTAATTTATTTATCTAAATAATAGTTTTAGTTTATTGAAACTTGGGAAGTACTTCATAATCTAATTATGGTTTGTGTAATTTGAGGGTCAGAACTAGGTAACTGTGAGGGTCAAAAACTGCGAGCTGAAAAATTCTGAGGGTCAGAAACTAAATCTCTGAATGTCAATTTTTAAAACGGCAATTTAAATTATTACATCAATTCAAATAATTATTTCACGCGCATGACTTTATTTGACAAATCATAAACTAGTCGATAGAATTATTATTTTCCTCATCAAATTAAATCTTACATTAATTATTATAGTATAACCCCAACAGGCACTCTAAAAAGATCAGAAACTGGGCCTCTTACCTTATAATTATTAAATAACGATTCATACAAATTTTTTAAACACAATCAATCCGCCAAAACACTCACATGATAATGGTAAATTCATAGGTAAAGTCTGTAATACTGACTGTCAGCAAAACTTAGAAAATTTTATTAAAAATAGTCTTTCGCATAAAATGTAATTCGGAAGAATTTCCGTTTGTAATTTAAACATTTCGGAGGTATTTGGTTTCTGAAATATTGTCCTTTTAAATATTGTTAATTCTTTATTACGAAAGAATGAATATTGTAAATTCTGAGTATGTATTGATATGAAGATTAGAAAATCGATGTTTTTGACGAGGTTATAATTCGTCATTCTGAATTATGAACCATTTTTATTTTTTACGTTCGAAACTGTGATTTTCTAAAACTGGTAAACTTCTGAAATTTATACTTTTGACGGTTTGCCTGCATCAAATCCTAGTACTGACGAGAACTACAAGTGTGTAGAATAACCAGTTTAAGTTTCAGACCAATGAGTTAAATAGAAAAAAAGTTAGGACTCGGGCCGACCGCAAATACGTTGTTCCGAGATAAACGCGTTTAAAGTCTAAATCACGGAGGCTAGATGATATATCTAGCCTCCGTGGTCTAAATAATCTTCGGCCCGCAACTATGACGCGTTCTCGAAAACTCGTAATGCCGTTCCTATTTTGAATTTTAGTTTGAAATTTTCACAGTATATTCTCAATATATTGTACTTTCGAATAGAGCAAAAAAAAATTTTCGATTTTTGCAGTCCGAGTTACCAGACTATTACCTCAATGACTACTCAAAATTTTGTAACTGTTGGCTATAATTTGTCTTAAACTTTGCCAGCGACTTATCACTAAGTTGACACAGAACGTTTTTAAAAAGTTGGCGTCAACTTATGGAATTATTTAAAAACTATGAAACATTTACACACATAATAAGACATTATTTTGAAAATAGGAAATCTCCGGAGAGCTTAAAAATGTAAAAAAACTAAAATTACATAAAAATAATTTAAATTTTAATAAAAAAAAATAAAAAAAAAAAAACATTGAGATGAAACTTATATTATAAAAATTACATTTGAAATTTGTTTTTATTATAATTATTTTATAAAAATATGTAAATATAATATAAATACTTAATTATTACATTTATATTATAAATATTAAATTTTTGTAACATTTAAATTGTTTGTTCTGTGTGATAATTAGAAATGATCTTAAAAAAATATAATTAATAGTAGAAATAATTATTAACCAACTGCCTTTTATTATAATAATTGAATTAATTATTTCGTATTTAACTTTAAAATACCGTCAATAATTTTTATGATGTTTAAGTAATTGATTGTAAACGAAAATATGAAAAAAAAATATAAATATAAAAAGGTTGTTGCCAATTCTTCTGCTGGACATTGCTCTTGTTAATTAACTATTAAAGATTCTATCATTGTCATTCCGAAGTGATGAGATACAGATTAAATCAGTAGCACTATCATTATTATCTTAAGGTGAATGCTAGTTGATACTTTAGAGAGAAATCAGTCTTCAATACCAGCTCTAGAGATCTTGTTTTAAAATGTATCTAAATGTATCCTCCATAAGATGACACTTGCTGGATTTTCGGAGAATTAAAACGTAAAATTCGTATATGATCCAGAATCATAATAACTTTAATAATTTATGATTAATTGATTGGTCTTATCAATTAAAATATTGAATTATTACCATAAAAATGAATTATAAATATAAAAAAGGCACTTGAATAAAAATATAATTTGAACAAAATAATAAAGTTATAAAATAATAATATTATTCTTTGACGTCTCCAATACCATCAGCATTGATAGCAAACATGGCTTCAGCTTCAGGAAGACAAGGTGAATCATAAATTTTACATATTCTCGTTTCTCCACGACCTTTTCTTAAATAAAGTCGAGTAGTGCTGGCATGAGCAATAATATTACCTCCAATAGGTTTCTTTTGATCACCACCAAACATACTTGCTGCTCCGTCAACTTGAGCTACCACTTGATTGGTAATAACAACAGCCACACCATGCACATCAGCAATTCTCAGTAACATTCTGAGGAATCGTGCCAAGTGCATTTGCCGAGCAGACAATTCACCACGACCTGAATAATCTGTACGATATAAAGCTGTTGCACTGTCGACAATAAGTAAAGCGTATCTTGATTCAGTCATCATAGCACTAGCCATCACTAAAAGTTGAGTCTGATGATCAGTATTGTAAGCTCTAGCACAAGCTACATTGTCGAGAACATTTTCTGGTGCTATTTTAAATTTTTCGGCTACTGCTATTAAACGAGATGTTCTGAAAGTTCCTTCAGTATCGATGTACAAACATTTACCTTCAGCACCACCCATATCTACGGGCAATTGACAATTAACTGCCAGTGTATGAGCCAACTGAGTTTTACCGGTACGAAATTCACCAAAAATTTCAGTTATTGATCCCGTTTCTATGCCACCTCCTAGCAATCTGTCAAGCTCTGATGATCCAGTTGAGATGTAGATAATATTTGATCGAATCTGATGAATTTCGGTGGCACTTTTGAAACCCATTACCATAAGTTTTGATGCTTCTTGAAGAATTTTATCAGCTTTAGCTTCGCTAATACCTTTTATTGTTAATAAATTCTTCTTCGGTGTGAATGCTATTTCTTCAATCGTATAATAACCAGCCTCCTTCAGCTTAGCAATGTCACCAGCAGTGATTCCGTTGCCCTAAATTTAAAAATTAGAAATTATTATCTACAATTTTATTCATAAAAATTTTAAAAACATTTTTCTTTTATTATCATCATTTTTCCATTTGATCAATCATGAACAGATTATTTTAATTATAAAATAATTATATATATATATATATATATATATATATATATATATATGATTGTTTGTTGTTTTTTTTATTTTTTATAAACAGATTTCATAGTATTTGAAAAAAATGCTAAAATATACATGGACAAAGATTTTGAATAATCCTTGCTGTGAATTTTTTAAATTAGTTATGAGTGTGAATATAACAGACATCAAACAAATTCAAAATTATAAATAAACCGAGTAAATAATATAAAATAAAATTTTCAAAAAATGCGCATTTAAAAAATTTTGAAATTAATAAGTGCATTTTTTACAAATATTTTTTTTTAATTATTCACCATATTTATTCATAATTTTAAATTTGTCTGATGTCTGGCTACATTCACACTCGTAAATTAGTTCCTATTAATATTAAGTTTATTTATTTAAAATTAAAACAATTTTATTTTGTTCGTTGCTTTCACTGCTATTAACATCAATCATTCAGAAGTAAAACCAACGTTGAATTATTTAGATTTACAGAAATTATTAAATGACAGTTCTGAATCAATTTTCATGACACGAGGAAAATATTGATGACATAAAAAGTAAAATAGATTAAAATAAATTTTACCTCCAAGCATGAAATGAGCTTGCTTAGCTTGAGAAGTTTCATCATCAATGTCCTCGGCTTCCTGGACGGGTAGAGTTCGAGACTTTGAAGCAGCAGCACTCATTTTTATTACTTATTATAAAATAAATCAATTTTAATAATAATGTAATTTAATAAAATGAAAAATATATTTATTCTGTTCACTGGCACGGCGTAGTTTGTTTGTATCGTCCAATGCGTTGCGCTGTGTTTGCTTTTGCTTTTACTTGTCTGAGCTTGTTGATGCTGCTGCTATTATGCTAAACTTTTCTGTGAAACCGTAAATATGACCGTTTGTTTTTAAAATATTTTTATTCTGATTGGTCACAAAAAGTAAAAAAAGCGCTATCTGTTGCGCAAAATTTAAATTATTTTACTTTCAGCTGACGCTTTTGATAAATTCATATAAAAAGTTTCTTTAATACCGACTTTTTAAAACCCATGTGTACTATCAAGTTTTCAAAAACACAATTTGTCAATTATTATCAATAAATTCAACTGTAATTACTTTGCACTAAAGTAATGATATAAAAAATTTTTTAATTTATTCTTGATAAATTATTTAAAAATTAATTATTTACTAAATAATTAAATTTATTTTGAGGTTAACTGCGACAATTGTCCATGTGGTAATTATTATTATTATTTTTTAAAAATAATTATTAATTAAAATTCAGACATTGTCAATTTATTTATTTATTATTTAGTTTATAAAATATTATCCTGAAGTTAGCAAACAATTAACAATTTTCGGATTTTTTTTTCAACGAATAAATTTAAAAAAAAAATAAAAATAAAAATATACACAGGTAGAAAATTTTAAAAACTACAGGTGCCATTTTTTAAATATATTTATTTTTTTTTTTATAATTTATCGTTGAAAAAAAATTCCGAAAATTTTTAATTGTCTGCTAACTTCAGGATCATTACAAAATTTATTTTAAAAAATTTAAAACTTTTTTTTCCAGATGCAAATAATTTGAAAACTGGATCATTTACAAATTAACAAAAATAAATGAATTAACAGTGTCTGAATAATTTTATGGCTAAAAGATTCATTTATTATTTAAACCCGTTATTGAATTATAAAAATTACATTAAAATAATAAATAAATATAAAAAAATGGATTTACTGGCTCCACCTGACTCTGTTCGAGGTATGACAAATTTAAATCGTAAATCATTTGATAAAACTGTTGAAATACCATGTTTAAAATTAAATATATCAACAAGTAATTACAATACTATAATGAATATAGCGAAGAAGTATTTTCTTAAATTAAAAAAATTCAAATCATTCAATCAAGACAATGATAATTTGATAATATATTTAGATCCATTCAAAGTAGAAAAATACGACGATATTGAAGAATCAGATCGTCATATTTTAAATAAAATTGGTAAAATACAATTTGATAAGACGGAAATAACATTGAATTATAGTAATTGGAATGCGGATGAATTACTCCGTGTTATATTGCCAGCAGATATTGAAATACCAACTTCTTATACTAAAGTTGGTTATATACTTCATTTAAATTTACGTGATAATCAATTACCATTTAGAAGTATTATTGGACAGATTTATTTAGACACGATACCACAAACTAAAACAGTTGTCAATAAATTAAATAATATTGGAACTAAGTTTCGTTATTTTGAAATGGAAATACTTGCTGGTGATGATGATACAGTCACGACAGTTAAAGAAAATAATTGTAAATTTACATTTGACTTTGCTAAAGTATATTGGAATTCAAGATTATGTACAGAGCATACTAATTTATTAAAATTTATGAACAAAAATGATGTATTATATGATGTATTTGCTGGTGTTGGTCCATTTTCAGTACCAGCTGCTCGTAGAGGTATCAAAGTATTGGCTAATGATTTAAATCCTGAATCTTACAAGTGGTTACAGTATAATGCAACTGCCAATAAAGCTAAAAATTTAATTTCTTTCAATAAAGACGGTCGCGATTTTCTACGTGATGAAGTCAAAAAACATTTATTAGAAAGACGTAAAAATAATAAAGATGGTTGTGAACATATTGCCATGAATTTACCGGCTATTGCTATTGAATTTTGTGATATTTTTCGTAATTGGATGAATGATGATGAAATAAAATTAATTTCTAATAAATTTCCGCTTGTTCATTTGTATTGTTTTGTTAAAGTAAGTAAAAATACTGACCCAAAACCTGTCGCTCAGACTTTGGTCGAAGAAACTTTGGGTACTAAACTGACGTCTGAGTCGTTAAAAAATATTCATCATGTAAGAAATGTTGCGCCAAACAAAGAAATGATGAGGGTATCATTTTATTTGACTGAAGAAATTATAAAATCTGTGGAGCCAGTAAAAAAAAAAATAAAACTTGATCAGGATTCTAATGATTGTATTGAAATAATTGCAGAGAGTAATGGGGAAGAACAAAAAAATATCAAAGACCAAAAATGTCTTCAAGGTTGATTCTAAACGTTCTGTTAAGGCTAAAGGTCAATTAAAAAAAAATATTGGAACAAAAGTAAGCATATATATATTTAGTATATTTAATTATTTTTTTTTTTTAATTTATCAGTTAAAATTTTGTTAAGGAGGTTCACGCATTTCTAATGGTTATCGAAAATTCCAACTTTAAGATTTGAAATTTTACAATTTTGAAAATAAATGTACCATCTATCTACTATTAAAATTATTTTAAGATTTTCTGTATAGTTATTGAGAAAAAAATGATTAAAAACCGTGCTTTTTAAATCCTTATACATGGGCTCTTATGACAGAAACATTATGCCCCTAGCAATATGAATTTTTTTCGCTGTCAACTTTCCAACTTTGAGCACTCAAAACCTGATATAAGAAAGTTGAATAAATGTAGAGTCAAATTATATATTTAAAAGTTATTGTCGTCGATAAAAACAATGAGAAAAATTAAGTTGAAAAAATTATTTTAGTGGTTAATAAGTTGAGGCGACATAAAGGATAGACGTCTAGGCAACGTTGCCAGAGACAGCAAGAAGACCAAAAATTTTTTTTGGTCTCCTTGGTAGACACTCCAATTTTTAAGTAAACATAAAATATATTAAGACAATTTTAGCGATAAATATTTTGTTCCATTCTTAAATAAACGAAAATTATTTATTTAAATTTTTGCTACACACCTGACTTTAGCGTTTATGTACGTTCATACTCATGTTCACACACATCTATCAAAGAGCATTGTCACTATATCTTATTTAAAATTTATACTACGGAAGTATTTGAAATATTTTGATTTACTAAACATTAATAAATGTGTGCGAATAAATTGCAAATAATTTCTATAATTAAAAAAAAATAATTTTAATTATATTTTTGTCAGTTGAAAAAATAAAAAACTTAGTTGCTTTTATGTCATTTAGTAACGCGTAAATCTCCTTAAGATTTTTTATAATTAGATTATCGAGACTTTGCGCTTCGGTTTTTTACCCCCACCATCAAGGCACAATGTCTTAAGTATTAAATTTAGATGGTGGATGTAAAAACCGAAAATATCCGAAACGCAAAGTCTCGCTAATCCAACTATATTTCAATATTAATTAAAATATTTTCGGATATGACCAATAAATTTTTTAAATTAAATAAATAATTAATATATATATATATATATATATATATATATATATATATATATATTATGTGTATATATGTGTATAACTGCTCAGATAATTATTTATTTATAAATATTTATTTGCTTACAGAATCAACGGAATCAGTTGAAGAAAAATGTCGAAAAAATAAAAGCAATAGATAAACAATTGGTTAATGTACGTGCTTGTATAAATTCTGAAGCTAAACCAAAAGAAACTCGAGTAAAAATTCAAAAAAAATTATCACCAAAACCACAAATAGAAACGTCTCACACTGTTGACACATTAGATAAATTAAAATTATGATTTATAATGATTGAAATAGTTAAATAAAACTGTAAATACACTTTTTAATTGCGAGGATATATTTTTTTTTATTCCAATTGCGAAATATTGAATAGTATAACAATGATAATTAACTGTTGATAATAAAGCTGCAGTTAAGTTGTATATAAAACTGCATATATTTGTCAATTAATATAATAAACAGGATATATTTATAATTTATTATTTAGAATTAATATAAATAGTATATATTTAACTTGCTGCCGGTGCATTCACGGCCTCGGTGTTGGTGCTAGTTGTATCCGGTGTTGATTCTTTTATTTCGAGCCACGGTAAACGTTTTTGTAGCTCCATTCTGTATCTCGGATGACTTATTGCGTACACGTAAGGATCCAAACAAGCGACAAATTTGCATGTACATGCTGGAATCATTGTTACGCCGGGAGTCAATAATGATTTGTTGCCAAATGCTCCAATTAGTGACATTACTCCGTAAGGTGTCCATGAAGCAACGAAAAGGAAGCAAATTGTTATAGCAGCCTAAAATATTACATATATTATTTTTAATTGTCAATTTAATAAAAATACTAGTAATACCAAAAAGTAATAGTTACTTTAGCGATACGAATTTCAGCAGATTCGGCATTTGAATTAGCATTGCTACGAAGACTTTCTACATTCATCTTTTTCGCTTGTTCACGTAATGCCTTCTCGTGATTTACTACATGACTGACTATTTGACTGTAGTGATAAATTATTAGAGACATTGGTATTGCGTAAGAAAATGTGAATATAAATCCAACAAAGATACGAGTTTCGCTTGTATCTGTTAGATAGTCAAATGTACAGCTCGTTAAAAATCCTTCAGGTACAAATCTTCCCCACACTTCCATCAGTGGCATCAGTCCCCAAGGTAATACGTACATCCAAATTAATGCAATAAATAACATTGCTTGGCCTCTTGATAATTTCCCGTCCAATGGTCTTGCAATTGTTCTGATTTTAAATAAATATATATTTTATAAAATCTACTTATAGTAATAAGTGAGCTTTGGAGATGGTTTTAGTATATATTTTATCGTCAATATTTCTTTAGTAATACATTTTTTTTATATTACCAAATACAATCGACTATTATCATAAGCCCGGTCTAGGAGACGTAGGGAAACTTTTCTTTGCATTTTAGTCTTCCCACTATCATGCGTTTAGTTTTGTCCTCGACTGCTCGTTATAAGCCTGTTTTATACTATTTGATTTTGAACGTCGTATTTACGTTTTGTCACGCGTCGTTATCTTGATTTTTCTAGTGCTTATAGTACTAAAATATTTTTTCCTAGTCTTGGTTTATAATTTTGAAAATTTTAACGGAGGCTTATAAAGGGTTGTCTAGTAAGAAACTCAAAAAAGTGCTTTAGCTGTTTGGACTCAGTAACTGCGGATTGAGGGAAGAGGCTGTTGACGGGTAGTCGACTATAATTCAAATTTTCAATCAGTTTTCGCGCTATTTACATAAATCGTGATATTTGTTTCTATTAAACCTGAATATACATATTTTCTGATAATAAATGTATATCGTAATCGTCTTTTAAATTAACAAAAAAAAAAAAATCATTTTCTATAAGTATTGTAAAAAAATTTATAGTAAAAAATGATAAGACGAATTGAGAAGAATTTAAAAAAAAAGCGGGTCAGAAAACTGATTTTTAGACAAAATCTGGATTTTTTTTTATACTTTTCGACAAACTAAGAACCTGGTCGGGGAAATAAATTTTTTCAATTTATTCATCAATAGATTTTCTATCAAATTTAAGTTGATATTATATAATGGAGAATGTCAAAAAATTTCTTGAAAAACGAATACCTTTTTTTAAAAATAAGTTTTAATTTTAAACCATTAACTTTACCATAAAAAAAAGTTATAGCAATGCGGGCGAGTATTGCTAATTATTTGTAAAAGTAAACGTAAATTGTATAGATACATTAGCTGATAGTAATTACCGATATCTGTCATATGCTATAGCTGCATTAGTGATAGCAGCACCAATCCCACTAAGAGCTCCAATGAATGCAAATATCTGACAAGCAAGATGTCCAAGTGCGTATCCAGTGTTAAAAGAATTATAGATAAATATCGGCGTCTTTAACATCATCATGAAATCACAGAGAGCCAAATTTACTACAAACATATTTGACGGCGTCCGCAGCGCTTTAGCTCTGTTTTAAAAAAGTATATATACATTATTGTTTATAAAACGATTTTTATTTCACTGATACTCGGATTATATTCACTTTTCATTTATCACAATTTAATAACTTAATATTTTGAATAAACATTGTTGTAAAAAAGAATTAAAAAAAAAAATACTTACGCACAAAATATCCACAAGACAAGTCCATTGCCCAAAAGTGCGACAAAAGTAAATAAGATGTATAATAATGCTAATAAATAATGAAGGGAGGGGTTTGGTTCCGGATAGACCAGCCAATGTTCCGGTATGTGAACTAATTCTTCAGCTGGTACATTCCACCCCAGCAATCGTGGTGGTCCTGCGGGAAGGATTCTTGCTTCCCAGTGAATACTGTCGTTCGACATGTTTTTGGTCTCACCGTGTGCCCAGCCCCTCACCTTATCTACTGACAAGTCACCCTCGAGCTTTTATACCTTTTATCTCACCACAAATCCGTTGTCCGTGGTTGCTTAACGTTTTTTCCACGGGTTTAGATACCTTAATTCACTTATTCCGAGGCTTCGTGCAGTTAAGCTATGTGTAATCCGTTATTACCCTCGAGCGTCAGTGAATAACTTCAAAGTCAAATTTATTGTTAGCTGCTATGGCCTTGGCTCTAGTTATTAGTTTTCTTGTTTTTTGGATTATTCTCTTTAAAACTATTTATCATTCAACTATTATACAACTGTCATACTATTTATTTTACTTAACATATATTTTTATTATATTTGTACATTAATATTCCTATCAATCTATTTTATTTTTTAACGTCAATATTATCTTTCATCTTATAATGACAATGTACGACAAAAATGTTTTTTTTTTCTTACTTTTTATAAATATCATTATTTACTATAGATTTTGTCAGTTGAATACGAGACTCTAAAAAATAAACTTTTTTTTTTTTATTTTTAATTACATTTGTTATTGAATTCTCATAGTTTTATTTTAGTCCGATTGTTAATGACTAATGAGAAATCATATAAAAAAAAAAACGAATGTTTAAATTTCATTAAAATATTAAAATATATTGTAAATATGAAAATTTTTATACTTTTCCAACGAATAAACTGATTATTCTATAACACTTTAATTGTTAGTGAATATAAAATCATAAAAAAATTCTATTAAGAGATATCTTCAAATTTAGCTCATATTGAATACAGGTATACATAAAATTTCTAGCCATTGGCTTTCGTCAGATCCCACATATCCCCTCGAATATATACCCTCAATCAAATAAAAAAGAAAGGTATTTATATTTATATTTATTCATATCATCTAATTTAATTTTAAAATAAATTGAATATTTTTTCCAACAGATGATGATGATCTGTCCGATGTTACTGATAAAGTAAACACTATCAATAACTAATGAACAGACAGAAGATGAATCTGTGTTTGAAAAATGTCCTCAATGCAAATCTTCATCACACAGCGGCTGCTCTGTTAATAAACTATATAAATTGTATTTGTCTAAATGTACCAATAAAGAATTTACCAATCAAAAACACCAAAGATCATGGAAAAAAATCAAGTAATATAAATTATATATATATTCTGGAGGTGGACAGTCATCTCGAGTTGCGAAACGTCGTGGAATACGACCTGCACCGGTTGGCGGTGGCTCGGGAGATTGTCGAGTTTGTGATGATCTAGCAACATAAATAACGTTGCCGAGGTCAGCAAGGCAGACGCAACCGTGGAGTAGCCACGCATGACTGATAACATGTTGCGCGAAATTAAGGCAGTTGGATTATACTCACAGTTCTTTATTTACATGCTGTGTTGTTAATCGAGGGATAAATTAATAATTTCTACTGTTATAGAGAAACGCCGAGTAACCCGAAGCATTGACGCGGCGTGCTCTCCTTCGGATGGCCAACGTCTCGGGGACGCGACGGATGTCAGGACGACAAACGTGAAGAAATGGCAAAAACAAAAAATATCATAATATCACCATTAAATCGCTATAATATCGAATATGCTGAATTTCAACGGAAATGGTGTGATTTAATGCAAGATTTATATAGTATAAATCTGGAGGGAGATCCGACTGATGAAGAAATTGCTGGGCAAATAATGAGTAGTGATGCGCTATCGAAATCGATTAATCGAACAATCGATGTTTTCGTTTCGATTGCCGATTTTTTTAAATCGATTATTGGCCTTTCGATTAATTGAAAAAAATCAATTCTTTATTTTAAAAACGATTTTTAAGCATCGATTTTTTGTAAAATTAATTAAAGAAAACATTTGATTTTCAAAGCCATCAACTAAAACATCATAAAAATTGTTTGACTAATACAGCTAAACAAATGATAACTAATTTAAGCGAAATGATTAAAGTTAAATATAGGCAATTTCTAATTTTGTAGATCAAAATTTTACGCTATTTGAAAAATTTTAAAATAATCGATTTTAACAATCGATGTTTATTAAAACGATTCTACAACTTTAACGTTGCGATGAAATAATCGACTGTCATATAAATAAATATTAATATAATTTTTTTTTCGTAGCAGACATGAATTTTGAATTTGTGATTTTGGACGCATATTCGTTTTTTTATTTTGAACAAAAAATTATAAAATCGATTGTTAAGCTATCGATTCTGCAACTATAAAGTTAGGAGAGACAAAAATCGATTATTTCAATAATCGATTGTTTAGAAACGATTAATCGCCATAATCGATTGTCTTCAGTCGATTCTATTCGATTGTGAAAAATCGAATAGTTGCTACGATTTCGGCAATACTAATAATGAGGCTAAAGAAAAAAGAAAGGCTGAAGGAAGGCGATGGACAACTAGAGTAAATGCTGGAGAGTGAGGGACGAAGTGAGGGAACAATTTTTGAAAAGGTATGGGTGGTCATGGATGGAGGTTTTTTAGTGGGGGAGTTGTACGGCTAGTACCTAAGCTTGGACGTAGACACATGTAAGTCGAAAGGCAACAATTTTGTAAATAAATATGTAGTACAAATCTTAAATTAACTCGATTCAAATTTGATGGTAAAATATATAAAAAAGCACTACATCTACTGTTACAAATATTATTACTAATGGTAGCGCAATGATAAAGCTTATAATACACGATTTAAATGTAAATGTAATTTTAAATGTAAACCTGATCATGATAATAACATATATTTTTTAAATTGTATAAATCATACATATTGTGGATTTTCTCGATTTAGAAATGTCAGAACGTTTACTTATTATTAATTAATAAATTTTATTATTTTTCTATTTAATTTATAATAAACGCTAAAAAGTTATCAAACGAAATGTTTAAGTAAGAGCATTTGTATGTCGAACAATGTATTTATTTTTAGGATGAATAAAAAATAAATGTTAAATTATTTTTATTTTGTTTGAGACAAATTTATAAAACGTTTCCCTTTCATAAATTTACAAAAATTTGATTTTATTAATTAATTAATTTTTTTTATTAATAATAGAATAATTAATTAATTTTATTTATTGATTATATTTTTTTATTATGTACCTATTTGTATTTTCCCGCGCCTATCTGGCTATAATATAAGCTCTGTTACCACATCACACCTACTGTTTTGGTACATCTTTAAAATTCTTAAAGTTTCAAGCTTTGATAAACTATATTTCAGAAACGACGTCGTCAATAATTTGAATTTTTTTTTATGTGGTTTATAATTTCAGTTTTGATAACATACAAAATTTGTAAAAAGATCCTACATTGCGTTTTGATTATATTAAAAAAAAACTGCCCGTAAACCTCTATTCTCCATATTACTAAATACTATCACAGATTGTAGTGGATAAAGTCTAGATACTACTGTCAGAATTTTTTTTTTTACAGAAAGTACTCAATACTATCCCAGAGAGTTGCCACTATTATATTGTTTTTTCGGTGTGGGCATAGTAGTTATTATAAAAATTTGTACTTATAATATTTTTTCTTATTTTCATTACTGTGAATAATATTTGTTTAAATAACGAATAAAAAAAACAAGGATGTAAATAACAATTACACTAACTATAATAATAAATAAGTTCTGTAAATAGAAAAAAAAAAAAAATTATAATATAACATAAATTAAACAAAAAAAATATAAAATTGTTGTAATTTAATTTATTGATATCATGTATTACTTTTCTTTTTAAATACAGTCTAAATATTAAATTCGAAAATAAAAAACAGCTTGCTAAATATTTATTTTTAAATTGTAATTTTGTGATACATGTAAAAAAAGTTCTATAAGAGTAATTTTGTCAATAAAATATATATTAAATTATTAATTTTTCATTATTATATCAAAACAAAATAAATGATAATCATACTTTTGTCAAATGAGTTATAATAGTGGATTAAAATGGGACTTGGTAATTCAACAAGTACTCTTTGCGGTGGTTTATGGAGTGTGGTTTCTAAATAAATGGAATTTAAACGTTATCTTTATTGTATCCTTGTGTAATTGCGTTGTAATCAATAAATTCTTCTCGTCCACAACTTTCCAATAGACTATGAATTAAAAGTATCAAATTCTAGAATTACGCTATCTTCATTATCATCACCACCAGAAACGGTTAATAATTTTAATACTCCTACATTATTAAGAGCTGACTGACAATTTATATTTACATTTTCATTAAGAACGGTTTTCAGATAATTTTGTCCAAGCTTTTCTCTGAAATAAAAGCTCTAAACGCAAAATAAAGACACAGACCCGATGCTTTACTCTATGAACTAGTGAAGTGCACTTCAATTTTTTGATAACTTCCATTTGTTTACGAGAAAAGCCTGGAAAAAGTTCCCATTTACTGTACAAGTGCAACAAAGATAGTACCGTTTATCCAGTTGAGTGCGAATAGAGAAACAAATGAAAACGCGTCTTAAAACTAACTTTTTCATTATCTTTATCGTCATCAAATAAGAAATTATTACAATAATTTCAGTTTAATCTCATCTCCCAATATTGGTTTTATTTTAAATAATTATTTGAAAAATTAGAAAAGTAAATATGTGCATAAATTTTTTAAGTTTACTAATTTTTCTATAATCTCTTGTCATCTGAAATATATTAAAATATATTTAAAACGAATATAATAGTATGATTATTATTATAGAGCTGATGATTTACCTGTTCATATTTGAAATAATATCACAATAAAAATAAGTGCACGAGGATATTTAGAATAAGATGGATTTGCTGCACCAGCAAAAAGACGTTCATCGACTTCACCCCATTCAGGAATGCTACGAGTTTTTTTCATCATCCATTCAAATCCAACCATTCTCAAATGTTTCTTTAATTCTGGCCCTACTTCATTTCTTATACGACTATTATAATCATTTAACCAACGTCTCTGTTAATATTATATATAAATATTATTATAATAAAATGAAAATATATACAAGACACTAATCTGTATCAAGTTTCACTTGGGAATACTTACATGTGCAGGACTCAACATATTAGTATCTATTAGTTTTGGCTCGTAGGGTATCAAGGTCGCATCACGGAATTTAAAAAATTTAGTTCTATCTTGTTGCTTAAAAAAAACAATATTAATAATAATGATCATCATTTTTTATTATTAATTATAAAAAAAATTTCTAATTTCAAAACGTTTTTTATCTTTAATAAATTTAAATAGAAAAGTTACAGGAATTAAAAATTTTTTTTTTCAATTAAATATCACATTCAAATTTTATCAATAAAAGTTTGTGAATTTATTTCAAAAATTTATCAAGCTCACGACTTCATATAAATTAATTATTTGAACGGTTCGATATTTTGAAAACTTATTCAAGTAAGTTATAAATAATTAGTATTAGTAAATAAAAATGTATAATAAAAATAAAGTGAACATACTGGCGAATCAGCTTCTACAACTTCAAGTATATTTTCTAAACGTATTCCAAAATCACCAGCTTTGTAATAGCCAGGTTCATTGGATAAAAAATTTCCTGGGCTTAAATAACACGTACATCCAGCTGTTGGCGTTGCATTCATATTATAAGATACACTAATTGGGGCTGTAATAAATAAATAATCCTATTATGAACTTATAATAAGAGTAAAAAATGAAGATAATATCCATTGTTTATGTACGTTCATGAACAGATAAAAAATGGCCAATGCCATGGCCAGTTCCATGCATGTAGTCATCACGCATATTCCATAATGGACGCCTTGCCAGAATATCTAGCTGATCTGTTCTCAAATTACTCGGGAATATTAATGATGCTAATTCAATAGAGCCTATTAATACACGTGTATAAGCTTCTCTTTGTTCTTGTGTTGGTTCACCGAAATGTACTGTTCTCGTTACATCAGTTGTACCATCAAAATACTGACCGCCTGAGTCTATTACTAACGTTGAATTTAAATCAATCACTAAACTGTTGCGATCGCTTGGTTCATAATGTGGTAATGCAGCATGTGGACCATAACCGGCTATTGTAGGAAAAGCAATACCCTGATTGTAATCCATTTCAAGCCGAAATTCATTAACAACTCTAGCAACTTGCATCTCGTCCCATTTAGTTGTTTTGTATTTCAATTGTTGATCCATGTAAGCCATAAAATCGCACATTGCAACTGCATCACGTAAATGTGCTTTTCTCATTCCTAATATTTCAATATCATTTTTAATAGCACGTAATTCAATTATTGGAGATGGTTTTGGTAAACGTTTTTCAGCTGGAATCTATTGTAAAATGTTAAATTTTTTTTTAATATTTATGTAAATAAATTTTAATATTTTAGTAATTATAATTTTGTTGACTAAAAAATAAAATTATTGAGAATTTCAGTAATCACAAATATATATCGAGAAAATTTAATAAAATTAATATTAATATAAAAGCGGGTAAGTTCTGCTCCGTGTTTTCCGATGCCGCGGGCGCCAAGGCGTCCTACGTCTCCGGAGAACATGTTAACGAAGAAGTAAAAGCTTCAACGACGCGCTTACCTTCTATTCTGTATACACGTGAAAATATCGTGCGCCAGCAATCGCGTGAGAGAGAAAGAGAGAGAGAGAGATTGAGAGTAAAAGTAAGTGTGAAAACATTGAAGGAAATGTAATGTATGTAGATAATTATTATTGAATAGTTTAAACAAAATAAATAATAATATGATAATAGGGTAGTGAGTAAGAATATATGGATTGAGATTATCTTTAGTTTATCATAGTACTGGGGCGTGTCCACACGTCACGGGAAGATCAAGCTAAGCTCAACGATCCCCGAGTGGACAGGATATCATGCTACTGAGGGTATGGTTGGAACTAGGATTATCTCGTCTAAATCGTGAGCTGCGCGCACACGCAACCTCTAGTGCATTTCACGTTTACCGAGATCGTGCTTGCGAGCGAGAAGGTGACTAATAAAGAAGAGTTGTGTACGAGGAAATCATAAAGAGTTGGCAGCTCTTTGGTTTTAAAGAAAAATTGTTATGACATACATCGAATTAATAATTAAATTTTAATAAATTTATACATCACTACATACGGATATGTAAATTTTTCGTGACGCTCCTTGAGCATATCCACAGTAAGAAGGTAACCATACTTTACTCCATGTTTGAGACATAGTTCGTAAATCATTCCAGATTTCTGAGTAACTTTGTAATCTATATTTTTAAAATAAATTTTTTTAATGTATTTTTTGTTAATTATACTGATAAGATAATTACACTTTATAAATTAATATTTATTAAACCTGACACAATCTGCATGATAACAACCATCTGTTTTTAAATGTATATCGATAGATCTTAAAATTTTATGTCGATCAGCATAAAGGTAAATAGATCCTTGGGTAATAATTACATAAGATTTCAATACAGGTGTGTTTGGTAAATCCCAACCCCGAATATTTAATAACCAAGCTATGTCATCAAGAGCGGTTACTACTAATGCATCTGCTGCAGATAATTCCATTTTTAATCTTACTTGTCGTACTTTTTCTTGCCATGGTTTGCCGGCAAATTTTATTTCTAATGGATAAGCAGCATATGAATTATTTTTTGGACGCCCGACTTGCCAAATTAAATCAATTAAATTTGTTGTTACGGCTATCAGATGTACCGATGACTGTGCTACATAAACATATTTTTTTATTGTTTTACTTCTATGGACTGATTGTGATTTTCGTAAAATAATTATACCTAGTTGGTTTTCCCATGATTCCCATATAAATGCTGGGATAAGCATTGGATCAGCTCCTATTCTAACTTCTGTGCGATTGTCAAATTCATTTATTAACCATTCTGTTATAGATGGAACCTATAAAAATAAATTTTTTGATATCGAGAAAACCAATTTCGCAAGAAAAAATTTTATTGATTTTAATTATTGTAATAAACAAATAAAACGATATAATTTTTTTTCGATTTCACTAGATTTTCTTTATACGAAATTAGAACCATCGAACAAAAAACAAATATAAATTAATTTTTGAAAATTTTCCGATCATAAAAAGTAGAATCTATGACAAAATAGTTGGTAATATATATTTATAAATAGAAAAGATTTTGTAAGTTGAAAAAAAAAAAAAAAAACAAAATGTTTTATTGAAAAATTTTTTAAATTTTAATGAAAATTTTTCAAATTAAATATCATGTATTAATTAATTTAGAGGATTTTTTACTGTAACCTTCGATTTAAAACTAAATTTTTTTCGTTGTTCATTTGATTATAATTATCCAATTTTACATTAATTTTATAGAAAAAAATTTTCTCTATCCTGAAAAAAAAAAAATATTATGAAAAATTAATGAGAAATAAAACAATTTTAACTAAAATATTTTTTAATAAATAAAATTTATTATAAAAAGTTATTTTGAGTAAATTCTTATAGTTAAATAATATTAATGGTAAGAATAAATAGTTAAATTAAAATGTAAAATTGTTTTTTACCAATAAATATTAACTGTCTTTTGTTTTTTCTTTTTTTTTTTTTGTAACTTTTCTCTATTGGTCAAAAATCAATTCATGTGGGTGACTATTTTTAAGATGTTTACTTCAATTGACAAAGTTTTGTGAAGATTTAAGAAATGTTCTTAGAGTGAGAAGGACCCTATAGTTAGCTAAAAAAAAATTCCCTCGCATACTGTGAATTATTAATTTTGATTTATAATTGAGAGACCACTCAGAATATCCACTTCCCAAGCTCTTTGAATGGAATTCAAAGAGTGAACGATCATCGATGGCTGAATTCTCGACGAAAGTCGAGACCTCAGCCTTCCTCACGCTCAGGGAAGAGGATTACTCCTCGTCATCGTGGCTGTATCGACTCAACTATAGAGTAGAGAGGATGTGAAGATATACTACAGAAATGATCCTGTGAAGTATGATCTTAATTATTCTGTACATTTGAATGGCTTATAAAAAGTATATGATAAGTAATTGAAGCGGAACAAAAAAAAATTATTTGGCCATCTAGCGGCTGACATTGAACTACAATAACTTTAGGCTGGAACTTAGTTTTAAACCTATCATTATGCTATGCTATATGTATACAGATAAAACAAGCTGTATAAATACATAAATTATTGTCAACAACTACTCACTCCCTTATGGCCGTATTTCATAAGAATCCAATTGCAGTCGAGTTGTTGGTCAGCTTGAAGGTGATACCTTCCATCGGTCCATAATACTGCTTTACTTGAAGTAATTAAAGCTTCCCCAGCGCTTCCGTAAAATCCAGTTAAAAATTCTCGTCTCATATCATGTGGTGAAACACTTTCACTCTGAGAAGTACAACACAATTAAAACTTTTTTAATAAACAAAACGAAAAAAGGAAAAATTTTTGTTTCCCACAATTGTTACTTTAATAAATTATTTATGAAAAAAAAAAAAAAAAAAAAAAAAAACGAATACCAGTGTTAGAATAAAAAAAAAGTAAAAATAAAATGATTTAAAATTGCTGAAATATTAAATTTAAAGATTGTTACACTCAAAACGAACATAGTGTGCAGCGATTATATACCTGATTTTATATCCTGCTTCCAATTTGTTTCCATAAAAATAAGAGTGAAAATAAAAAATAATTTAAATAAATTAAAAAATCTCATAAACAAATAAGGTTAAAAATATAAAAAAAAAATATATTTGAATAGTTTAATAATCAGGTAACAAAAAAGTCCTGAAGCATATTTGTCATAACATTATTTGTTTATGAGATATAAGCATTGTAAGAAATAGAAAATACTAATTTTTATAAATAAATGCGTGTAGTTAGAGAACTAAAACAGATAAACGTAAGGTTTAAAATTTATAATAAAGCTTAACACATAATGTATAAAAACGACTTGAAGGTCGAGAACTGTATCTGCAATAATTGCAAAGTTACAGCAATTTGTATGTTGACAAATTGAGTCAGTGGTTGGACTTTGTCGTGCTACGAAATCCGGATGTTTTTTAAAAAATTGAAAAATTTATTTTTTGCCATATTGTAGCAGGTTGCTGTTTTTGTAATTTTTTTATGTTCTAGAAAAAAATTAAAATCATAAAAAATTGTGTATAACAAATTGTAAAATAAATAAATGAATAAATCGTTGACAAAAAAAATATTTTTTTTTTCCATTATATTTATAAATGGAAATTATGATTAAAAAAAAAAAGATTCCTTAATTATTTATATAAATAATCAAAATATAAAAAAAAAAACGATTATAAACAATAAGATATTGTTTTTAAGAAAAATATTTTTTTCAATATCATTATTTTCTTACGCTAACAATATGGTGCAAAAAAAATTTTCGAAAATATTTAATTAATTCATTTGTTTATAAATAAGTTGTAAACAAATGGCATGAAAAATTTGAAAAGCAATCATATAATTCCTAACAAGAATATGAAACCAGTAATAGCTTAAAAAAAAAAAACTATTTAACATACACTATCTAAATTTTTATTTTTTTTGTTACTTCAAAAATTAATAATTAATTAAATAAAAATATTTTATAAAATTTCATAACGTCATCTTGTTGAGTATGTTTATAAAAAGGGCTCCAAGAAACAAAAAATTTAAAGATTAATTATTTAAACTTTTATACTACCTTCTATGACAACACAAACCCGTAAAAAAAATCTTACTTAACAATTGAATAACTTTTTCAATAATGGTGATACAATTTTTAATACCGGGAAATCATATTTTTTGAAGTGTCTAGATAACATCAGAATTTTTTCAAATTTTTTAATTAATATTTGATTGCATAAAAAAATTATTTAAAAACTACGCTCACTAGAGTGGCCGCGCGCAAACTGTCGCGCAAAAGCCGATTTTCAAAGTTAAATTAAAATTATAAATATTGGAGCTACAATTCCGGGAGTCAAGAACTTTTTTACTAAAATTTTTTGTTCTTTCAGAAACTTTTTAAATATTTGAGCTATCATTTATACTTTTCGAGATTTTGCCAAAAAGCTGGACGGCTGATTTGTTTAACGGTTTTTTGTTAATAACAATTGTAATTTTCTTTTCTAGAAAAAATACAAAAAACGTCTTTTTCTAGACGCCATTCCGGATCGTTTAAGCCATCAACCATATTTTTAGGAGACCTGTAACTATTTTTCGCAGGAAATCAACTTCTCAACTAGATTATATATATATATATATATATATATATATATATATATATATAACTTTTGATCCAAATGTATTTCCTGACCCAGCTCGTCGAGTAGAGTTTAAAGGTAGCAAAATTATTCGAAAATTCCATCACGAGGACTAATACAATAGTTTGATTTTTATGAAATCTACTAAAACGGTAAAAATAAAATAATTTAAAATTGCTGAAATATTAAATTTAAAGATTGTTATACACTCAAAATAAACATAGTGTGCAGTGATTATATACCTGATGATCATCATCGGATGTAATAATATAGCCATCCAGTGGTTTATCGTGTACTGAAGTCATGCGAACCATTTCCGATCTTAATTGTCGTAATGTAATTGATGAATCAAATCTATCTGCAGGTTGATTGTCAAATTCACTTTTAGGACAAGCTGTTCTTTTTGATCCATTGTAATCCAGTGGTGGTTGTGATATACCGTATTCATCTTGATTAGACATCAAACCTTTGATAAGAGTTGTGAATTATTAAAATAATTGTTTTTAAATAAGTTAATAATTTTGATTATTTAAATATTTTTATTACAAATAATTAAAAAAAAAATAGTTGGAGGCGCCGGGTATCGATCCCGGTACCTCTCGCATGCTAAGCGAGCGCTCTACCATCTGAGCTACGCCCCCGTTCAGTTGGAAACTGGTGGATTCAGAGACGTATATAAGTTAAAAGATCGATTTTTGACTAATAAATAATATAAGTACTATTTTTTATAAACCATGAATAAAATATTAATGTTTGTTGCAGGATGGAATTATAAATATTTTTCTAATCTAATATGGATAATTTATTAACAAAAAAAAAAAAAAAATATTTATCAGATACAATTAAGTTATATAAAAAGGAAAAAAATGTTTAAAGCAGCTGATAGCGTTTTAAAGCCTCAAAAATATTGATAAACATCCAACAAATCTTATGGGAATCCAGAGGGTGCATCGAGTGGTGCTTGAATATTAGGATTTTATATTGTGACTGGAGGTTGAAAACTGGAGGTTGAAAACTTTTGTACTCTCTCTCTCTCTTTGCGAAGCAATGTATTCAAGACACCATAAAAATTTTAAATCTCACAATAGTTTTATGCCATATTGCAATTATTGACTCTTTAGTGTCTGATTAGTAAGTTCATCTTAGATCTAAGTAGACATAAGACTTGGACTAAAGACTCTACAAAACTATTCTAGTAAACATTACGTACAGTATAGTGAGTATAAGATACTATAGAGTAGTGGGAAAGTAAAGGGCACTTTGCTTGATATGATTTCTTGTTCATATGTTCTCCGGATTAAATTTAGTTGCCACGCATGGCGCTATGATTCATCAGACATGTTATCGCACTACTGTTCCTATATGTTGAAAGTTCAGTGCTCCCATGCTGTAGGCTCCAAGAACTTAGTGGCCCCTCACGATAGTATTGACTACATTTATAAATTCAAATACATAAATAGTCAGTACAAATTATAATTTCCTTTTTTTTTGTGGATTAATTTTAGAGTTACAGAATTTGTAGAATCATTTCAAAATTTTATACTTGAACTTCCGCCTGAACTACGCCGCGTACACGGTGGAAAGTTTACAGGTAAATTTACTATGGGCGCATCTTATCTGTTAACTATAATGATACTTTGTACAAATTTACAGTGGAAATACACTAAAGTCGTATTGTACTAGTGGTTATTTGTAATGACCCATAGTAAATTTAGAAATCTCATCAATTAACAAATAAAAAGTAAAATTTTGCTATAAATAAAAATTATTAGTAATATTCATAGTGATTTTTACCACAGAACCATAGTAAAATTGATGGTTTATTACATTTTAATATAAGAATTTACTTTCTTTCGCACTGTCCCATAGTAAATTGAAATACATTCCGATCGTAGAAATGGATTCATGCAACTTAATAAATACGGAAGATTCTTACAGCAACCTATATTGTTAACTTCTCGCTAAGAAAATTGTTAATTTTCAAGAATTCAGTTATTGGTTTCACCCCGATTATTTATTAGATTATTATATAAAGGAAATTTTAACCCTTTAATGCTTGGTCTTGAAACCCACCAAGGATTTGAGTGAAGAACTTTAAGAGCGGGGATAACTCTGTATCTGGGCATGGAAGACGTGGAAGTACTAGTGTTGCTGAAATCGTAGCAACTATTCGATTTTTCACAATCGAATAGAATCGACTGAAGACAATCGATTATGGCGATTAATCGTTTCTAAACAATCGATTATTGAAATAATCGATTTTTGTCTCTCCTAACTTTATAGTTGCAGAATCGATAGCTTAACAATCGATTGTGTAAAATCGATTCTATAATTTTTTGTTCAAAATAAAAAAGCGAATATGCGTCCAAAATCACAAATTCAAAATTCATGTTTGCTACAAAAAAAAAATTATATTAATATTTATTTATATGACAGTCGATTATTTATTTCATCGCAACGTTAAAGTTGTAGAATCGTTTTAATAAACATCGATTGTTAAAATCGATTGTTTTAAAATTTTTCAAATAGCGTAAAATTTTAATCTATAAAATTAGAAATTGCCTATATTAAACTTTAATCATTTCGCTTAAATTAGTTATCATTTGTTTAGCTGTATTAGTCAAACAATTTTTATAATGTTTGAGTTGATGGCTTCGAAAATCAAATGTTTTCTTTAATTAATTTTACAAAAAATCGATGTTTAAAATCGTTTTTAAAAAAAAGAATTGATTTTTTTTCAATCAATCGAAAGGCCTATAATTCATTTTAAAAAATCGGCAATCGAAATGAAAACATCGATTGTTCGATTAATCGATTTCGATTGCGCATCACTAGACAGTACCGTAGTCTGTGCAATTGGCATAAGTGATCAAAAAATTGAAAATTTTTTCAGTAGCACACATCAACTTTTATTGAATGAAAATATTATTAATGCAACAGAAATATTAATTTATTAGTTATATATTATTAAAACTGAATATGCATTGATTATTGTTCATAATAATAATCAATATAAGTACAATTATTTTTACATACTTAGGTTAGCACCTTGTAAACAAACTTGTACGTATATTCCGTATATCTTAGCTACGGCACTGTCGCAGCACAAGCGCTGCACTAAAAAACAGAGAGGGAACTCGTCGTAACACTAACACAATCATAATTCACTCACACAAGTAAAACCTGTTTTATGATTGGCGCGATCCCCACACAGCTCACACCAAGATCCCTCGAGACCCCAAAGCATTAAAGAGCTAAAGGAAAATTAGGTAAAAGTTTGAGGGAATTTTATAAAGGAAATTGGTGAATAATAAAAGTATAAAAGGAATTTAGTTTGTCATAAGAATTATTAGTTCCCAGAGAGGAAATAGTCCAGTATGTAGAATCTTGGGCCAAGCTTGTAAGCCAACCTTGGTAGAAGTCTGGAATGATAACACTGGGCCAGTCCTGGTTGCTAGACCTGGCCCATACATTGACGAAGCAAATAAATTTAATTAAAAAAAAAAATTTTATTATTATTAACCTCGAGAGTTCATGATCATTAACGTTGAGCTATCCAAGGGAGGTAGATGATGTGAAAAAAAGTCGGTGAAAATTCTGCTGGGCTTTGGGCGCGAACTGCCGTCCTTCTGATTGTTGGGTCTGAACAGTAGCTACTGGACGAACCTACCAATGTTGAACTAATACATTTATATGATGTACTTATTAAACCATAGGTATAGACAAACTTGGGTAATCTTTTTTTTTTTTTTAAAAGTTTATTTTCAGTAGACAAAAAAACAGATGGGGTGACAGTTAAATGGAAATTAAATTTAAATAAACATTTGGCTTAACTAATAAGTAAGTAGAAGCTTGTCTTATGCAAAAGGCTCTTACTTCCGTAATGTCTGTGCTACTGAAAGCGGCGAATTTGTTTGAGTTCGTTTTTATAATTATTAGAAATTATTTTTTTTTTGTATTTTTTTTTCATTTATACAGTTCAGTATTTGGTGGTATTTAGTACGTGGTGAAAAGATAAAAAAATTTTTCAATTCAAAACCACCCTGACTTATTTAATTATCACTTATCACCTTACGCTAAAACATTATTTACATTATATACATTTATTTACAGAATTGCATGCTCTGGCTATCATAGAGCTGCGTATTTTCTTTGGGGTCTTCTATGGAGCATCTTCATGTGTTTGCAGTTCGCATTAAGCCACCAGTACTTTTTGAAGTCTAGTCTTTTAAAGTCCATTGAATCTCTTTCAGGAATCGACGTCAAGTAAGTGAAGTCAAGCTTCATGTTTTTGTAGCTGTCAGGTTGAAGGCTGATTCTTTTGACAGCTTTGTTCCGTTTCCAGTGATAAAGGACTGGTATTTTGTTGCCGTCTTGAACTACTCCTTTTGCGTCAAAGTGCATGAACGCTTGAGGTGGTATGAACCCTAATGACCTGAGTCATCGTAACTGTATAGTGTGCCATTACTACTTTGTACGTGTATATCTCTTTTCTAAAACTTGTAACAATACATATCTATTTAGTTAAGCCAGTGTTATTACTTGTAACCTTATATATTCACCTGCCTTGTTAATACCATAATCCTCAACATGTTACTATATTAGAATAGAAATAAATAAAATTAAATTTTTCAACTTATTATTATTATTTTTTAAATTATTATTCATGTCATCTGTATTGGTGTTGATGTCAATTTTTATTTTCTAAAAATCAATTGTTCTAATCGAGATTCGAACCCTGATCTCATGCGAGCGAGTCCTTTCCTATATTTGATGATCCGATGTCTCCTTTAAACAAAGGTTTCTGAATATGTAATACATATCTGGATATGCTATCTCCACGAACTTTTAATTTTAGCGATCTTCTTCAAAAAAATTACATTATAAAAAAATATTTTTTTCATTCATTTTTATAAGTATGTTTATACAAAAGGTGTACTCTATCGGAGCGCCGTAATTTAAAGGTAGGTTGGCTCAATCACGATATCTCAGCAACGGCTCAAAAATTGAAAAAAAGTGTTATTTTTCGCTGTTATTTGTAAAAAAAATTAGCTAAAATCAAAATTTTAATATAATTTTAGTCTATCCTATAAGTACAATTGTTAAAATATTGGCAAAATAAAAAGCGCCAAGCCAAGACAACTGATTACGACTTTTTAAAACAGTAGAGGGCTTTGTATATTATTATTAGGAGTACAAATAAGTTTCCGCCGTTTTATTGTAGATGGCGCGGCACGGAGTTTCAGTTAGCTTTCGCAGATGATAACCGGCTTAAAAAATAGTTTGGACATTCAAGAACAACATAACCTATTAATATCATTGATTTTATATTGGTAAAATATAATTTTTATAAGTTGAAAATGTCAAAATTTGAACCAAGTAAGCGTCATTTGCGGGAAATATTAGTTTACTTCTTTAATTTAAAGAAATCTGCTGCTGAGGCGCATCAATTGCTCGTAGAAGCATATGGTGAGGGTGCTTTGAGTGAGAGAAAGTGTCGAGAGTGGTTTCAAAAGTTTAAAAACGGTGATTTCGACGTAGAAGACAAATATCGCAGTGGAAGGCCAAAAATTTACGAGGATGCAGAATTGGAGGAATTATTGGAGGAAGATTCATCTCAAACACAAAAAGAACTTGCTCTAACATTAGAAGTCACTCAGCAAGCAGTCTCACATCGTTTAAAATCATTAGGAATGATTCATAAACAAGGAAATAAAAATAAAAATAAAATTCATAAAAAAAAAATAATAAAAAAAAAAAAGGGAACGCGGCTCCCGTGAAAAAGTACTTGGAAACATTTGATTGGGAAGTGTTACCCCACCCGCCGTATTCACCAGACATTGCACCGTCCGATTATCAACTGTTCCGGTCCATGGGACATGCTCTGACGGCGCAGCGGTTCACATCTTATGAGGATATAAAAAATTGGGTTGATTCGTGGATAGCCTCAAAAGACAAGGAGTTCTTCAGACGTGGGATTCGAATGCTGCTTGAGAGATGGGAAAAAGTGGTTGCAAGTGATGGGCAATATTTTAAATAAATTTATATTACCGTTCTTCTATAATAAATATTTAATTTGTGTTAAAAAACGGCGGAAACTTATTTGTAACCCTAATATATTATCATGTGTATTGTATGTATTATTTAATAAAAATCATGACGTCTTGTAAAATTAATAAAAATTGAAGTACTTATTCCTCGAATATTAGTCGTTATACGTCTTCTCTTCGTATAACGAAAACAATTTATAACGTAAAAATTTATCCAGTCCCTTGAATTTCATTATATAGAGTTTACACTGTACTTATGTGTAGAATACGTAGTTAAAATTTCGGAATGAGCAACCCACTGGTTCCGGAGAAATCGTGATTGGCGTCAGCGAAAGCGTAGTTTTGAGATAAACGTATTTAAAGTTTTTTTAAATAAAAAAAAAATCGGTGTATTAGTTGACCCTGTGGGCCAGCCCCAAAACTTCCCGTTTTCCCGCTGCTCCTTGAGCTCGAAAAATTGTTGTGGATACATTTTCGAGCTCGAAAATACTTTTGTATGACTTTGTTTTCGAAAAAAAACGTTTTTTACCATTTTTTCTCAAACGATATCTCTCGAATGAATTAACCTTATTGAGACGGTTAAGGTGGCAGTCGACGCGTTTTATTGAGTTCTACAGCTGATCAGATTTTTAAATTGATTTATGTAGTTGTTTGTGAGAAATTTCGAAAATACTAAAAAAAAATTTTTTTTTTTTAATTCTTTCGATAACGGTTTCTCTTGAACGAATGAACCAATTTTGATGGTTGAGGTGGCATTCGACGCGGCTTATGAAGCTTCAGAGCCCAGTTGATTTTGGAATTAATCCATCGAGCACATTACAAGTTATTCAAAAAAAACATTTTTGAAAAAAATTTATTTTTGGAATATCTCTGAACGAGCTTTACTGATCAAGCTCAATTTCTTTCAGCTTTTAGATACTGACAAGCCACGTCGAATGAGACCTTGACGATCAAAATCGGTTCATCCGTTCAAGAGTTATAGATATTTACATACGTACGTGTACGCACATACATTCATACATACACTCGGACATCATCGTGAAATTAGTCAGAATAGCTTTCTAGAACCTCAAAACGTCAAGATCTCTGAGAACTTCGATTTTCGAAAATCGGACCGAAACCAATAACTTCCCGAATTTCCGAAAATTTGCAATTTTCTTAGCGGGAAGTTAAAAAAAAAATCTTACCAAAATTTAATCTGCGATGCCTGCACCGTACGAAGTGCCTTTTTCTTGTTCAAAACTTTCGTTTTCTTCTTGATCTTCGTGAACTTGATCTTCTTTTTTTCCGTTCTTCTCTCTATTGATGTGTCCAAGCTGTGGCGGTTCACATATTCGGTACGCGTAAAATCGTGGTTGTTGACCTTTAGATTTAGAAAAATACACTTACACTGCTCGGATCTCCAAAAAAATTTGGCACAATATGCTTGGATACATATACATTAAAAACATGTAAAAAAAACGAAAACGATTTTTGAAAAATGACCAACTAGACTACACCCTTAAGAAATCAATTTTTAAAAATCATTTCTTTGTATTTAAGAGATATTTTTTACTATTTAAAAAATGTTTTCTGAATACTTAAAAAATCATGTTTTAAAAAAATGATTTCTTAACTATTAAGAAACCATTTCTTAAATAGTAAGAAATATTTGTTAAATACAAGGAAATGATTTCTTTAATACTAAGAAATCTTTTTAAATGCTAAGAAATCCTACTATCAGTGTATTCATCTGGTTTGCAGAAATTACTGAACGAATTGTAATTTTTGTATACTGTAGGGTATTTAATGGATATTTTTAGTTAATTTTTATATTTTTAAAGAGTAAAAATCATTGAGTCGTATTATCAAATGTAGTACTGAACGTTTAGTAATAATTGAATTTTATTAGTTTTTTGACTTTTACTGTATTAGTAATAAATAATCAAAGTAATGCAATCATTGATTTGTATTAGTATTTCTTACTTAAATATATTCAATATTGAAATATTTTCGAGATTAGTTTTCTCCGCGTAGTAATTTCTTATTACATTGAATAGGATAAAGAGATGATTAGAACTCATCAGTCAAGTAAATAATAATATTCTTCTATAGACCTTCTGAATATTCTTGGCTATAATCCTTCTAGAAATGTTAATCTAAAAGACCAGGTCTTAGCTTGGGAGTGGGTAAGAGATAATATCCCTTACTTTCAGAGGTTGTGTTGAGAGAGTTTATATTTAGTAAAAGTTCCAGAGGTGCTTTCGTGATACCATCAATTTGTTAAGGTCTATTCATGAGTGTGATTATGCATCAGAGTAGTTTAACTATATAACCTCGAACTGTTTCTTACAATTCAAGAAGAGCTCTTATACGCAATACACTAATTCTATACTTGGACTTAAAATAATTTCTACGGCAAAGTTGATACCAATTAGCAGAGATTTCTGCTGATGATGTGAGAGTATTGCAATAAACTTTATCAATAAGCTACTTACGGTACACGAAAATACATCGTATAAAACATGTTCTATAGGATAATATGAAACATATATTAATGTTTTCAAAACTATTAAAATGCAAATTTCACTTTCTCGTTCATTGCTATCAATAATTAAAAAAATAGGTCCACTCATTTTTATAAGTTTTCAATATGAAACTAAGCATCAGGATTTAAAACGAATATGTAATTCTATTACTTGTACAATTCAATTACCTTAATCAATTTCAACTCGATATTAACGAAAATTTTGCTTTATATATAATTTATCAAAGAAGGGATTAGCTGATTCAATATCCTATAGTAAAATTTGTGATACCCAGAAGATTATCAATCATATTGAACATAATGTCGATTGGTATAAAATAAATGATGTAAAATTTAAGGCTGGTATGACTATATGCAAAATGACAGACGAATTTGGTAATTTTACATTTTATGTAATCGAAAAGATGTTTCTCAATAATGAGAATGATAAAATTCTCAAAATGAATTGAATTCTATTAGAAACTAGTAGATATAACTCTCATTTTAGAGCGTATTGTGTATCTAAAACCAGTTCTAGACAAAACATACTATACAAGAATGTGGATCTCTTCTCTCTTAACATGAATAAGTGAATATTCACTAATTCTAAGTGCCAATCGAATCACTTTTTGAAATTAGTGGTTCGATTTGCACTTGGAATTAGAGAATATTCATTTATTTTCACTAATTCATGTTTAGAGAGTTCCTCTAATGCTACATTGTATTAGAGATCGATTATTAATAAGTATTACTAAAAGCTAGTTTCTTATAAATGATGTAAACTTAATCAATATTAGATTGGCAAAAGAATTTTTAAATTCTCACCCGACTAGGAATTTCAGGGAGTTTATTAGCTCCGGATTATGCATGCCGAATTCTGAATTCGCGCCAAATGAGACAACCGCATAAGGCTCGCATCACGAAAATTACGCACTTCCGGACCTCTGCATAATTAGGAAAGCCGAATTCGGCACAAATTCGGAAACCCCGAAAAACCGTAATCTATCTGTGAAAAATGATTATCTATAGAAATTGGCAGTATATGGTAATGTATGACTGTATTAATATAATTTTGTTTTACTAAATTAAAAAAAAAAATTTTTTTTTTTTATCGTTTAAAATTATTTTTGCATAGCAGCTTCTCATCAAATGTTCTAATTTAATGTTACTTTAATTTCTAATCGAATTAGAAATTTTTAATTCAAGGAAAAACACTAAACTTATTAACGACCGCTGTTGTGGGATTCGAACCTGGGACCCTACGCGCGAAAGACCGACGCTTTAACTACTACGATACTCTACCGATTGTGACTCCTGAGTTTAGTTATGGCATTAAAATATTATTCGGTACCAGCCAGGAATTCCAAAGATATACCTAACTTAGGCAATGACGAAGACTTTCCTAATAATAGCCAAATTTGGCATACCTAACTTTAGCAAGCCTTTGGTCATCCCAATCCGATTTTAGTCAGGAATTCTAAAGATTCACTGAACTTTTACGCCCTGCTGAAAAGTCCTAATGACAAACAAGTTTGGAAAAGTTTTGGTATATCGAGTTTCGGTGTTCCTCATAAGGACGAGACAAGTTTCAAACTAGGCTTGCTGTATTTCGGAAAGCCTCATTCGTCCCAAATTGGTATTTTGGCATGCCGCACTGAAATTCTAGTCGGGCGCTGATTTGGCATGCCAGACTTCGGAAAGCCTTTGGTAACCACCATAAGGCAGGAGTATCAATTTTCGAAGATACGCCGAAGTTAACTTTGCCATTCACTTTCCTACTAACTGCCTGATTTGGCATACCAGACTTCGGCAAGCATTCGGTCATCACTATTAAATATCAGTCCGGAATTCCGAAAGTATTCTTAACTACCGCCATATATGCCACACCTTTTCCTGATAACAACCAAGTTTGGAATGTTTTTGGCATTTCGAGCTTTGGTTTTCCTTATGCAAATACCATAAGGTTCGAATTGGGTTTGCCGCATTTTGGTTTTTATCATGAGGCCGGAATAAGGTCCGAACCCGACTAGAAAAAAAGTTGTAAGACCTATTGGTATCCAATTGGGTTCCCAATCGGGAACCCAACGTTGGGTTGTAACGCATAGCCCAAGATGATCGCAATCGGGGCATCCCTAATGGGTCCCAATCGGGTATACCCAACTGTTTCCCAATTAGGCATACCCTATAGGGTTTCAATTGGGTATACCCTACAGAAACTTTAGGCCAACCCAATATAATCCCAACATAAAAAAAATTTGCTTAGATAAATTTTTTATTTAAATCTTCATTCCAGTACAATTTTTTTTTATTTATTCAATTTTCGTTATAACTGTTAATTTATATTAGTGTTAACTAACAAAAAAAAAATAATTATTTCACAAATTCTCACTTTGCACGAGACATAATTTTTATAACCTATATTCACTATACTAGCACTTTATAATTATTTTTATCAATTATATTGCACTGCACTAGCACTTTTTTCATCATTATTTCTATCAATTATACACTGAGAAAATAAAATAACATTGCCCAAACAAGAATTTCTTGGTTCAAGAATTCCGTTCAAAATATTTATTTTATTATTAATTATCAATTTCTTGAGAAAAGAGCATCAAATATATTTTTGTTATTATATAAATTTGATATTATATTATGAGTAAACAAAAAAATAGATTTACTTGAATTAAATAAAAATATTTTCCATCAATTCTACGAATTCTTGAGACAAAATTATATATTTTCGAAAATTATCAAGAATATATGTTGTTGTATCAAGTAAATATTCTTAATAAAAGTATTTTTTTTCTTAGTGTATTGCACGGTATTGTAATTGTAAAGGATTCAAAAAATTACGCCTTGATAAGTTATTTAGAACGTTTTCCAATGCAAGAGTCATGTGTACGTGGGTTTTTATCCTCTAGTTATTTGTTATATGCGCCGACCTGTCTGAACTTGTCCACGCTTGTATTATTGTATTAAGATTTTGTCACCACGCGCATCACTGGTGTTAACATACACAATTATTCGATTTATATAATTACATATATTAATATATAAGCATATGACAGAAGTAGATATTTCATATAGATTATTTTTCTCTTGAAGTTTTAGTTTTTTTTGAGTTTATAATTAAATTTATAATTTGCAAGAGATCAAAAATATGTTTTGCTATTGTTTAGTTTTCTTTTCTTTATTTTTAAGGTTTAATTAATTTTTTTTTTTTATATAAAAATACATAAGAAAACGTAAATATTTTGCATTTAAAATTATTTAAAATTTTTAAAGGTAAAAATTTTTTTTCTTTTAAATTTCATGTTTAGTTTTCCCAATGTGTTCCCAATTATTCCCCAATTGGGTAAGACCAACAGCTAGTTATTAATTTTGACGTTGGGTCATCCCAATAAGTTCCCAAAAATATCCCAATCAAGCAAACCCATTGTCGAGTCATTAATTTTAGCATTGGGTTTACCCAACATGTTCCCAATCCTATCCCCATTGGGTGAACCCAATCGCAATTTTTTATTTTAATGTTGGGCAAACCCGATATGTTCCCAACCATATCCCAATAGCGATAACCCTATCGAGCTTGCTCCATCAATACCCAATGGGGTCCCAATGTATGCTTGTGGATAATTTCTAGTCGGGATTCGAATCAGGCTTGCCGTATTTCGGAAAGCCTCATTCGGTCCAAATTGGTCTTTCGGCAAGCCTAACTGGAATTTCTAGTCGGGGCAAAAGAAAAATATTTTTTATTGATTTGAGTAATGTATTTCTTGTTTAAAAAAAATTCTTTGTTTTGAATTGAGAAATTATTTACTTGGCATGAAATTTTCTACTACTTGATTAAAAAATAATTTTTCTTACAATAAGTTACTTAATTGTAAGAATTAAGATATTTATTTTCTTGAATAAAGAATATTTTCTCGGGCGAAGACTATCTTAACTTGAGTTAAGTTAAAAGTCACCTCGAGTAAAGAAATTTATTTACTCGGCCGGAAAGTATATTATCATCCTTATATATGAGAGTTATATTTGCTTGACCTGAAATAATTTGCCTTGAATTAAAGAAACATTTCTATCACTGATTTTATTATTTGTATTAAATTTTGTTTCTTAATAATATTTTAAGAATCGTACGCATTTTCACAATATACAGAAACTTTGTTTACAATTTTCTCAGAAACAAATAAGAATTTTCAAAAAACTATTTTTATTTTTTTTTTCTTCATTAAATTTATTTGGTTGATTATACATATCTATTTTTTCGTTGTGAACTTTATTCAAATTTTCAGGGTATAACTTGAATCACGTTGAAGAACTTGAAGAATAAAAACCGAATGAAATCCTCAAAAAGTTAACTAGTTTTGCCAAGGAGAAATGATTCAAAAAATAAACATTAAGAATTAATTAATTTTAGGTTTATATTAAACGATTTTCATTATAGGAATTCTTCGATCACAATAAAGACTACAACCAACGAAGTTAAATGGGAACTGATGGAAAAACTATATGTATTTTATGATTGAAAATGCTTCAGCAATGACAAAATATTAAAAGAACTTATCGATTTCTGAATAGATATTTTTAAAAAATATTTCAAGTGATTATACTGAACTTTTCAATAAAATTTTTTTTTTTATTGTAATACCAAGTAGTATAAAAGAAATTTGTACTACAATTACAATGGGAATATGTTTGTTGAGTATGATGGTATACAATGATGTACATACTGAATCATTGAGCGTTAAATAAAAATAATTGAGTAAAAGAAAACTACAATGAAAACTCGTTGGAGCTGGTAGGATTTGTCTAGCTTTACACTAGATACTCTTAAACACTATACAGTTAACTTTCGCATTGCTGCAGCCGTTGCTTCGTCACTCGCTCTGTTGTCTAGAAGTTATCCGGAGAGCAGAATAACGCGTTACTTACACTACCGTATGTAGCTAAATAATCTCCCATATTAGACATTTCTAATAATTCAAGAGCGCTACTATCAAACTTGTAATCTTCACAGAAATATTTAAAAAAATTCATTTACTAAATTTTTTTATATTAAAACTTTTTTTTCTTTGCATTGTAGATTATTAATAATATTTAAAATTTATTTTTAAAAATATATACGTGTATAAGTAAATCGAAAGTGAGTGATGAAACTCAGTTGGTGAAGGGGACGCTGAAAGAGATGAGATCAAGATGCTGTGAAAATGGACCGTATTTCGAGATGACGATCAACATCTGTTCATCAGGAAAACATACTACTAATGTTGGTATTACTTTAAAATATCTCAACTGGACCAGCATTGAACCTCTTTACTTTTCGTCTGGTCTTAGAGTGACTACATCTACTGATCCAATCATTATCAACTCACTTATTTTTTTTATTTAAATACGTTAAAACATTTGTTTGTTTTTTCTTAGGTTCAATTACTGTTTTCTTATTAATTTCTATTTATATTGTATCGTTATTAAATAGATATGTTTTTTATAATAATATATCAGTAAGATTCCAAGAAAATATTTCGAAGATACGATTTGGTGGACAAACATCAGTCGATCTATTTTGCCAGGAAGCGGAGTAAGCCCACTGGGGACTACGGCATCAGTGGTTCGCGTCTTGCGATGATTTTCTGCGTCCATCTATTAGGAACGCATGACAAATTAGTAAGATATTTCTTTAACTTCTAGCTCCTTCAATTCCTATATGCCACTACCTACATTTTACTATCTATAGAAACAATAAAACAAAAGTTTACACGTTATACATTAAATTTATTTCCACAACATACTTGAGACGTTTTTTTTTTTTTCTTAAACAAAATTATTTTTAAAAATATCTACGCCAACAAAAAAAAAAATTATTATTAAAGAAAATAATTAAATTTAAATAATCGTATCTTTATATATTTGATAAATAAAAAAACCAATATTACTTGACGCAGTCGCTGTATACAAATCGATAAACCTTAACATCGAAGCTGGGTGTCGCGTGTTATATCGCTGCGAATAGAGTAAAGAATAAAAAGAAAAAAAAACAGGAATAAAAAGTTGTGTGGAGAACGGAAGGATGAGGTTTAAAAAAACATGTAAAACAAATTTTAAAAAAATTTTAAAACGGAAAATGATAAATCTGCATAGGTTGGTAGTTCAATATACCTTTTATACTACTACATATGATAGTATAGTGAGTGGTTATGATGGAAACACACCACCAACCAGTACAACCAACAATAACGTCCTGTTATCCTGAGACTAGTGAGACGCGACGTTGCTTAAGTGGCTAGATTTGATGTAGGTCCAAGGACTAGAGTGTCCGTGCGGGTGTCTGGAGTCGCGCATGTACGAAGAGTCATCATCGGAAAAAGATGTGACTACCTTTTTTTTCAGCTTCTTCTGAGGGTCGAAGCGTCGCGGATGCCCGCCACAGGGACAGGGAAACATCTCAATGAGAAAGCTGGTTTATTGGTCGGGGTGCCGTGACAATACGCGCCTATATTGCTCACCATTCAATGGATATGAATAGTTTATATATCAGGGGTTGTGTTCATATTGATAACAGGATCAGGGGTCGAAGGGTTGATAAAGTCACAGACCTTTAGTATTAGATTTATTTTTTCGTTTATTGCTGATAAAAATATTATCTTTTATTTTTAAAATGTCAAATTTTAAAATTATTAAGTACTTAGCCCAAATTATTTTTGGTATTTTTATATTAGGAGCTTAATTATTGTATGGATTTATTTATGAAAGAACGAGGCTTCTTTGAAAAAATGTCAGTTAAGAATATAATTAACGGATAGATGTATAATAGAAGGCTACTGAATACACAGTTCGGCTTGGCGGATGTGACTCCACTTCCATGTCCAGTGATTATCTTGCGATCATCGCTGGACTTAATTATATTCCAATCCCAAAAACATTATTACAGTTTGAATATATAAGTCTAAAGGGTTACGCCATTTTGTCTGATGACTAACGCCTTCGACTTATACCTGTAATAATATTTGTTTCATGGGTTGTGAAAGTTGGAAGGCTACGAAAATGAATTTTATCAATAATTTATCGTTTGAATTGAAAAAATTAATGTTATATTAAATGTTATCAAGTGACGTAATCGAAGCTATTGGTAACAAATATGACGAAGAGGTTTCTTGCAACCTACCTCCTTAATAGGAGCGCAGAATCATCGCTGGGGTAATCTCAGATTTTTAATAACTTATTACTAAACAAATTATTCATTTTTTAAAGTTATTAATTTAAAGATTTTTAGCAATTTAATTTTTTTAACAACACATATATTTATTTAAATACTAATTAAATATCGTTTTCAATTATATATTTAAAAATAAGTGTAAAATAAATAACATGCAAAAGAATTCGAATTGAATTTTTCAATTTAAATAAATTATTTATAACAAGTACTAAATTTATTTGTAAATATAATTGTCAGTATTAAAAAAAATTTTTATGAATTTTATTTTTAATAATAAAGGTATGTTATCATAAATAATGTCGGTGATATCACAGGTACTCAATAACCAATAAATAGACAATCCGATCGGGAAATAGAAGTTCTCGATTGGTTCTCGGAGCCGGGTGGTATACGAAGCTAGAGCTAGATGTAACAAACACTTGTCACAAATATGTGTGTTATATTATATATAATAGATATATATATATATATATATATATATATATATATATATATATATATGCGCACGTGTGTGTATGTTGGTGTTTGATGTACTGTAGGTATAGTATATTAATACATAGAATTTTGTTAGAAGTGAAGAATCGATAAATCGAACCTCGAGGGAGAGCTTTGAAGCAGCCGACCCGTGGAAACACGACCGGAAATGGAACAGGGAGGCATATTGTAATGTTAGTAAATTCAATACTCATCAATACCCTTTGTAATATAAATGGTGGTGTAGTTTGTTCTGTTATACAGTAACAGTGGTGGTTGTAAATATATTTCGGTTATCAATGTGCTACCTCTTCGAATAGCTTCGACCCTTTAACAAATATGCGAAAAAGTGTCTTAAACTTTTTTTCAATTACCCCGAATAATTCTTAAAATATATGTATTTTTTTTCCGTCACTGAGGGTACGTTTTGCTTTGTGTTTATTGGAAAACAAGGGCGGTTTGATACCAGGAACACACAAAGCTTATGAAAGTAGTTTTTTTAACCCCCGCAGACTCAGGGGTTGACGGAGTTATGGGTCAGGAGGGAGAGCAATATTCATTCCTTAATATATAGATATATGTCACGTTTGTTTACTCTGTTTCTCCTACTTTTACACACAATGAAAATACCCGGGTGTTACTACTAGGCCGTTCAGTCATGCGAGGGGTCACAGTCATCGACCGGTCTTTCGTATACACAAGGAACACCTGGAGTTTATGTGAGACTTCTTCTGAGTTGTTCAGCAATCGATTTCATAACAATAAGTTCTTCGTGCTTGGATAAAAAAAAAAAAAAAAAAAAACAAAAACGTTATTTTTTTTTACTAAGCCTCGCCTTTGAAAAAAGAAATAGAATAAAGAATAAGGGAGAGAGGGGGGACAAAATGGGTATACATTTATGTTACATATGTCCTTTTTCTTAAGGGACCCATTTTGCCCCACTCTTTCCTATATATTTACGTTACTGTAAATTAAGACGAGTTTTTAATTTTCATTATTTTTTTTATTAAATGTTTAAGTACTAAATCATAATAGTGTTGTAAAATATTACAATTATAAGAAATAATAGATATAAAGTAAAATTATATATAAGTAAAATTTAATTTTATAGTTTTATATTCATAAAAAATTAATCGTATTAATCAAAATTCAATTGAGAAAAATAAAAATTTCAATAAAAAAATGAATAAATTAAAAAAAAAAATGAATAAGTAATTCAATTAGTCTCTGATCGTTAGGTATTTGAAAAACATTCATGAAGAGGTGGCACGAAATGAGCTATGGAATATTAGAGAAGCATCAGAATAAGTAGAATGATTAATCGTTAGTTCATAAAATAATTTACCTACAATTATTATTTAATATCCTATTCAAAAGATTTTAATATCAACACGTGGAATCGTCAAGTAATAACATATTTATTTTTTCTAATCGTTAACAAATTTTTATCAATGAAAAAAAAAAATAATGTTTAAATAAATAAAACATACTTCTTAAATTTTAAATTCATGATTTTTCATTGAATAAATTATTTATGGCAACAATAAATAGAAATACAAGTAATAATAAATTAACGGTAACGTTATAAGTCGTCTAGGTAGTTTTTATGAAATTTGGTTAACGAACTGTTGAAAATAATAGTAAGTCAATAATAAAGCGTAGTAAAAATGGCAAATAGAGTACGAAATCGTTGAGCGCACGTGTCTAAAAGTATCGTTGAATCGACGAGTTTGGATGTCCAACTATCGGGAGAGAAGAAAAGAAGCATCAGGTTGTTAAAGAATGACGTTTAAACCGGAAGTCATGGGTTAGAACAGATAAAACACTCAATGACCAGGATAGCATAAGATGACAGGTATATTTTATCAAAACTGTCTAATCAATAACAAACAACAAAATGTAAATTGGAATGTTCGAAAAATAAATATAACTATATAACTTTGAAATTTCCATTGGAACGTTGTAAACGGAGAATCCAAAAAATTTGCAATTATACAGGAAAACAGAAAGCGTAGAGAACTATACTTAGTTATCGTATTCCTCTTTCAAGTGTACGGAACTTGTTGACTGACGCCTGTTACTACATTTTACTTCTGTACTCGCGCGTGCGTATACAAAACACCTTCAACATCACGTCAATGTAACTCACTTATACATTACATTCCTCAATATCTGGTATTACTTTGTCGCGACATACTTACCTGGTACGTCGCGCGACATTTTGTGTTGAAAAAAATTCCAAGAAAATATCTGAGAGATGTTCCACCTTACTAAATACGTACACCACGTGTCTTATATAATCCGACTTTCCATTTTAAAAAATAAAAAAAAAAATCGAGGGGATTAAAATTTTTTTCCTTTTCCTTGCACATTATATATGAATCTCAAAGCAAGACTTCTTCACTCACAGAGTAGAGTTTCAAATGAAAATCCATTTAACCGCAAGTGTATTGGTTTAAAAAAAATATTTTTTATCTAAGCAATATTTAAGATGTCAAGACTAAATATTGTACATATAATGTTGATGAAAAAAAAATTTTAAATATGTATAATAACGAGATTATAAAAAGATGCTTGAGACGTCAGAGCGCACGTATTAGTAGTTGCGGACACGTTTGTACGGCCATTAGTCGGGTAACAATAACCATTTTTTTGTTTACAGATATTGGATAAGTGACAGCACAGCTGAACAGGATCGAATGAACTTCAGGAGGGACATGTTTAACTATACAACAGTCAGTTTGACACAGACAAGGGTCGTTGATCGTTGTATCAAATGTATATAGAGAAATCTAGGAGTCGTTGTGTATAGTAGTCACGTCGTTACGTTACTCAGCTTTCAGTTGAATCGTCACATTAATTAGGGTGGAACAATAGAGAATGAGAGTTTTCATTAGGGTCACATGACTGATAGGAGCTCGAGATTGTGGGTGTTTTACTGCCAATAAGCTGCCAGTCTGACTTACTCAGTGACGTCATATAACTTTGGTTTACATTTCATATATCACTGTTTGTAAACAATTTTTCGATTTAGTATATTTATCTTTAAATTTATTCAATAAACAATTTTATATAATTATTATTCGTTGGGATAAAAATTAATTAATTTTTTATTAGTTTATGCAACTTGAAATACTGTTTTACAATAAATATTTTTTTATTGTATATATAGTATTGATTTGATATAAAATATATCTTTAACTAACAGTGAGTGAATAAAGGGCCTGACAATCTGTGCGTGGTATTACCAAGGCATTAGGGGATGCAGGGAGTATTTTAGGGCCTCAGGGCCCCTTTAGTACGCACTCAAGGCCAATATGAAACCAGTCATTGGCCTTGAAAAAATACCTCTACACGTTACCTGTTGTAGTTTAATGCAGTATTCATATGTGAAAGTTTGTGTTTCAGTACGGTAGCATATAAATGTATAGACAAGTATACAAGCACTACATAGTATACATGTACAAAACAAATGAAGTAACAGTTGGATTTTGCCATACTGAAATGGTGACTCCTCTTTGTATGGTGTTTGAGTCGAATGTGCTCACGCACTATCCGACGGACGTATACTATCGGGAAAGCATGATCCACACCCTATATACTGACATACTTTACTCCTTTGACGCTCCCATGTTCACTCCTTTACTCCTTTTCGAGAGATACCAGAGATGGGAAACCTGAATCGCATCCAAGTATTCACGGGACGCATAAATATCAAGGTTAATTCAACTCTATACGCTATTCCATTGTTGCTATACTTGTTAATATTAATAAATATATTTTTTATTATATATGTATATAATTCAACTGAAATTCATTTATATTTTTAAATTTTTAATAGAAAATTTTTTTAATTTATTAGCCATTTATTTGTATTATTTATTATTAACTTATATGAATTGTGTAGATTATTTATATTTATTGAAACATTAAATTATGTATTTGAATTTTAGTTGAAGCCAGGATATAACTTTTGAAATGCAAACATTTGTTAAATGGCTTTGGAATTTTGAATTTGAAATTTTGAAAATCCAAAAAGTAAAGTAATTACATCTAAAAATTTTTACTTAAAATGGAGTCGATTTTATTCTTTCAAAGTGTTATATTCTAAGATCTACTACTTTTATTGATATGAACGTTATAAATATGAAAATATAAAATACCAAGTATAACATACAGATGTAATTTTGTGATGACTATTTTATCATTAAGTGTATGATGGCAGTGACACGCATATGTCGTCTTGTTCACGCACGCACTATTAGGGCTGCATGATATGACGACCATGATTGGGCTACGTTAAGTAACAGCGATACATTATGTATTATACATATGAGTATGTAATATTTATTCTACACATATGTTTATAAATACATAAAGTAGAGTTAGTTAAAAATTAAAGATTACAAACAAACTCTGTTCTGCATGTGAAGTATAATGTACATATACCTAGTATGTATATAGTATCTAGGCTCTGTCTTCTTTTCAGCGGATAATATGCTCTCTATGTGTGACGAGTGACGAGTTGCACAAAGACCGAAACGTCGAACAAAGAAAAAACATGTGAGGCAGCAGGAGAACACGATGTCATAGGGGTTGCAGTAGTACATAATGGGTAGGCCTAAAGGACAGTGACTCGTTTTATTGTACCCTCATCGTCAAGGCCGATCACGGGGTCACGAGTTGTCATCATTTATATGTATCATAACGCTTACGCACTTCTGCACTACATGTATTGCATATTTAATTCTTTGCAATTACTTTCATCTAAGGATTTTCAAGTCTGTAGCTATAAGAGAGCTAAAGTAATTGTTTATAATATTTATATTGAAACAATAAAGTTGATGAAATTATGATGAATATAAATGATTTATAGAAATATAAAAAGATATTTAAAGTGTAATTTCGGTTTTAAAATATTTAACGTATCAGTACTGAAGGTAGAAATGTATTCTAAAGACGCTTGACCGCACTCGGACAATGGCGCTGAGAACATGGGCCAGGATGAGAATCAGGAGTCTAGGAAGTCCTCGAGTAACCCTAGATATTGAGTATCCGCATGCTCTCTTTTAGTTCGTCTTGTTGAAATTAAAAATATTTAAGAAAAAACGAATTTAAAAATAAATATAAAATAAAGTATTAATATAATGATTCCATGTGGAATTATAAAGTGACTTCCTTAGAGAGGCTGGAAGCTGAATCCTGGATTAGGTGAGTAAAGGAGCGGACTAGGAATGAAGATATTGAAGGAAGTCTTATGTGTGTTGTAAGTCTATTTTAAAAATAACAACAAAGATTAAATATGGTGATTTTATTTGTTTTGAGAGAAAGCGTGAGATTAGGCGAGCGGATTAGGTATGTGTTGTGTTGGAATAGTCGTGTAACATGCCGTGAATCTGTCAGTTGTTGGTAAACTACGGCTTAGAAAGCTACGGGAAGCATGATGAACATAGAGGTAGTTCGTTGAGCTAAACGCGTTTAGGATTCTCGCGGATTCCCTCCAAAACGCGTACTATACTCACTACTAGCTAGACTATACTCCAAACTACCTCTCTTTTCTCTACATATCTCCTGACATTCTCTATACTCTATACTGTATCTCCTGCTATCCAGTGTAGCCAGAGTAGACAGTAGTGTTATCTCACTGTACCCGCATGGTAACACTCATCCCAACGCTATCTTATATCTATTTATTATACTTCTATCAATCAAATTAGATTAAGACTTATCTTCATTAATATTTTGATGCCAATATTTAAACCGTATGGTATAGAAATTTTTTTTTCTTCTTAATATTATTATCATTATTATTATGATTATTATTATTATGAATAAATGTACGTTCAAAAGTATTTTGTGCTTGACTCAAACGACACATTTCTACTTACATAATTTTCTAGTGGCTGACGAGCGTAAAAGGGTTAATGGTAAACGCTCCAAAGTGAATTTTTACCGAGTACTCAGTCATAAAAGCAATTGTGATAAAGTGTAGTAGCGCATAAAAGTTAAAAAAATAAAAATATAAAATGCAAGGTGCTGAGCATACCGATCTTAGTACCTTTTACATTACTTAGGGAGTTGAAATAGAAATATTTTTTAGTGATCATAAATTTTTTCATTTTTCAGTTGAGGATAAGCATAAGAATATTTCCACATTTCTATTTCAAGTGAAAATTTGAATTGCTAATAAAAATAATCAAAACGATGAGTTTTTTTAGGAAATAATAAATTTATGTATAAAAAGTTTTATATATATATATTAATGTGTGATCCTTCGGTCAATGATGTCATGAAAAATATTTACTAAAATACTATCACTCACTTTTTACGATCACAGTGTGAAAAATAATTTTTTTTTCTTTCATCCTCTGAAGACTTGAACAATTTAAAGTTTTTAAAATCATTAAACTGAATATGACAGGTTTTTTTTATGTAACTTGTAAAACTATGACTGTATGATGGTTAAATAAATCTTCTCGTTATGGAATTGTAAAGCAAAATTAATAAGAGAACTTTGCTAAAACTTGCATTTCCCTTGTTAAAGTAGCAGTACTATATAAGTAGACTTATAATAAGCTCTGGATTATTTCAATTGAAATTAAATAAGCACTCTTTCATGGTCCTTATGATCATAAATTCAAAAATTTTACCATAATATTCCATTTGTATTAACATATATATGTATATTTATTTTGACTTTATGCCAATCAATCACTCAAAAGAATATCAACTGAGAAGTTGTTCATGCCATAAATGAATAATGCTATTTTTTTTTTTTCATTTCACACAAGACGTTTTTTTGAATATAGTAGAAGGTCAATTGTTGCTGGTATGTCTGTGAAGTCATTTATCGTGATAATGCTGAAGTTCTTGTGCAGATTTGAATATAGTGAAGTATGAAGGTATAAATTTCCTTTAAATTTTTTATTTTTTAATTCCGATGAATTATCTTTTATCTATTGGAAAGGTGTGCTCAGTGACCTGGATTTAATATTCTTTTATTGTTTGTAAATTATTTATAAATAGTGTATGTTTGAAAACCATCACCATCACTAATCTATTTTATGAATCATTGTATATACTTATCGTACATAGGATGAAAAGCATTTTTTTTTTTTAAATCGAAAATGAGGCTTGCGGGGTATTTATTCAAGTTTCCAAAGCTGTCCTCAAAATTACTGTGCGACCATTAGTTGCTAAGATATCGATAATCAAAAAGAAAAGAATCCTTTTTCATTTGAAGGCTGATATCTCAGCAGCGAATTGTCGTACGAAGAAACAGAAAAAGCAAATTGTAGCTGAATAAATTTCCTAAACGAGCCATATGAATTGATTTTTTTGAAAAAAAAATTTCCCGGCCCCGTAGTCCCAAAAAACAAAACCGAAAAATTTTGTCTCGAGCTATTTCTTATGATTCCGCAAAACCCGTGGTTCAAAAAATTATTTTTCTGGAATATCATTAAACTAGCTTTTTTTATTGTTTCGATACGACCATTTTTCACGAAAATACAGCTTTCCAAAAACCATTAAAAAATTTATAAAATTTTCTTGTTCCTTTAATTTTTTGGATAAGTGTATTATATTTAGTGTAACATTCATAATTTAACGAGATTTATAAAAAAGTTTTAAACTTTTTGGTTGACCGATCTTGCTCCTTAGCCAAGACTGCAGTCTTAGGCTACTTTTCTTGATATTTTTGAGCGGCAACATTTACAAAATCTTTTAGTATAATTATAGTTTAACCATAGATTTTCAATATGAATAAATAGATTTTGAATATTTTTGTAACTTCATAATTGGTGAAAATAGATAGATAATTAAATCGGAAGTTAATATCCACTACACCTGAATGGATCACTGGTCTACTTATAACAGACAATGATTAAGTATTTCTAATTGCCCAGATTAAATTGAATGTAATACTGATCCTCTGAATAGAGGCCATTCAGCTCTTCTTCTGCCAGGGTATCATTTTCTTATACTTTGTATAAATACCCTCAATAAAATTATACAAATATCTTTACGCACGAAGACGAGAATTTGTGTGCAAAATGGTGACCATGGATTTTCGAAACTTGTATTCTATGTTTTTAAATCGAGAATTACAAAAGTTAAATTTATGATTTCGTAAGTGATTTTAAATATTGATTTCATTGTTATAATCATAATCACTCTTGGATCATTTATTTTATGTGACAATTTATTTTGAAAAAACATGTTTCACACTGTCGAATGCATCAAAATGGTATTTTTGTGATTTGTTTGATATCTCGCATGATTTACTGAGATATAGAGGAAAATCGAAATTCGCGCTTGGACCCATCATACTCAATTCATCCGATTGCTACTCGTTTCACTGACTTCTCGCCTACCACGCATGTTAATATCGGTTGAATAAAATATTTCTGTTTTTGATGGAAAACAATACTGAAAAGAGAATAAAATCTATAAAACGATGTATGTGTCATTCGAAAGGAAATTTTGTGATTCAAATTGATACCCTATCGATAGAAAAACATCGTCTATACACGGAGAAATTATTTTTATTTGAAATGCTATGGTGTCATAGTAATAAAGCCGGACGATGTTACTCACCTAACGGAAATTGGAATAAACACACGCAAAGATTACTAGTGAAATTTATAATAATGACAGTAATTTGTAATATAATCATTGTCTATTTTACTATGGTCATAGTAACCTTTGTGTGTGTTTATTGCAATATTTCCATTAAATGTCCACATGGTACGGCTCACTATGATACCATAGCATTTAAATAATGTAAAAAATTTCGGTGTAAAAATGGACCCGGAGAACTTTACACGGCCGTGTAGTGTAAAATAACGGTGTAAAATTCTCTCGGTGTGAATTTTCCATCCACGTAATTTCAACACGGTGTAATCTATTTTTTTTACACCATTCCGTGTTACTCGTTAATTTTGATTAACGAGCAAGAAATAATCATTAAACATCTTTAACTACTCAATAAATAACTATATTAATATTACTTAGATATTAAATAGCATATTTTTAACATTTAAATATTTTTAAGATTATTTTTCCTCAACACAAAATCATCATAAATTACACATTTACACGCTTGACGGTCTAAAAATTTTTAATTCACATCGCCTAAATTTAAGACGATATTACAGTGAACAGTAAAACATGATTCATCAAAATCTATATACACATCGTGTATGAAACAAACGGTTTACACATATTTATGTTATTTCAAAATACGTTATGAGTGTAGAAAAAGTTACACACGTATATTATGTTAAAAGTTAAAATTTTCCAAGAATTCTTTTGTGATGGTCGAGAGTATTTTTAACATATATTGTATGTCTATTTGAGAGTAACATTTAAAAAGTGTTACTTTCGAATAAAATAACATTTTTGTGTATTATAAAATCAATCGATTAAAGCTGGGTCAAGAAAGATAAAAACAGTGTATTAAATTAACACTCGAAAGTGTTAAGAATTCAACACTTGACTCTTTAACATTCGCATTTTTTTACACTTTAACGAATCCTTTTTTACTGTATATGTTGAAGCTTGTTCTCAGGGTTACTCACTATAGTATTTTACCAAGACGATGAAGCTCAAAGAAGTCTTGTAACGGTATAGTATTGGAGTGTCGTATCTCGATAAAACTTTTATAGCTTTATCGTAACTACTAGTTAGTGCTTTGATGTCAGAGCTTCTAGCTGTGTGAAATAATATTGGCTCGTTTTTACAGCCTTATATTAATTTTTATCATAGTGTAAAAGCGCCTGTGGTGGCAGGTGTTTGTTATTATTAAATATATATTTCAGCTGTTCAGTTAAGCTTTCGACATATACGTTATTACTAGCATTGATTTTATTGTGACCTTATCAACAGCTGATGATTTTGGATCTTGGAATGGCATTTATTATATTGTCGAATATTCTGGACCACTGATGTTTGTATATTTATTAAACTCTTTTGGGTTAAGGTATATATTATCTGTGCTACATACTTGAATGGTTCTGCTCAATAGCATACTATCATGTTTATGAAAAGTATAAAATTCTGCATTTATGAGCTTATATCGTATAAAAAAAAAACCATCAGCCCGCCCGAAGTCAAATGCTCTTTCTTGATCTCTAGCAGAGCTGCTCCAACTTGATTACCTTTGCTCCATGTCGTTGTTTTTATCTACTAGTTACGATGGCATACAAGTAAGATATATATATATATATATATATATATATTTATAAAAAAAGATAAAGGTGTGATAGTACATTGATTAGTATGAATAGAAGACTGAAAAATTTTTTTAAGATTAAAACTGTTCGAAATATTTACTATTTATTGGTTAAAAGTTTATGCTTATTTATTTCGTATTTGGTTTGAAATAAAAAACATTTTGATAATAAATAAGATATTCCAAAAAACATGTTTTTCATTACTATCTATACCATAAAAATATAAATATGCTACTTTGGTGGTTTACGATAGATAAATTTAACCTCTCAGCCCTCCCTTTTACCTTTACTAATATATTTCCAATACCAGGTCGAGGCTCTATTTGTGGTTTTATGTCCCACGTTTATCGCAGCATATAATGTGTCCGGAAGGCATGTTATCCCTATGATCTCATATATATTAGTTCAAGGGCTTCTCGATATTGAAAAGATGCATAAAAACTGCTAATACATTTCTATACTGCGGCAGATTGCCTATGCAGTTATAACCTCATGTACACAAACGGTTTGAGACCAAAATTATGAATATGATGACTAGCCCGTTTTGACACCGCCCGCGATGTGGTTGTATGTCTGCATAAACTTGTTAGCCATTGGCTTTCGTCGGACCTCACACATCCCAGAAACTGCTAATCCCAAATGCATTTTACAAATTATCAACCTTTTATTTCATTATTCCAAAACCTTAAACCTTAACCACATACCGTTGTAAAAACAATCGAAAATTTGAACTGACTACAAATGAATAAAATTAAGTTTTACATATATATTTAAACCATTAATTTATAGGTATTATAACGTATATCGTGCTGAAATTTCGCCACGGAGACGCGGAACAGTCCAATATATCGTATGAGGTCGCCCACGCGTAATAAATAGATGATAATAAATGATAATAAATACCGAGATCAAATAAAATAATAAATATAAGTGTTCGGTAAATTATAAATAAAATACAGTTGTGCCTGAACCAGCTCCTCAGGCTGGGTTAGTGCACGAGGGCGCCAGTCCGTTTTTACAAAACGAACGAAAATAATAACAATTCAGGGGAGAAATCACGGGACAAAATTTTGAGCGAGAATGTATGTACCAAGCGGAAAGACAACCAAATAAATATAATGAATAAAATAATAAGGAATAATATTACTAAAATATATCCAGGAAATAAATAAACAAATACTGGCTATCACTGGATTTCTTTTACTAAATTATTCAATTCAAACATATTTATAAACGCAACAAATATTACAATACCAAGAATAATTTAAGATTATCAATTCTCTATGATAAATTTTATTAAATAGAAATATGCTCAATTTACCCATATAATAATAATAAAAATCAATTTAAATTATATTACTAATTATCCAAATTACAAATTAAATTTTTACTCTTTAAACTCAATATTAAATTTATACAAATAAAATAATAATCTTTTCTTTATTATAAGTTTTTTACTCTGGGGAGAGATAGACACGGGAACTCAAAATTCATTTGGCAACACTGGGTTGCTTACCATTAAATTTTAACATAAATTTTACCCAGAGAAATAATAATGTAAATACTCAAATATAATTTTAAAATACTAGTACAAGACAAGGAGCCACATGCTATTCTTGTCTAATCCTTTAAGGAATTTATTCGACGCGTCTACGTGCATGTGCACTAAGCCCTGGGACACGCCGAATATTCAACTTATTATTACAACAATAACTCAGGTTCAATTATTGATCAATTATTTATCGCGATCAACTCTACCGAAGGTCCAGCGATAGCCGAGGCAACAAATGAT
>OZ024711.1:8096623-8183981 GCA_964016945.1 Microplitis deprimator | reverse complement strand
GATAATAAATTAAATAATATTTCCCTTCAATAATTATAAACATAATAATTATTAACCTTTTTAACAATAAAATAATAACTATTTCAGTGAACCACGTGGCTGGAGAAAAATATGGATTTTTATCCCCACTATATCGACTTACTCTCCCTTCGGTCGATATTTTCATGTATGTTCTACACACACACGTGTGCTACTGACTGAAATGAAAATATTGATCAAGTACATAATATTCAATACAATTATCAATACATAAATATAAACATAATAAACAATAATATCAGTAAATTCATAATTAAATGATTAATCAAATAATATAAATATTTAAATAATAATAAATTATTGCAAATAAATGCGCTTTATAGTAGCTAGGAGGTGTTGTTAAACTCACGGTGCGATAGGAAAGCGCGCGCAGCGATTCACGTTTGAATCGCTACGTGACAGTATCTTGGTCGTCAAAAGTAAATATACAAACTCAATTTGTGGGTGGGAAAAGACTAAGTTTCAACTTCCATCATTCTATGAATGCCTGTTGCCTCGTGCGCTCTCTTTTCCGATAATTTACTATAGTCATTAACATAAAAAAGTATTCCTATCACGTAGCTATTCTCCACTAAAATTCATTTCACGTTTTATTTGAAATTGGAATTAACTTCTGAAATTCTCTTCTTGAGTTATCTTATGACTATTTTAGTAATGTAAAAATACATCTATATGTATCTTTGCTATCTTTTCTTTTACGAGACTGTATCACTTCACTTATTTTACCAATATCACGAGAAGTGACTCCCTTGTGATATTAAGTGGAACAATTGCTACTGTGGATAGTCTGGTGTATCGTAAATTCGCTCGTGAAGCACCACAACGATATAGAACTTTTTTTTTACAGCAACGTCTAATAACAATATCTTTATGTTTATAAAAATTTATTATTCTTTTATGTCATTATTTATTGTAATTATTTCTATAATATTTTGCTTTGAAGAACGTATAATTTCGTTAGATGAATACTTTCTCTGTCTTTTTTTTCTTTTCGTTTTTAAAGTAGCAAACTTTCTCATATTTTAAGAACCCAAGGGAAAGTACTAAATTGTGAATAAAAGAAAGAATGGTCGGGTAATCTTGAATAGGAAGATGCAGGAAAGTTGAACAAGGTCTATGTTTAATTGCAACGATGAAAATTTGTCACAGCTGAAGATAATAAAAGTTTACAACCTACCATCTGCAGTAAGTGAAAATAACTAAAATATTAGTTTCTACGAGCATTAGTACGCCGTCAATTTAAATCATATAAACATATTATGAAACTTTATCAATTTTATAGGCATGATGTGCAAAGAAAGTTCGAATAACAAAGAAAATAAGCAACAAAAAATAATTTAAAACTTTTCTAATATAAAAGATCAATTTCTACACACTTTAAAAAATTTGCGAAGTGAACGTGGATTAAATGTAGAGTGAATACGGAGCAGATGACTGTTCATTTATTTAATCCCCGCAAAATTAAATTGACTCCGAAGCTGAGTTGATTTTAATATTAGAACTCCGAGTCGAAATGAATGCGGATTGAAAGAAAATTCAGAATATTCCGAAATCACTCTGATAAAAAGACAAACCTTATTTACTCTGTATGTGGAGTGATTTGTTTTTAACTCCAGAACTCCGAGTGACAAAATAATTTTAATTTAAATAAAATCCGTAATCACTCCGAATTCACTCTGGAATTTTTACAGTGCAAAGAATTAAAAGCGTGACATTGTTAAGTCAATAACTACAAAAAAATAGTAGATGTGGAAATATTTCGAGCTAATTATGTTGTCGATTCAAATTCTTTTTTAATTGAGAATTTTTCAACAATATGAAATGTTTAAATATAAAAAAGGTTAATAGGCAAAATATAAAATATTTGTAAGGTACAGTGAAATTTTACAAAAACTGCATATTAATACGTAAATTTCGAACAAGAGTTTTTTTCTGAACAAGAAAATAGAAAATATAGGGTAGAGATACCGTTATTGGCCACTTGAAAAATTTAAATAAAATATTTTGTAAAATACGCAATACCATATTTTTAATTTCTTCAGAGGTACTTTTATCCCACTATTAAAATGGAAATGTTATTTTACTTTTTCATTAATTAAAATAAAGAATTAAATGTCCAAAAATGGAGCAGTGGCCACAAATGGTACCTCTGCCCTAAGTTTATAAACTGAAAACTGTCACAAATCAAGCCAAATTGATGCTAATAAATTTTGAGACTAAAAACACGCAAACTCATGAATAACCTAAGTACAAAAATTGAAAAATCAAAGAATATTTATAACTTGATATTATTCACGCACCGTGAATATGAAAAAATTGTGACATTTATCAATAACAAAAAATTTATATAATTAAGAATTCGCAACATATTTTGAAATTAATGTATTTAAAATTTAAATACATCTAATAAAGATTGTTTATTTAAAGCTAAGTAAAACTATATAGTTTCACTTTTATTCTTATTCATATGTATATTTTCGTAGAAATAACTCGGACAGTCGGCATGCTTGGAAATGATATTAATAGTTCAACCTAGTCTTCTCAGGCGACGATCGCTAGGTCTACAGTTAACTAGTGGGTGGATGTCGTAAAAAATTTTTATTACTTTCTTCTCTTATCAATAAATAAATACTTCTTCAGGAATATGTAATATACACTGAAAAAAATGTGGTTATCGTAACCATCTGAAGTGTTGTTCATGGGGGATAGTTTTCATAACAAAATGTATCGTTAAATTGACAATACTAGATTGCTGCGTTCATTATCGTCAATTTTAAATAAAAGTACCCTCTTAAATTTGAAATAGTGAAAATAGTGACTGTTCATTGTTTACTAATGAAAAGTATGTCACTAGTTCAAATAGTGGTATAATTTTCACTGGCAATAAGTGACTGTTTACTGCCAAATAGTAATTTTCACTAATTTTCATTAATTCATTTTTAGAGAGTATCGTTAATTTAACCATACTATTTGGTTATATTCCTCATACTTAGTAATTTGCTGTTTTAACGAGTTCTATAGATTGCTATTATAGCAATCCAAATTGTGTATTTAGCTCTCCGAATGTCAGTATGGCACTTCGGATTCTGAATATATCAATATACGTATTGTTAACATTGCAATACACATTGCCGTAGCAACCATCTATATAGATAATTGATTAAACAAAAAATTCTATGGGTAATATAGCAATCAAAACTTTTTACGCAAATAAAGTATTGCAATAGCATTATTGTATATATACAGTAACAATCTACGATTTTTTAAACCTTAGATGGTTACTTAATCTGACGGTATTGTTCTTACAGCAATATTTTTTTTTCAGTGTATGTATATTTATACATAAGTAATAAAAATATTATTATTCTTATTCTCAATATACTCAATCTTATAAATGTGTCGTTTCTATTTGTAAAAAGTATCTCATCATTACCAGATAGTTTTGATACTTATATACTTGGTAAAGTATATGATAAAGTTTTATTTAACTAATTTAATAAGAAAGTACCAGAGAAGATGCTGATTCAAAAGTAAATAAATAAAATTCCTCATTATGTAATTTCTGTGATTTTATACATAATTTAATACGGCTTACATTTTTTTTTTTTTTTTTTTTTTTTTTTTTTATCAATAGTCATTATAATTTTTTTCTATCGCTTCTAGAAAAAATTTATATTCAATTAATTATGTATATTTGTTATGAAGAAATATTTTTATTAAAAATTTTAATTTATGTCGTTAATTAACTTTGATGAAGCCGTGAATTTAAATGAATTATTTCAATATAAGTGAGTGGCATTAATAAATATAATTATATTTGGATGGATAAATTAAACCCGATTATAATTACTGATAAAAACTATTGCATAATTGTAAATTGAATCTCAGTATTGAATTACTTTCATTGTTAGAAGTCTATATTAATTAGTTATTTTAATTAAAATTACTGTCATCAGAGCGCGCAGGAATATTAAATATATTTTAATATAGAATGCACACGATAAGCATTCAACTGATAAAATTATATTGCCACCATGTTTTAATTAAAATTATATAACAAAAAAAACGAAAAAAACAAAAAAAAATTGTGATTTCTGATACTTCGTTAAATATGTTAACATATTATTAACATAGATGCAAACAATCGATGTTGACGAATCGTTAATCATGTGTAGCTTCATTATTCGCATCATAACGAAGACTGCAGGCATACAATTAACATGCTTATGAATATGGAAATATATTTGCCGCTCGTGTAATCAACATAAATCTAAGTTGTTCCAGTTAAATCTCGATCGATTAATCATTGGTCGTACTTTATCAACTCATCAAAATGGAAATCGTATCTAATTCTATGTTGGTATAATGTCAATTTTCATAGGAGAGAGTGTCAATAATTACTCTTTGAATTGATTATAATTTAAGCAATAATTTAGCTAATTAATTATTCAAATAACCGTTTATGTTTATTATTGTTTATAAAATAAAATTTAACTATTATTTTTTCAAGAATGTTTTAGTGAAATTGAAAGATTATATTTTTTATTAATTATATACCTGAAGACCAGAACGTTTTTTGCGGAATGAAAATAAAAAAAACGAAATAAAAAGTAAAAAATCTACTGAATTTAGATTTCTGGAATGTTTCGTATAGGTACTAGTATACCAGCCGAAAATTGCAACCACCCCCAATTACCCTTTCAGTAACCTTGAAGCAGTCAAATTACAAAATTTTTTTTCATTTTCCTTGCGCGAAAAATGTCTCGATCTTCAGGAACATGATTGATTATACATAAATATTTTCAAATTAATTTCAAAATTTTATACAGAAATGATAATTTGAGAAATAATTTCAAATGTCATGAATAAATAAGCTTGCAAAGATACATTTGTATAATATAATAATACATTGATTTATGTACTTAAAAATTAAATCTCATTGATCGTAGTTTAAATAAAATAGTGAAATTAATGCCAGTAATAACTGGTACATCTATTCTTAAATGAAATATACGGGATTATTTAAATTTATTCTCATTTATAGCTGTCATAATTATTCTTATCAATATTTTATATTGAATGATTGTTTTGAGGTAATTCCAGATATTTTAAATTGATCATGCGATGAAAATAGTAATAACTATAGATAGCATCGTAAATAATAGACCTCTAACAATTATTTTGTTTTTATAATTAAAATTAAAATAACGTTTCCGATTGCTAGGCGTCTAATCAGTACCCAGTTGATGCTTTATATATTTTATTGATAAACTGATTTTAAAACAGATAATTATTAATTTTCTTACTAGTTAGATTGATGTATTGTTGAACCGGTTATTGTTATGAGACTTAATTATTATTGTTAATAAAAAATCTGGAGCCTGACTATACTGATATTTTGCTACTAACTTGATACTAATTTTTTTATTTTTCAATACGTAATAGTTTTTTAAGATTTGTCAGCATAATTAAAAGTTTAATTGTTCTAGAATTTATATAAAAAATTATGAGTGTGAATGTAGCAGACATCAGACAAATTTAAAATTATAGATAAATAGAGTAAATAATTTAAGAAATAATATTTATAAAAAATGTACTTATTAATTTCGAAATTTTTTAAATATGCATTTTTTTTAAATTTCATTTTATTAATTATTTACTCTATTTATTAATAATTTTAAATTTGACTGATGTCTGCTACATTCACACATAAAAAATTTTTCAATTTCTTTGTAGTATAGAAATCTCTAAAACTAATTTTGTAGGCTACTTTTTATGGCGACTGAGAGCTGGGTAGATACTTTGGATATTATTTAAAAATATGCATAGAAATATTTTCAGAAGTTTTTTATATGAGTGTAAATGTAGCAGACATCAGATAATTAATAAATTTTAAATAAATAAATTAATTAATTTAAGTAATGAAATTTTAAAAAATGCACGTACAAATTTTTCATTAATCTAAGTACGCATTTTTTAATTTTTATTCTACTTAAATTTTATTTATTTATTCAAAAATTAAAAAAATTTCCACCTGTCAGTTACATTCACACTCATGTTTTCTATGTGTATTTTTAAAATAATTGTTTCTACAAACATTGAATTTATTTAATTAAAAATAGTAAAAGAAAAAATCTCACTCACCAACTCTGACAACTACATGGACTGATTTCTTTCTTCTTCATTAAGCCAACAATTCATTTATTATAAATCTCGCAGTCTAGTGGTATATAAAAGTTATTTAAACTTCATAAATATTCACTTGCATATTTGAACAAGTATTTTTTTTTTCTGGTCGACTATAACCAAAAACAATTTTAGTCAAAACCATCGAATGAATTCTCGCCAATTTAATTTAGAACACAGATCGTAATATAGTTGCTCAATAAATTTAATGTTTTAATTTAATTAATAATTACATAAATCACTTTGATTAATTCTCCCTGTTTTTATTTGTTTATGATTTATGATTAATTATTTGATACTTAATGATGAAAATTGACGAGATATTTACTGTACCCTCAGACTCCTCAGTAAAAAATATGGCCGCCACATTTTTAATCATCTGTTTAATTACAATCAATATAGGGTGCGATAAATCGATATAATTAAACTCGACGACGAAGTTTCGAGTTATTTTTAAAATAGATGCCATTTTTGTTAGTTCAATTAATCTAGTCGATAGTTCCAGATTGTCGTTGCTGCTAATTAAGTAATAAATGTATAAAATAATTTATCAGTAATTAGTTTTAATAAAAAAATTTATTATTTGATCAGTGACGGGTTAAAAACTAATTATTGAATTATTAAGTCAAAAATAAATAAATAAATATTTTTTTAATAACTCAAATTAAAACTTCCAAGTAGTTGCGGTAAATTCAGGTTAAAAATTAATTTATTTCATTTAATTAACACTTGTTACTATAACGAGGTTATTAAGAAATTAGTTTATTGATTTAGTTGATTCTATTTTTTAATTGAGCCCTAAAAATCAATTAATTTCATTTAATATTTAAAATTTTTTGTAGTTAAATTAAAGTTTATTAAAAAAAAAAACTATTTTTTTCTGTCCGATGAATTTTTTAATTTTAATAATTGATCCTGAAGTTAGCAGTCAATTGAAAATTTTCAGATTTTTTTTCAAGTAATTAATTACAAAAAAAAAAACTAAAAACACGCGCATGTAGAAAATTAAAAAAGCTATAGGTGCAATTTTTTAAATATTTTTTTTTTATAATTTATCACTGTTTAAAAAATTCAAAAATTATCTAACGTTAACTAACTTCAGTATCATTTGAATGAGTGTGAATGTAGCTGACATATCTTTAATTTTTTCCAGTATATCCGCTGTAGAAATTAAAAATTTTTGGATTTCTGCTAACCTCAGAGTCATTGACAATTGACAATTTAAAAAACTTTAGAATAAATGAATAAAATGTAAAATGTAAAGAGTAAAAATTGTGTATATTTAGAAAATTGCGCGCATTTTTTTTAAATTTTATTATTTTAATTAATTTATTTGTTATTTTCAAATTTATAAATTGGCTCATGTCTGTTACATTCACACTCATATCATTTGAATAAAACATTTAATTACTTAAATAATTTTATATTTAAAAAAAAGTAACATAGAATTTTCAAATATTGGAATTTAATTAATCAATTCGATAAAGGTTAATCGATTAAATATTAAAAGTCGATTGTGACCGTAATAATCGATATAGTTCGATAGTTTTTAAAAAATAGCAGCCATGATGATTCGGATCAACGAACGTGTCCGTGTCAGTGATTTTAAAAGTAATAAATTTATCAATAAATTTTACATGTTAATTATATAAATAATTAAGTATTTAAAATAAAATTATTTACTCGTTCATTGATGTGTTACATTTAAAATTTAAATAGTGGAAATATATTTTGACGGTTTGAGATTTATTTGTGGAAAAGTTTCGATGAAAAAAGAAGTTAAGTGAGTTTAATTAAGTGGTAGTTAAATTTCGTGTTGTCAGTAATGTGAGTGTAAAATAAAATATTGGTGAAGTTTTATATAACTTTTAAAAAGTTTTGGATCACAGGGTTCATTTATAAATCAATCGAGGGCGAAGTAAAGAGGAAAAAAAAGTTCTCAGGTGCAGCCTTCAATCGGTAAGTGAATTATTTTTTGTCTTCATTATTATTACAAGCTCTTTATTTATTTATAACATTCAAAATAACTGATATGATTTATGTCATAATAACAAAAGATCAAGGATTTGTCACATCCTTGAATCAATTTAATGCTTAACTCAGTTTAAGTGCGAAATAGCTTCCGCTATAAACAATTTTTAAAAATACTTAATGAGTATTCTCTGTAAAAAATTAAAATAAATAATTAATTTCCACGGTCTCTTTCCTTCAGTTTTATTAAATTTTTTAGTCCCACGACCCGACCTCTTTTACCAGCATTAAAATATTGATTTAAGAGAAAAAAAAACTTTTTTTATTTAAATATATATTTAAAATAATCTACCGTTAAATGTCGCAACCTGACCTACTGTTTCATTACCAGTATTAGAATACCGTCTCATCCTCATCCTCCGCATTTATGAATCACGACTTTTCAAATTTTTTTTAAAATTTTACCGCATCCTAAAAGACACAAATAATGCATTAAACAAAAGTATAATTTAATAACAAGAAAGTATATATAAATCCATAAAATCAATAATTATAATTTCTCATCGTGATTTATGGAGCATAATAAATCACAATTAACGTTTAATTGAGCTATCATCATCCGTGTAGCGACACTTGGTATCGTAACTATTATTATTATATCAACAATTACACTAAATCTACAGCTATAGCAACAGTTTTGATACAATTGAACGACAATGATGATTGATCATCAGACAGTTTGTAAATGACATACTCAATCTCAAACTCATATATACATGTTCGTGATATAGTAGAGCATAGCATGCGCGTTGACGGAACAAGAGACGAAACAAGAGTTAAGAGTTGAGAGAGGATGTGTGACATTGAACTTAACTCGGTAATAACCATCTACCATGGTCAATCTTCATACAGATACTTTGTCACGGGGGTTAACACGTAGTAATAACAAACGGGAAACCAACGATACGTCAAGTTAGCTTTTTCCCCTTTACTTAACATTAATATATTATTATCATCTTGTTTATCACTTTATCATCACACCACTATCTTAATATAATAGTCTTCATTCATTTTTTTCTGTTTTCAAAATTTTTTTAACACGTGTTACTTAATTGCATACGTAATTTTCCAGTTTTTTTTAATATGTCTTAGATCTACTTATTTATTTTAAAAATATAAAAAACATTAAAAAATAATTTATGACACTAGGATATTTATTTATGGTTTTTGTTTTTTTTTTTTGCTACTTACCAGGTAGGCAAGTAAGTAAAATAATCCAGTACGATGACCCCATGTTTTTATTTTTATTACTTAATATAATATAGGAAACAGACGCGCACCAAAATATAATAATATTTATAAATAAAGATGTTAAAATAGTGATATAAAATTAGGATTATAAGTAATCTGGTGACAGATGACTATGTTTAGGTAAAAGGTCATTCGCGGTAAGCCAAATAGCTTTGCGGTAGTGTCTTAGTCACGAGAAGAAGTTGTTTCCGATAAATGTGTGGTCACCGGGAACACGCCGTAGATGTTATGAGACAAAGACAGAATAAAGAGGAGACCCAGGTGTATTTTTAGACCCCCGCACAAAGTTTCTCTATCACTGGCGATTCCGCGGTTACCCGCTTCAGGGTGACTGCTGTGGCTAAGAGAAAATTTGAGATGAGAAGTGGTGGTAGCAGTTGCGCGGGTAACAGACGAAGAGGTAGGGATCATACTCATCATGATCTAGTCCAGTCTTGTATTTTTATTATTTTTTTTTTTTTAACACTCATGAGTGTATACTTGACTTTAGTCTATTGAGCTTATAGCAGATAATAATAATAATAATAATAATAATGGAAGAAATTTTTAAATCTCGATTAGATATTCTTTGATGGTACTTCCTTTAAAAAAAAAATAAAAATTTAAACTTCAACACTCTTTGATGCGTGATCATTCAGGTCACGGACTCAGGTTTCTTAATGATAATTTTTTATTCATCTTTGTCTTAGGGTTTATATATAATTCTTGTAAGTTTTTTGTCAATTCTGCAAATTTTTAATTTATTTTAAAAAATTGATTTCAACTAATTTTAAAATTTAGTCTTACAAATTTTAAATGTTAAATTAATATTTAAGAAAGTAACATCTCTAATCTATTTTTATTTTCTAATCTTATAAATAAAAGTATCGTTTATTTATTGACTTCCTGTCATAATGATAGTTGACAGACTCAGATACTCTGAGTCTAACGATACTCAGATAATTTTTGAGTAAGTTTATTTTTATATATATTTCTCCCTTCATATTTCATCACAATCACTCTTAGATTCAGTATGTAGGTTGATATTATATAGACAAAAAATTGCTCTTTCGTTAAAAGCGTAAAAAAGTTTTCGAGATAGCATACGGTAAAATTGTAGTATAGCTTTTTTTTTCTCTTACAAAATACATAGTAGGGAAAAGAAAAGAAGTAAATAGAAACCCAAGGGGATATTTTGTAAGTATATCCATTGTGACTTATCGACTTGACTAAGATGACGTTGGTGATCGTACGACCTTAAACCACACCCAGTGGATCTTGGTATACGGTAAATGGAGTTGATCCATTTCCGATATCGAAGCGGTAGTATATGCCCTACCCTAGTACTGTGTAGCAACTCTAAAAGCTGCTGGTGTAGTAGTTTAATAGTCGGGTCATTACGAAATGTGCAGTTGGTTTAAATGTAGAGTAGAGATGGTATGCTTAGTATTCTCGTGATCCCTTTTACCTTAATGATAGTTATCGATCCATCTTTTAAAGTCAGCAGAATATTATCATTTGTACATTCATACATATATACATTAACACAATTACAAATGAAGTTTTATTTTTTTTTATTTTTTATTTATTTAATTATAAAGTTCAATGGAAATTATAATCAGTACATTAATAATAATTAAATGAAATAAATATTATATATTATCAATATTTATTCAACGGGTTATGTTAAAGTAATAATCACACAAAATTATCTAACCCCATAATCCCTACTTTGTATGTATATATTTATATATATATATATATATATATATATATAATATAAATATATATACACACAAATTAAATAATTTGTATCCTTCGTTTTTTATTATTATTATTAAAAGTCCACTGTCACATTTTATTAATTCCAACATCGGATATATTTATATTTATTTTTATTATACTTATATTTATATGTATTCATATTTATATATTTATACTTATTATTTATAATTATATTTATATCTCTCACGCATACTGTATAATAATAAATTTATAAATCGCAATGATTAGGAGGATTAATAACGATTTTATAACCGGTTTTATCTGGGTTAATTTGTAAATGCATTGTATAAATTGTAATATTACAATAAAATCCCAAATAATACGACATTCTATAAAATCGTTTAAATTAAGTTGCTCTAATTTATAATAAATTATTAAATATCTATTCACAAAAGTAAAATATTTACTAGTATTTATTTATTTTTTTATTAATTAACATCTATTGCAAACGCTCGTCGTTATTTATCGTTTTTATAACAATTATCATTCACACATTATCCTATTGATTATTTATAAATATTTAGATTTCAGTAAATAAAATGCATTCAAAGATTTTGTTTTATTATTCATTTTCTTTTTTACAAAAGTTTGTTATGGTTTATGGTCATTGAGTATTTGAATGTTATTGTTATTTTTTTTACAATCTAATTACTCTTAATCATAATGAACAACTGTTTACGGAAGATTATTTTAAAATTATTTATATATTTAAGTTATTAGAGGTCGTCTAATTTTTTTTTTATTGTTAGTTAATGAAATAAAGATATAAATGAATAAAAGTTTATAAATTTTTTTTTAAAAAGCATAAGACGTTATAGAATTATCAATAGATTATTAAAAGTGTATTAAGTAAAATCTGGCCATCAAATGCTTCGATAGTGTTACCGTAATTAATTAAAATATAAATTTAATAATTGATTTTTTTTATCAATAATTTGATTGATTTAAAAAATTAATACATATATTCATATAAATCATTTGTCATCGTGCAAAAACTATTTGTGACAATTTCTTACAAATACTCAGATTCGTTGCAACTATAATAATGATTATAATTATTTTGATATAATTATCATACTACTGCACACACTTCTAAGATATGACTTTCATTCACTTTTATATACATATCTGTTATTATTATTTTTTAAATACACATTTCATTAAATTTCTCCATTCAAATTAATAATTATTAATTTACTTTTTTTTCGTTAATTAATTAACAGTTAATTTATAGACATTTTTTAATTATGCACATCTTATTGAAGACTGTTATTATTCAGTAATAATATTTTTTTATAATACATAAACGCACTCATGATACGATAGTCGGGATTGTGTATGTCGAATGTTTATTGTTATTATTATTTTTTAGTTACTTGTTTTTAAATAATTATTTTCGAATGTACAAATGTAAAGGCTATCTGTGCATTATCGCATAAGTGTATTTTGTTTCCCACATGAAACGATAATTGTTTTTTAATTTCTTCATTTGCATTTAAATTATATTAGATTTAACAATAGTTATAGAGGATAAACAAAGAAAAAAAAGAGAAGTTATCTATGTACATACACAGTTTATAATAATATTTTTTGCTTCGAAAATCATGAGCATTGTCCTTAGACTTAGCTTTTGATACGCGAAGGAACACTTGCGTGAGAAAATTTTTTAAGTTAAAAATTATCATTAAGTATGAGGTGAGTAATGATTCAAAAATGTCGGTAATATTTTTAACTGGTTTAAGTTTTTTTTTTTTTTTTTTTTTTTTTTTTTTATAACACATATTGAGCTTTATCATCAAATATCAAGTACTAATTAAATCTACTCTGTTTTTTTTTTAAATCATAAATTATATTTACTAATTAAATCTATCGACGTGTCTATTTAAAAATAAATTAATTTGCTATTATAGTTAATCATTATTGAGGATAAAAATTATTTAAAGAAAATATTTAAAAAATATTAAACCACGTCATGATTGAATAAAAGCATAAAACATATACAGCGTAATAATTTGTTGATATATATTTTTGGATAAAAGTTATAGTGTCAAGTAGCATTAATTAATAAATCCAGGCATCATGAAATCAGTCTCGATGGCTCTGGTGTCAGTCTAGGACAATTTATTAATTCATTCGTTGCTGCATGCCGTTATTTAACTTAGGCCACATATATTTACCTTATTACTCTTTTAAATTTAAGGTAAAAGTAATGTAAGCGGTTATCAATCGTTCTAGTTATGCGCAAAGCATAGACATATCTCTATCCTCATAATTTTATAATTTCAATATTTACAATAATTGTCGACAATTTTATTTGAATTTACTTTTTTTCCTCTCATATTATATTTTAGATTAATTGATTATTTGTTTATGTTTTTTTTTTTTTTTTACTCGTCTTATTAATTACATTAGATTAAGGTAATCCACTAAATATATATTATATATTTATTTTTATTCATTTTAAAAACTTAATGTAAATATTTAATTTTAAAATTTGATCGACGATAAATATTGTATTAAAAAAAAAATTGATCGTATAATTTATAAATAATGTAAATATAAAATCTTATAAAATAATTATTATTATTAATATTTATTGGAGTACCCTAATCTATTTATCGAGAGTATGGATTATTAACATTGTCATAAAACCCATAATTAAATACATAATATGTAATTTTCCGGGAAGATCTTGTCTGTCGACTGTTTATAAGCTAGTCAGAGGAAATAACGAGACCACTACTGGATTGTCTAGATTTGTTAAATTACACGGCTTATAACGTCGTAGGTGCTTGACGGTAAAGAGGATTTCCTTTAATTGGAAGCATGTGAGCCTCTGAATTAAATACCCAATCATCCAGGCTTATAAGACTGTCATCACTGAAGAGTAGATAGAGATACTGAAATTTTAAAATAAATATATCAATTACTTATATATAATATTATATTATTTAATTTAATTTCTTTATCAATGGATTTTGTAATCGTGGATTAAAAAAAAAAACCAATTGATTGATTTCAATACAGGAATAATTAAACTCCATTAGCTAAGCGGCTTTTATTGAAGTACGTATATTTGATTCCATTATGAGACTATGAGAGCTATGATAGTTAATGATGATGGTTAGTACGATCTAGTGGGATATACTTTTCATTGGCTTTAGCTTTTTATTACCGTACATGAAAACTACTGCTTTTTTAACGGTCATCGACTGATAGTGAACCCTTAAAATTCAAATTATTTTTTACTGTACTCAATAATAAATTTTATCTACAGATCTCAACTCAAGATACCACTGTATAGATATTATATTTGAATATAAAAATAATGATAAAAAAAAATAATAATAATTTATAAGTAAATAGAGAATCAATAAATTACTTTATCGTGATTTAATACGTGATTCTAGGGCGCTCTGAAAAGTAAAAAAAAAGTTGTTGGGTTCTTTAGAGTCTGTATAAATGGATTACCTTGAGTGTTTCGGCAAAGAAGTAACTTTGCTGAACGTCATCTTTTGCTGAGTCCACTGAATACACATTACTGATTCCTGTGAATCCTCCTGGTACACGACAATGCTTTTCCAAAGCTTCTACAGCTTCCCAACCCCACTCACGGTATTTAGGATCTTTTGTCAATCGCCACAGTATGAAGTAAGACTCAAAAGTCTAAAGTATATCGGATAAATAAAATGTATATATTATTTGTGATCCATTTAAATTATTAAATATTTTTATGATAAAATAATAATAATAATAAATTACCTCTGGTCGTAAAATGTAGTATTTTTCACCGTTCTTCAAACATTTAGCTTCTGTTTTGTCGGTGAAATGGAATGTTTCAGGACCGAGTTTAGTAACACTACGGTCATAAGACTCATGGCAAGTTCTTGTTAGTTCGGCAGCATACGCCATATGATTTTTAGATTCATCATTTTCCATCGCTTTTGCACCAAGTGCAAACATTCCACCTATTTTAATAAATAATAACTTTTATTTTTTGTTGTTGTTAAGATAGGCGTGAAAGTAGATAGAAGATGATCATTTTTTATGATTGAATTTTATTTTAATATTCATTTGCAAATATATCTGCGCGGTAATGGAACAAATATATAAATATGAGCAAATTATGACGAAACGTCGTATGTAAAATAAAATAAATGAACTACCAACTTCATTAATAGGTCAGAAAGACTGTGGATTATTTAATTAACGGCATTATGACAAGTCGCTTTAAAACTTCTCTACACAGTTGAAAAATTTGTGTCAAATAATTGACACAAAATATTTAACCATTGAATTTTTATACACAAGAACACAAAATTTTCAACTGTATATGTACAGACAGCTCTATAGCATTTCTCCACCTAAAACATATCTATCGTAAAATAAAACTATCCTTGAATTGATTACTCCAAAATATCTCTATCCAGAACAATTCTCCTCAAACTTAAGCTTTACTCCGAAACTTCTAATCAATGACAATACTATCCGAAATAACACTATTTATTATCGATTTAACTAGAAAATCATCATGAACTGAGAAAATATGTTGGTTGACATGGAAATTCACGTGTTTTTTCAGTTACCGATGATTTTTCAGTTGTCAATAATGAATAGTCTTATTTCGGATAATCTTGTCATTGATTACAAGTTTCGGAGTAAAGCTTGAGCTTGAGGAGAGTTGTTCTGGATAGAGATGTTTTGAAGCAATTAACTCAAGGATAGATTTATTTTACGATAGACATGTTTTAGGTAGAGAATTGCTATAGAGTTTTCTGTGCATAGAGAGGTTTTGAAGCGACTTATCATAATGCCTAATTAATTACAATAAGACCGATTATAAAATAAATTATTTTGATTATTAAAAATATAAATATTAATATTAGTCGCTGTGAATTTAAAAATATTAAATTCTTTTAATGTTAATATTAAATACTAAAAAATTACATGTATTTTTGGGTAAAGCTGATGATTGCTTAAAAAACTGAAAATTTTTTTATAATACCAAGAAAAAATGAACAATTATCATTTAACAAAAAAAAAAATAAATAATAAATTAACTTATTAATTTAAACGCTTTTTAATTAACGAGTCTCAATTATATTTGTAAACTTCAAAGTTATAGATTATATTTAAGCTTTAGTTAGTCAACATCTGTTATATCCACAGTTCTCATATATTTAATTAGTGATTGTCGTAAATTAATTTATCTCGTAAGATAGGCGGTGGGTTCTGTAAATTAATTTAAAGTTTACAAGTACACGTTTTGATCAATTTTATAAGTTATTAAATGATTTTAGAACTTCCTGGATATAACTTGGAATTAATGGAAGTTTAATTAATTGAAATCACTTTGTTGTAAAAATTAATTAGAGATTAATGTTAATAGTATTGAAGTAGCATTGAAAGTAATAATAGTATTTTATAAATGAACTTACCAGCAAAACAAGCGAGGTGACCCATTTTGTGTTCAACTTTATCATATTTTAAATCAGATACATAAGTTAATCCTCCGGGTGATTTAAAGATCATGTGATCAATTATTGCATTAATAGCTTCTTCATACATTTCACGTGCTTCAGTATCGTCTTTACCAGATTGAATCCACGCTTTCAATAAGTACTCATAGAAACTATCACCCAAAGCCCCAAGAGATATATGATCTGCCGAAAAAAAAGTAATTTATTATATTACATAAATAATAATAATAATAACAATAATAATAATAAAAGTGATTGATTAATTGAAATTTTTATAGGAGAATTTATTGATAAAATAGCGCGTGCGTGCGTATGTGTGTGTGTGTCTGTGTGTGTGTTATAACACCCCGATAATTGTGATATATGTTACACATTAGAGAGGGCTAAGAAAAAATAACCGATATAGGGCCTAGAGGGATGTGTTGATGATAAATTTCAGTGATTGTCGATCGTATGTAATCTTTATACAATAACGTACGGAGATCCGGTTTTTTTTTAAGATATTGCCAGCTATCTTCTGGCCCTTCGAATTATTAGTAATTGATCATCTGTGCCACTGCTACCACCACCACCGTGTCGACCAATCGTTTTAATGTGAATTAAAATTTATTTGATTTCTGTATTTATCCGTCGATGATTTATTAAATTAAATTATAGTAATAAGTATATGGGGATATTTATAATGTTTTATATTATTGAAAAAAAGGGTCACTAAATTTTTAATGAGAAATAAATGTTCCACCTTTTACGCTTTATATATATTATTTTAACTACTATTTAATTTGTAGCTTTGAATAAAAATTAAGTTAAGTTTAATCCTCAGATCGAAGAAAATTAAATTAAATTAAAATTAATTGTGATACTTATTTCCACTTCATTATGCTGCATCTATTAAAATTGAAAAATCGAAAATTAGGGGCAGTGTGATCTCAAAAAAATTTCGAATTTGATATTAAAACGACGGAGAAGACAACAATCAAAGGGAAGGGAAAAGGAAAAAGCAAATAAAAACAACTGGTGGATGATACTGCTTGTATTTTTTGTAGCAAATTATACTCGCAATCTTTAGAGCCATGAATTCAATGTGGCCAATATAAAAATTGGGCCCATGATTCATGTGCCGGTGTTCACAACAAAATTGTGCGAAGCTACACGTGTGATCTTTGAAAATAACTAGAAAACAATTGTATTTTAATAATATAAAAAATCATTTTAATAGCCTGCTGCGATATAATTTTAAAACGTAATTTTATTATCTTTAACTTTCTTAATAAATTATATTTAATGAACAGTTGTGGCGGTCTATTTTAGCCCTCATTATATAAGAAATTTCGATAAGCTTATTATCCGTCCGAATTTATTGACGTATAGAAAATTTTGAGGGGCCCACTCTGCCCCTCCACCCTTAAAATCTGGACTTTTTCTTTAAGTTCGATGAAAAGGAATTTTTTTTTAACCTTTATATTGGATTTAATTCTATTGCTATTAAACGATAATCAGAGTGACGAAAAAAAGGTGTTTTGTTAGAGTGGTGGGCAATTAAAAAAAAATGAATAAAATTAGATTCAGTACTTACGTAATCCCCACTTGCCAGTTCGTGGATGAATGAAATTAGGATATAAGCCTTTGGGTTTTTCAAGACTCCTCAATGTCGATCTCACGTGTTCGACTTTACTCTTGAAAACCGGATTGCCAGTTATATCACTCAGATATGAGAACTCGAGATGCATAGTACCTAACTCTGAGAGGATACTACAGCCACCACTTGCCCAACCGTAGTTTCTACTCATCTGAAATGTTATTATATCGATCATGATATTAAAATCTTTATTCATATTTATATACAAGTATATATATAATTAAATGTAGGTATAAATATATATTTTATTAAATGTATTGTTATAGCTAGATATATACTTGTCATTGGATTCAAATAAATTACATTTCACGCTTAAGTGATTGTAAGAGTATAAAGATGGATGAATAAATTGGTTTTACTTGGAAGTTGTGAAATTGATGAAGGCTAAAAAATTTAATAATAAAAAGAGAAGTAAAAAAAATGATTGGATAGATTGAACAGAAGTGAGAATAGACTTGAGAATAAGCATAATCATTTTATAATTCAATCTGGCCAATTAAGACGTCGACGGTAATTTCTCAGCGGAGATAAATGAGTAAGGAATCTAACTCTTCCGCGAGCTTCTCATATTTTAACTTCTTTTTTTTTTTTTTTGTTATTTTTTATCTATTCAATTTTCATGGAACGTTTATTTTATTGGAAAATTCCTTGATACCTTGATAATCTTCTTAGCTTTTTTTTTTTTTTTTTTATAAAAATTATAATAGCTATTGAAGAATTTTGATTGAATCGGTGGTAATTTACTGCAGTTGACTATTAAATCGTTAGTGGTATAGAGAGATATAGAAATAAGTTAATTGAAAAAACTAGTGAGAAATTCCCAGATGTCGAGTTGCAATTAAAACTTCATCTACCCATTAGTTATAATTATAACGAATATTCACGTTGCTAGAAAATTTATGTAATGAATGCGAAGAATTGGATTTAAATATATATATTCGTGATTATATTCATTATTATTTAATTGTAATTGATGTTTAATATTTTTACTAAAACAATGTAATTTATTATTAATTTTGTATTCATATTGGATATACATAATGATTGCATGTTTTAAAAATATTAAAGCAATATAATGTAAAAAAATTTGACTTAAGTGATACTTGTCCATCAAATCTTGAAATAGAACTAATTTATAACAATTTTTTTAGTAAAGAATAAAAAACTGTTTATCGGAAAAATTTTTATAGAAAATCATTTTTATTTGTTATTTAAAATGAATAAAAAAAATAATAATTATTAGAATATTTATTTGATTGAAGTTTTTCATCTAAACATGGGAAAAATGGGAAATTTTTAACACAAAATTGAAGAAAATTTATATAACACTATTATTATTGCTTCGAAAAAGATGCGCATTTTAGAGTTTTGCGTAAAAAAAAACTAACAATAATTGGTAGTCAGTAATAATTACTAATTAAAAATCGGTAACCATAAACACCGCAATTGTTAGTTTCTACCAAAACAAAAAATTAGTTTCTACCATAACAAAAATAAAAAAGTTAATTTATTTTTGAAATATTTTAATAAGAGAGTGCTTTTGAACAAGAGTTAATTAAATAAAGGTATTAATGTAAATATTTACCCCAGTATGAAGGTTGATAAGGGAATGAGGGATTCCCGTTTCTGTTTGAAAAGCTGGTAGCATTCGCTCACCAAGTTGTACAGCCTTGTCTCGGAACATAACATCTCCTGTGAGTGCGTAGTTAGTTAATAAACTTCCCATGAAACGAATATTAGCTTCGAATAGAGATATTTCTGAATTCTGAAAAATATATTTAAAAAAACAATAAATAATTAAGTGCAATGAAAATGTCATATTAATAATTATTAGTTTAAAAATAAATTGATAAATAAGTTAATTAAAGTTGTACTCCAGATAATTAAAAAACGAATTTAATCCATTAAATTTCATATAAAGTATCTAATAATAAATTGATAAAATACTTTAATCAGCGTATTTTTAATTATTTATGATGATCATTGAATAACTGATACGTTGAATATAATTTATACTCCAATTAAGCGTACAAATGTTGAGTCATTAAAAATAAAATGATATATATATATTTTTTTTATTCAACCATACGTTAATAATAAAAAAAAAAAAAAATAATATGTAATAATAAAGAGATGAATGAAATGAAATAGCGATAAAAAATTTTGTCCGTATAAACATCTATGGGAAGAACGTCTTGATTTTTATTTTGAAGCTGTCAACGTTAAATCGCGCGCTTGTAAAACGATGAAGAGTTTTTTTATTTTTTTGTTTCACGTATGACGCCGGAAGCGTCGATATATAAAATAACATTTTATTTGTCCAAGTAGATGTACTCTTCTCTACTTCTACCGTCATCATCACCACCTATACCATCGTCGCTTCCTCTTCCCGCTCAATTTATTTCTCTCTCAGGTCCAGCAAATATTTTCCAAAGGTGCGGTTTGTTAAAATGTTCGTTTTAACGATGTCACCGTCACTTCATCAATACAATCTATATCTATCGTATTCTCTATATATTTTATTATTTGTTTTATTATTATTTTCTATCCGTGTATACATTCTGCAGACGAAGGATGTTAGATTAAAAGAGAAAAAAAAGTAGCACGAAAGTGAATGAGGTAGACGTTGTTTGTTTATTCGAGGTAATAATGAAGGAGTCTCGACCTCAGTTGATGTAGGGTGAATTATCGACGTGGCAATTAACAGATACGCCTTCTCTTATACTCCCTTTTACTATTACTACTACCACCATTACTTCTCCTTTTTCTTCTTTCTCTTCTGTATTTCTTTCTGCTTCCGCTCTCTCGTTCTTTAGTTAATTAGGAAATTAAAGTTTGCCATTGAATATACAAAGGAAATGATTTGTGACGATTACTTACTCTTATCAGCAATTTCATTTTAAAATAATCTATTGACAATTCAATTAATCATTTATAAAGCATTACATTAATTTTCTATTCAAAAAGTTTTAAATTTAACACACGGAGAAAAAAATTAAATGGCATTTGAAATTGTAAATGCAATAATTTACAATTTGAAACCATTATCAAACAGGAAAAAAATAGATTTTTTTATTACAATTTTTGAGTACCCTATTCTGTCCGACTATCCTTTAAAACAGCGTTCGTAAAGTAAAGTAAAAATATCCATCCATAATTTAGTTTCATATGAAGCAAGTCATCTGGTTTCAGAGGCTCTAATGGTGCACTTTGGTTAAAAGTATTAGCTCACAGCTATTAGTGCACACTTAGTTATTTAATATCTATCTCTTATTCTATTTTTATCTATGGTGGATATTAATTATCTTATAATTGCACTCATAATATCTCATTTAATTTTTTTTTGTTTTATTATTCTATTCTTAATGCCACTGAGAATTAGTGAATTTTATTTTATCCTTTATTCTGTCCGATAAAGGGGTAAAAAAAAATTTAATGAAGAACGGAAATACGTATATAAAATAGAGAAAAAAGTACGTGTGCTCACATTAATTAGTTGCCATTCGTGAAAAGCAAAAAAAAAAAAATTTATAGAGGGAGTTGGAATGAGAAATATTCTCTGTGCTTTGTGGAAACCGGAAACTGCCGGTTTGAAGATGGAATCAAGGGAAAGAAGATTGCTAGAGCAGGCTCGCTGTAATAGTGCTGAGTTGGTATTATTAACATGAAGGAAATGCTAGGAAGAACATCTAAAGAAACTAAATTTAAAAAACATAAATAAGTAAATTAAAAATTACTTTGAGTAAATATTCGTAATTTAAATTATTTTTTTATTTTAGTGTTTTTAAACATATTATATTTAGTAAACAGTTATTAACATTAACTAATTGAAATATGAGAAAGATATTTAAAAATTTATTTTTCTGATATGGTTTAAATTTTCAACTCTAATAAAAATTGACGGGCGTTGAATAAAGTATAAGTTTTCTTATTTAGACCAAGACAGAGTACTTCGAAAATAACGTTTTTATTTTGGTAAATTTTTTAGGTCTGCTCTTTTATCCCTGGTACTTCATACCACTGAAAAATTCATAACAATCGCACGATAAATAAAAAAATTTTTTTTTTTTTTTACTAAATTTTTTACTTGAGCCATCATGCTTCGAGTACCTCATAGTGTCTCACCTCTTATGATAGATATATTAAAATTGATTTTTTTGAATATACACATCTAATGATATAAATTCACATGATATTTAGCATTTATTTCATTAGAACAATTCATGCAAATGGTTTGTAGGGAACTTAGGTAATAAAGTCTGAAATGAAATAGCTGCCCGGGTCGAAAAATTTGATCTGATTTTAGTCTAACAAGACTCTATTTAGACTAATTGGTCTTTATTTGAACTAAGTGATGTGTCTTTAAATTTTTATAAAAATTTTAAGCTGTCTTCGATCTCAAGACAATCAAAAACAGACTAAAAAAACAAATTATAGGCGAAAAAAAGTCTAATTTTGGTCTGGATAAAAACAAAAGACTGCAAAATATTTTGAGAAAAAAGGTTAATTTTGATCTATAGGCAACCAAAATCCGACTGAAAATTATTGAAAACATGTCTGAAAATAGTCTAAATAAGGAATAGTCACGGAAAAAATAATATTTGAAAAATTACAATTTTAATAGTAAAAATAATCTTATCGAACTCGAAAATATAAAAATTGCCGCTCATAGTCTAATTATTAATAAATATTGTAAGAATTACAGTATAAGCTACAATTTTTATACTTTCGAGTTCGAAAAGATTGTTTTTGTCATGTCAACCACGGAAGTTGAATTTTCGAGTAACATGCAGAGGGCGCAAACTATACGATTTCTGGCAATCTATAGTTTAGTTAACTTTCCTCGAACTAGTATCGAAAAGTAACTTCTGTCTCTCTCTATCTGTCCCTACATTCCTACACGACTACTAAAATACGCTATAGATGAGTCGGATTATCTTTTAATTCGACAAACGTCCGCTAGGTAGAACTTTTAAATTAAATAAACATTAACTAAACATTTTTGACTGTTTTTTGTAATATCGACTTCCACCGTCGATATGACAAAAAATTTTGTTCGATACTTTATGCTCAAAGGTAGGAACCCTTACAGACTTGAAGTGCAGGCACGCGTTTGAGGCTATGGATACATTCTCATCAAGACCTCGTACTATATCCGGTCTCGCTTCGCTCGACCGGATAACTAACTCAGTCTTGCTAAGAATGCGCCCATAGCCTCAATGTCGTGACGGCACTTCAAGCCGTCAGAATCCCTACCATTCCGCATACGTATCGAAAATAACTATTTTACTGTTAAAACTGTAATTTCTAAAATATTATTTTTTCTGTGACGGACAAAACTCGACTGAATTTCACATGTTATCTAAATACAAATAAAAAGTATATATTTGAATAGAAATAACTTTAAATTTCGATTTAGTTCAAAACAAATCACATTTTTCGACTCGGGTGAATAATAGTTTAATATGCAATCGGCTACAGTTTGAAAAATGACTAAATAAAAATATGAATAAGTAATTATTAATTGATAATTTCGGATGGATTATTAATAAAAAAAAAAATCGCTATAGCGATTTATAATTTATATTTATGTCCCGACAATTTCGTCGCGCTTAAGTAATTTAATTCAAATATTTATTTCCGGAGAGTATATATTTAGAGAAAAAAATTTCAAAAATTTTATATAAAAAGAATATTATAGTGACGATAAAAACTTTTATGAATGTAGATCATTTTTAACATTCCCCCATGAAAAAAATTTATAAAAGAAAATGTGTTATGGGGGTTGTTAAATTACAACGTAGTAATATGATAATAAATGTCAGAGAAAATCAGATCCTCTGTATACATCATAGTTCACACGTCCTTAGAGAATATTACGAAATATAATCGTATCACTTGGTGTAATGATAGCAATTTATTTTAATATTTCTTGATCTAACGTGGGTCAAGAGGTAAAATAAATGGATAACTAGTTTTATAGAGCTGAGAATATAAAAAAATATAAAAAAATGTGAGAGTAAGGAGTTACAGTAAAAGTAAGAGATAGTGTGGAAAAAGGGATCAAGACGAGGGATGACTTGGTGATGTAGTGAGTAGAGAGAAAATGGGAGCTCGGAAAATGTCGGATCAAGATAAGCCATATTGCTTCGTTTGGATCAACGTATATATTTTTTTGAGGATTAATTAAGATTACCGAAATAATGTATCTTAAAATTTATATAGCCAGGCTACTATTTCACTTATATACAAGTGATTTAATGACTATTGCATTTTTTTTTTTATTCCAAATACTATAATCCTTTCATACTTATATTATTTGTTTAATTCATTTTAAAATTAAACCAGCAATATCTTCGTCCGCTTTGCTGCCCACCAATTAAATTAAAAAAAATGTATATATCTTTTATTGGAAAATTTCTAATTTACATTTAAAGTTATTGAAATGAAGGATCTTGAGTAAACTATTAATTCTTGGATACAGCTTAGGATTTTTTTTATTTTATGATGTTAGTTTTAAGTACTATCAAAATATTTATTCATTTTTGAGGTTCGTTGTCACAAAAAACAAAAACCTAGATTTTATTAATAAGTTTTAATTTATTATACTGCAATTATTATAAATGAGGAGCGATATATAGGGGAAGGGGGGAGGGAAAGCTGGGGGCAAAATGGGCTCCCCAAAATTTTTGTTCAGTTTAAATGATTTATGAACAAGAAACCCTTGCACAGTGTTTGAGATTGTGGTTTGCTTTTAACACGTCTAAATAGAAAAATTTTCTGAATTTAAATTTAACAATTAATTTTTTTTTGCACACCTCGAACGCGAAGCAGAGAGGTTATACTTTATAACGAACTTTTCAAGGTCACGCGATTTTTTCAAAGCTTACACATAATCTAGAAGTTGAACCGAGACCATGTCAACGGCACGCCGAGTATTATTTCAGATGAGCTATCCGAGCTTATGCCATAGTCCGTTCAATGTATCAGTATACAAAACATTAAAATAATTAAACGCGAAAAATCAATATTTTAGAGAAATTTATTAATTAGCGTTTTTACCACACCTGCACCGAAAGTTGAAACTCCTGCCCTGTTTAGAGGGAAGAAAGTCGTTCTCTTTTTTTTTATGAGAAAACAAATGATAAAAATTAGCACATGCCCATTCTTCCCACAAACAGAGCCAAAAATTTTAACTTTTAGGTGCAGATCTGGTGAAAAATCGTATACACACAACGGAGGAAAGTAGAAAATCCCAATCCGAATGTTTGCGACCCTTGCCTTCGACTCGGGTAGGTAATTATACAATCGGTTTGGAATGTCCTATTTTCCTCCCTTGATGTGTAACATACTATTAAGATGAAATAAAATAATAGTCGAATTTTAGTAAATTTTTCAGAGGGCCCATTTTGTCTTAAATTTTAATTTTTTTTATTTCTGGAGAATATTGATTACAAATTCATGGCAAAAGACTCGAAAATGTAAAAATGGTAAAAAAAAATTATAGATTAACACTTTTTTTGGAGGTGCCTATTTACCCCGAATTTAAATATTTTTGATTTTCAATAGACGCGACATATTCAGACCAAAAACATGGTAAGGGGCTAGAAATAAGAAAAACAAGTGAGAACCACTGAGGTTATGAGTCTTTTTTTCTTAAGGGGCCCATTTTGCCCCTCTCCTCGCCTATAAAGCATTCAAAGTAAAAAGAGACACCTAAAAATTCGAAGCAGTCAACAAATTTTTTTCATTTTGCCTCAGAAAAGTGAACGACTATAACATAGATTTCAATTAGAGTTTCATAATTTTTAAAGGAATAATTATAAATTCTTTCCAATACGTTTTCTTATGATTACTGAGAGATATCAATTTTACCATCTTTCATCTTTTATCGCGATGTCGATCATTCAATATAGCGGAGAGAGGGGCAAAAGGGGGTAGGGTAGACAAAACGGGGTACCCCCAAAATTTGGTGAAAAAAAATTTTTTTTTTTTTTCGTCTAATTACTGTATATCCGATGTATTTGCGCATTTTAAGCCCTACGCATGACACTTGGGGCAAAATGGGCCAGCCGAAAAATCGAAAAAATGATTCTTTCAAATTTTTACCGTCAAATTAAAAGAAATTTAATATATTTCCGCATTTTTCGACTGATTTTCTTTAGTTGGGGCAAGTTGGGCCACTAAAAATATTCGGAAATAATATTTTATTTTTTAATTGATAACAATTCAATTAAAAAAAAAAAAAAAAAAATTATCATTTTTTGGAGGGGGGCCTCTCTGCCCCACAAAAAATTTTTTTCTGCCTTCGTATCCACCAATGTTGTAAAATGTAATTTTTCTTTATGTATTTTACATAAAAAAAAATTTAATTTAATGAAATTTGATCAATTTTCAGAATTTTTTTTTTTCAACTTTTTTAAAGGGTACCCCATTTTGCCCGCCAAAAAAAAAAATTTTATTTTATAACGGCAGCTAAAAATTTTGTCTATTTACCTTGAATGTCATTAAAAACAAAAAGATTCGACGTATTTTAGTCATCGAAAACTTAGTATTTCCATAGGTACTCCCTTTTGCCCCCCCCCCCTCTCCTAATACTTAATTTAATTTTCAACGATAATTATTCGTATAGGTCTCATTACTTAAACTTTATTTAAAATTATTTCGCTAATTTTATTTCCAATTGTACTCGGGCAATTTTTCGAATTCTGAATTTATGTACATAGTTACCTTCATAAAATCCATTTCAAAAATTCATTTTATTTCATTAAGATCCATGTTTTCTTTTCATAAATTATGAATGATTACTTTTTTTTTTTGTGATAAAAAATAAAATGTCATCTTTTGTTTATATTGGCAGAAAATAATATATGAATTTAATTTTTGTTTTTAATTAAGATTTCAGTACCCAAGTATTGCCAATGATTAGATATATTATCAAATTTATTTCTCTCGTTGTTTCTTACAGAAAAGTCGTTGAGAAATTAGAATTACAGTGATGAAAATAGAGTTAAAGAGAGATAGAGAACGCGATTGGATGAAGCCAGAGTTTTAAAAGATAAAGGAATCAGGTCGGGATAAGATGTGCATAGGAATTATCGCGGTAAATGCACAGGCAACGAGAAAATTCAACAACGGAGCTATATATGTATATATAGTAGTGATGCTAGGAATGAAAGAAAAAAAAAGTTAAGAAAATAAAAGAATGAAAGAAAAAAGAGTTTGAATAAAGAGGGTGAAGAATAAGTGAAGGTGGAAGATTGCACAGGCACGTAAACGAGAAGGCGTCGTTGGTCGTTAAAGAAAACGTTAATCCTGACAAGCCGACCATCGCTCTCAACTCGACCCCTGCTCTCACCCTCAACTATCTAAACTCTATATGTATATAATGTTTTACTATCCTCAACTCCAGCCAGACTGTGCTGTCTTGCTTCATTCACCTCCATGTCCGCTTTTCTTGTGGTTTTTCTCTCTGTCAGATAATATAACACACCTCGGTAAGTTTTAATGAAAACGTCATACACTACATTATACGGCATTGATGGCCATTTTTACTTTACAATTTTCGCGTCTAGTACAGAGAAATGAATGTATACTAATCTATTTTTTTTCATCATGGGATTGAAGGAAACTGAAAACGGTAATATCAACTGACAATCCTCGCAATGATTTTAAGTAGAGAAAATGAGTTTTAGAAATTTAAAAAAAAGTTATAATTGACTACTGACATACCTCGTCGAACCTGCTATTCAAAATTAGTTAATCTATATACTTCAATATTTTTTTTAAAAATAATTTGCATATAAATATAACAATTATTCTATAATAATTATATTTTATATCAGTTACGGTAATATGTTTTTTAGTTAGTTTCATTAGATTTAAATAAAATAAATATCTTTACTGCACACCCCACTACGCTTCGTATGAGACAAAAGGTTTTTGCTCTTGCCTAAATATATTTCATCGATGTGTGGGTCTCAAGCAAGATTTACTATTTATATAGTGTCACAAAATATAAATTTTCAGAGAGATCAGTTCAAAAATAACACAGAATTTATTTTATATAAACTAACGTTAATTTTACACCGAAAAATCAATATTGAATATTTTTTTTCTGAGTCGGTAGTTGGTCTGTCTATGTCTACGTACGTCATAATTTTAGAAAAATCGAATTAATTGATTTTTGTTTATTTTAAACATTTAATACTAAAATATAACTCGAGAGAATTTATTCATTAATGTTGCAGCTAGTGAAAAGTTTTTAATAAAAAACTATGCGTATAATTTTATTTGATCTATTTCTGACTGGAGTCTTTTTTTTTGTCTGCATAAAAAATTTTTTTAGCGGTGATAAAAATCATATGGGAAACATATAAATATATTAAATGAAATAATAAAAGAAATTTAATAAAAATTTAATAGTAGAAATAATTAATTTAAATAAAAAGAAAATTATATAAGCAATTTACGAGGATGTATATTTGGTTGGACCGCGGTTTAAGTTTTTGAAATAAAACACCAAAAAAAAAACAATTTCGTTATATTAAATACATTAATGTAGTTGATGCTTTTCAATAAGATCGTATTTATATCAAAAATATATTATTGATAATAAATATATATAGTCATAATTTAAACAGTGACAAAATTTTAGAGTATTTAATACAAATAGACTATATACTTGAATAGATATTTTGGTTACTTTCAATTAGAACTTCGATTCTATTGAAACCAATGTTCTTTAATAATAAAACTACTTAAATTTCCCGCAAATATAATATCTTAATAGTTAAGATATCATACTTATTATTAAGATATGTCAAGGGCGCTCACACGCGCTAGCGAAAAATAATGAAATTAAAACAAAAAGAAACTGCCCACCTGTCTAAAAGATCGGGTTAATCAGCATCCATTTTTATTAATCAGTGTCAGTGCGATAAGCATTTATAATTGTATACTATAGCGTTTTCAGTTAAATAAAAAATACTAAAAGTGAATTTTAATAATCTATTGAGACCAATAAAAGCCCACCTTTCGCAAGAAAGATACGCCATGATTTCAAAAAGAGAATTAGATTGAATAAAATACTACTGTGAAATTAAATAATAATTAAAAAACTATGATTGTTAGTTTTAATTTCACTATATGATTATATTATTTATATTATATCCATTATTATAGTTATTTGCATTAATTAATGTTTGTTATATTATTTTATTAAAATTATAATAATAAAAAATTATAATACATGTGACAGTTTCATTATTGTTTAAAATACGTTCACTTTCATCAAATAGTTTTACTATTAATTGAAGATTTTTTATTTTTAATTTAATCCAATATATTTTTAACGGAACTATTCGAATAAATAATTTAAATATGGACTTATTTAATATAACTACCATATTATTCAATTTAAGAATTCTACTTCTTCATTCGAGTATCAATATCTTAACTATTAATATATCTAATTGCGCTAACAGTGAAGGATATTGGTAATTAATAAGTTAATGCTAGACCCAAATACTGGTATCTTAACTATTAATATATGTAGAGTTGTTCCGAGAATATGGAATTTATTGAACAAATTACTAATAATGTAGAAATTTTTAAAATACATCGAGCAGAATTTACAAGATGCATTGTAATTTTGACAAAGCAACAGATTAAGAAATTCAAATTTACTTGGATAAAATTTAATCTGTGGCTTTGTCAACATTACAATGCATCTTGTAAATTCTGCTCGATGTATTTTAAAAATTTCTACATTATTAGTAATTTGTTCAATAAATTCCATACTGTCCTCATGTTACTATAACATAGTAATTTCTACATTAATTTTTGATGTAAAAAATTATATAAAATTCTCTGAGTGAGTGAAACGAAAACCTTAATAATTTTTTAATGACTGAACTGAACTTGAAGGTATTATAAATATTAAATTTAAAATGCATCTAATTGACGTTTAAAATATAAATAAAAATATCAAAACATCAAAATGATGTTTATTATGAGCTTTAGTGGTCTTAAAAATGTAGATACACATTTGTGGGATTAAAAAATAATTAATGGATTATACGTATAGGTATAGTGAGAAGGTAAATTGGCAAGGGATTTTTTTGGATGAGTGCCAAAGTAACCCTTAGCCCGTGAAAAGGAGTATAGAAAAGAGGGTGCGCAAGTGAGGAAGATCCTCATAGAGTAGAAAGTCGGATTACACTTGGAAGTATGAATGGAAGGAGAAGTAAGGGAGTGGAGGATTTTCTCGGAATGAAATTACATCACGGAGCAATAACGAGCGTGCAATAATAGCGAGCTGTAAACGTAGTGCGATATTATATAGTGACCGTAAGAAAGAAAGAGATGAAAGAATAGGATACGAATACAAGTGAAAATAGTGGGATGAGTATTATAAAGAGGAAAAAAAAAGTAAGAGAATGAGTGCAAACATTTTCAAGTTTAAACTTTGTGTGTGTGTGTGTGTGTGGATATCTTAAGGCGCAATAACTGAGAAGTCGTGTGTCTCTTTCTTTCAATCTTTCTTAAAACTCTGTTTTTCAACCCTTGTTTTTTATTTGACTTTTTTCCTCCATCTAGCTCTCGTTCTCGTCTTCTTTAACTCTATACTGGCTTTGAAATCCGCAATAAAGACAATAGTAAACGAAAAAAAAAATCTGATGTAAAAATAAAATAAATAGATAAATAAAAAGAAAAATATATATGTATATATATATATATATAAAGTAAAACAATAAAGAAAAAAAATTAAGAATGAGTTTGTTGGTCAACGAGTTTTTTCCAGGAGTATTTCAACGTCAGACTTTAATTTGTTTTTATATACAGTAGAATAGTACAAAGTTAACCTTTCGTATTTTTTCTTATGTATATTCTTTTCCTAAAAAATGTAATATCTTCAAATATTACTCTACTTTGTATATGAAATAATTCACAAAATGATTTTTAAAAATTTCGAGTTATTTATGATTTATTTTTTTTCAAATCTAGTAACGTGATCTTAAAGTTGAATTTATCTAAGACAAAGTAGTCAATTTATTTTATCGATGAAGGAAAAATGTAGGAAATGATGGGCGAGAAAATCATAAGATCCAACATTTACAAATTTTTTCCTATCAATAATTTTTATACTAAATTTGAAGAATTTTATCAATTTCCTTATACTTCAATGTTGGCATATAAAAAATGTGTTCATATATTTGTTTCGAACATTGTTCACTTTCGTCACGAATATTTTTTTTTACTGAACTTGGTTTGGTTACGGAAAAAGGAGCTTATCACCAACAGCGTTTACGTTGAAATTTCTCATGTAACATAGTCGCAGTTGATAGGACATCTAAACAGAAGCGATATAAGAGAGGTGAAAGTAAAGCAAAAAGGTAAAGGTAGTCAAGGGAATAGAGATATTACACTCGTGCTTTAGATAAGCTTCTCACTACCAACTACTCGCGTTGTCGGTAGCGCGGTAAAGTCGAAGCTTTGTGGATATGTGAATGTGGGATGTATATTTCTCTTTGCTGTCTTCTCTTGTCGCTAAACTAAATCACAATTTACGGAGCCATCTAGCGAAAAAGAGAAAACAAGTATGTATGTATATACATAAACAAATATATATATACACGCTAGTTTGCACGAAAGAATATAAGATCCGCAAGTTGGTAACGACTTAAAGGACCGTCTATTGTTTTATCGTGCTATACGACAATTTAAATGCTCCAGAATAACTTTTATTATCATCATGACTATTTATTTAAATGATATATTTAATTGTAGATATATTAATCCATTATTTAATAGTTAAAGTTTTATATTTTATAATTCATTAAATAGTTATAAATTTAATTAATCTTTTGTCAATTAATTATATAAATTTTTTATTATTGATTATATTTGTATTCGTATTTTATTATTTATTATTTATTTTTTTTTAAATTGAGAATGCGAACTAAAATTTTATGGACCTCCGGAGTAGTATTGCCAGTTCTAAAAAGAGGGATGGACCACCCCCTGCCGTGAGAAACCTACGAAATATTTTAGAACCCATGGAACGTCGTTTGGAATTTCACAGTCGAATTCTCATCCAAGTTATCGCGTATTCGGTTTTACTTGGACTATAGTATCTGTATTGTGACGATAGCTATTAACTGGTCTTGAATGCTCAGAATTTTCGGTATATATATATATATATATATATATATATATATATATATATATATATATATATATAAATATAAACCAACAATCCTAGTGATTTATTTTTTCATAAAACTTTATAATGCTTGGATAATTTTTTTTAACATTTTCAATAAAAACAAAATATATTTTATTGAAACTAAATATTAAATTTTAATTAATCAACGTGAAAATTTATTTGAAATTGGCTTTAATAATTTTCAATGAACAGAATATAATGAACATCATAATTTTAGATATGAAGTACATTGAAATTGAATTTTTAAAATACATAGTTAAATAATATATGAAACAAACACGGCAAATATTGAAAAAAAAAAAAAAAAAAAAGTTGATATTCAAATCTATTGATTGCATTAATAATGAAATCCAGTACTTCGTTAAATATTTAAAAATAAATGAAATAAAAATGGATAAAAAAAATTATGTAAAAATAAAAATTGCAGGCTGTATAATAAGTAGTAAGGATTATCACAAAATGAGCAGTGATGTCAAAGCCTAAGGCAATGTATAATGAGCGTACAAAGTATTGAATCCCTGCAATTACGAAAATACGTAGGTATAATCCTCGAAGGGTTGTGCCAAGAGCGATGTGCAAACGATCTTGCTTGTTGTTATCATCTTGTCTCGTCAATCTCACTCACTCAATCTCAAATGAGTGATCTTCATCTTAGACCCAATGTCATTCAATCAAAATTAGGACAACTACTCAATAAAATAACAACAACATTATATAGATAGCCTGAGGTTAATTCAAGTATTATGATGTTACAATTGATAGTATGCAGATGTATCCTATCTTAATTAATGTTTAACTTCATCATCTTTATATATATGCATAAATAAACAAGTTTAAATATGTAAATTACGTAATATCTAAACTCGGTTAGGGGGGATGCGTGTGTAAAATGTTATAGAGATGACCCGATTATAAGTTTCAAAGTTACTTGTTAATTGTGATAAGGAAAGTTTTGAAACATTGATAATGCATTATTTTGAACGGGTTTAAACTTTAAAGATAAATAAAATCGGGCGTATTAAATGAAAAAATATTTTGTTTTTGCTTTACCGAGATAAACTTTAAACTTGCAAGTATTTTTTTCTAAATTATTGATACTGATAAGGACAAAATTGATGTACAAATCACTCATATTTTTTGCAAAATTAGAATCTTTAGATTTTTTATTTGCGACTAAGTATATAAAAGTAATAAATGAAGGACGTAAATAAAGTTTATTGCATTGTTTGAAGATTATGTTAGTCAGTTTTAAATAAAATTTATTAGGCAGTTAAAAGATAAAAAAAAGTACTTTTGACACTTTTAGGTCGCGTGTGACTATGATGTCAACGTGTGTAGTACTACGTTTATCTTTATAAAATATACCAGCCATCTCGGCACTTCGCGATGTAGGTTTTGTAGCTCGCGGCGACACCCACACGAGGTTAATAAGGGAAGTTATCCACTTGGAAATCCGCTTTAATGCCTCGGGCACTGTTATACTAACTCTGGATAAACGGAGTAACCAAGTTTAGGGTGAATGCGAGAGGAGAAACAGATGAGGAAACCAGAGTACAAGTGTTGGTTAGAGGTATACCGAATTGGCAAAGGTAAAACTATGTTTATATATATATATATATATATATATATATATATATATATATATATATGTGTGTGTATAAGGTATATCATTTAATAGTGGAGGTTTGTGATTGCCAAACGAAACTCTACTTCGCGATGGGCAAATTCTGACAGTTGTACTCTAACATTCACAAACACACTACAGCCCCCAAGCAACCCACCCTGGTTATATTGATTTACATAATGAATAATTTTCGTTATCATAGGTGAATTTATGGTTGCTTATACGTTGGTCAGATGTTTTTATAATAAATATTATTACTGAAATTTATTTGTATTTAATTTTAGCTTTTAAAAATTTTGAATAAATTAAAATTTGTATAGAATATTCATATTCTTGCTAAAATTAAATTAACCCTAGTAGAAATAATCTAGACTTTACTCGATTTCAAACCAGTAACTGACCAGCGATCCCGGCTAAAAACTAGAAATCCCGCCACCTACAACTGAGGCGTACACATTGCTCACACTAATATGGTTTCTCTACTAGTGTGTATGTTTGTGTTTATTTTTTTCTGTTTAATCTATACCTAAAATTGCTAAAATAAATATTGAAAAGCAGTGTGAATAAATCACGATTTGTGTACGTTAAAATGTAAGTAATTTTATGATAAATAACTAATATATACATTAAAAAATGGAATCAATAAAAAAAATGAATACAATGAGTGAATTATGACTATGGGCAATAAAAACAAATATTGCATTGTCATTTAGACGAATTATTAATAATTTTACAATCTGGAGTACTTCCCGAGTTACCGATATTAGCAAAAACTTGTTTAAACAAGTGCAGTGTATCTTTTAAAATTGAAAAAATGCCAGAAATTTTATAGGCTGTGAGAGTAACTTTAAGTAACTCAAATGACTGGGAAGGAGGAAATCAAAAAAAGAAAAAAATATTATATTATTTTAATTATAGTTAATTTTTAAGTACGATTTAATGATTACATTTATATTTAAAATCTAATGATGTTACCGACTTTATAGTTTAACATTTATAAATTAAACTTTGATTATTTAAGCACGGAAAAAAATGATTGACAATAATTGTAGTTCAACTTCTAATTATTTATGTTATGTTCAATAACTATTGTCGTTTCAATCAGTAAAATTATGATTTTAATGTTTAAACTACTATAATTAATAGTTAATCGTTTAAATATACTGCTTGACTATTTAAAATTACTACTTAAACCTTAAAAAACTACAAGACACTTGTCTTGCTAAATAAATAAATTTTATAATAATTTTGTTTGTCAATCATTATTTTAATTTGAAGTTATAATTTATTTATTTCAATTAATTAATTTTTAATGTCTGTCAATGCGGATCAATATTTACTTATTGATCTATATATATACATGCTTCAGGTTAAATTCATCTATCTATTGCATATAAATTTTTGGAGTAATTTGGAAAAAAATAAATTAATTTGAATTAATTTTTAATTTATCTGGGTATTTTTTAAAAATTCGTTTTGATTTTCCAAGGAACTGATAATTTTAATAACCTTAAAACCTAAAATTTGAAAGTGACAGTTTTTTCAAAGCCGCCATGTGTCTCTTAGATCTCTAGTAAAACTGACCAGTTACTAGACAAAAACTCGATTTCATTTCTACTAGGGAAGGATTAAAATTTAAAATTTTACTGAATCTATCTAACTTTGGAATTTACTTATGCTGTGATAAAGTTAATATAGTTCATTATAAAAGCGTAGATCAGTGTCAAAAATTATATAACGTGATAAGCATTAAAAACTTACAATATCGAAGTCAAGGTTCTGAGCAATCCAATCTCGTGCCTGTTTATATTCATCATGAAGTCCCATAATATAAAGCGTGTCCATTCCATCAACGATGGTAGCGCCCATATTTGAAGCTCCAAAAATGCTGGCACTGTGTCCTCTCTTGGAGATTGGTCTCAGCTCGTTTTTGCCCCAGGCGTATCTCACATAATTGTCCCAGCCATGCTTCATCATCTGCAAAAATTAATAAAAAAAAAAAAAAACGTTTTTATATGCATGACTAAATAAAAACAAAAAATGGTATGTAAAATAAGGGTAAAAAAATCATAATGAAAAGTAGAAGTATAGGCAATAAAGGATGTAATATATATATCGTCAAGATTGCATTCTACATTCCTTAAATGCTCTCTCACTTCTGTATTCTCTATTCTCTCATGAAATTTCGAGAAACATAGCGAGAATCAAAGACATGGGATGAGAAATTTGAGGATCTCTTGACTGCACCCGAGCTCTTGTCCTAGTGTAAACCTTTTCAAGATGATTAAATTCTTGTTCTCAAAAGACAGACAGAAAAGAGGTCTCATACAATTATATATATATATCTCCTCTATTTCTTTCTTCTTCTGGTTTTCTCTTTACACACTAGTATTTCGTATCTCTGTTAGCACGCAAACAATGCCATGTTTCAATGAAAATTCACGAAGTAAACGCGTTTCAAACGCGACCGACACGTCACCCTGTTTATACTTGAGAAACTTGGCTTGTACTCGAGTTTTCAAGTACCATCACTAACTCCCGTGGTTTTGTCACTCTAAGAACTTTACCTTCATATATATATATATATATATATATATATATATATATATATATATATATATAAACGAAACGTTATATTCGATGATGTTCGCAAACGTGTCACGTGCACCGGCGATAATTGCCGAGTGTTGCACACTATATTGGAAGAAAGAATGTATGGAACACAAAACGATTAAAATAACAGCATTCTCTTCACAATATCTTCAATGAATCGTTTCAAATAAATATCACTGAAATAACAGGTTCATCAATTAAAAAATAATAATTATAATTACCAATTTATATTCCTATTGTCAGTATCTATTTTTTTTATGGCCAAATAAACATTGAATAATTATGATTGTTTGTATAAAAATTGTATTTTTTTTTTTATACATAAACTACGTGATTGTTTTTATAGTGTTGCACAATTATTTAAATGTATTCTATGATACTCGCTTAGGATAACAAACTGGTACCATTATTTTAATTTACTATTGAATTATACTGTATATTTTAAAATACGTAATGATTAAAAATGTATTTTTAGATACCGAATAAGATGTTTCTTTTAGAATAACGGTTAAATAATTACTTTAATTTGAAAGTAGTGTCTAATCTATTGTGTTTAGTTTTATAAATTAACTTTTAGTTTTAAACTAAAATTATCCGGCTAGACAATTATAGTTAGTTTTGTAATTTGTCAAGAAAAACTGTGGTAATACCTTGTTAAAAGTAAAATTGACATCTAACAGATTTAACACGGGCTTCGGGATAATCTGGTTAGTGTCCACATCGAGATTAATCCATTAGGTTGCTCGGTTTGTACGAGAAAAGAGTAAGTACAGCATACGTATAAGAAAAATAAGAAAGTATACAAGAGGTAAAATAAAATTTAAAAATATATAAGTGAACCAAGTCAAAGCTAGGTTTTATTCTAAGAAAATTTAATTATCGTATTGAATTTATTCTTTCTTCCGTTTTCTACTCTGTGTTATTGGATTCATTTATTTAATATAAATTCGGGGAAAATTGAATTTAGTATAAATTCAATATTTTCATTGTAATATTATGTGCACCGAAAAATAGTATTATTATTTTTTCATGCTTAGATAGAAATTTTTCCTATGTAAGCAGGTAGATATTAACATACAGAAACTTGATATTTTTTCATCGGGTATAAAAATATAAAATAATCAAATATTTTATTATAATAAATAAAAGTCTTGAGTATTGATTAGTTCAAAAGCGAGCCATTTATATTGAACGTAATTGTCTTTTCGTTTTACTTCTTCCCTTACTTCGTTTTGTATCTTTTTCCACTAGCAAGCACTCTATATCTGTATGTAAAGAGCGAGTAGTAAAAGCAAGGAAAAGCTCATCTCATTATCCAGGACTCACGGTTGCCGACGACACTAATAGGAAGACATATATAGAAGCGCGATTTTACTGCCAATTTTTCTTGTTCGCTAAGCGTAAAATTAGTTTCAGTTTTATTTTACTCGTATAGAATATAAAGATCTACAAAAAGACATTATGTGGACATCAAGTTGTACGTGATGGGTGGAATAGTTTTTTTTTAACATTACTCAAGTGTAAGTGACTCATATTCACGCTTAGACGCAACCAATTATATCATTTCTTCGTATCTTATTTAAAATTTAATAACGTACAGTTTTTATCCTTCTATAATTCATTTTTTTAACCTCCATTATTTAAAGTACTTGTAATTTATATTAACAAATATAAATCAATTAGACAATACATACCTTTTGAATAAATACCAGTCATGAAAATTTTAAATGTGATGTAAAATGATAAGAAGTATTATTTTTATAGCTTTTAAGGTTTAAAATAGATTTATGAGTATTTAAAAACTATTGTTTCTGTTATAAGTTTAGTATTGAGTATAAAGTATAAAAATACTTGATAATAATTATTTATAAAAAATATATGGTATATAACATGTACGTAATGATAAAAAAAAATAATAATAATAAAATAAAACTGGTTAATGAATAAACGCCGACGCGTTTGTATTAAGATTGTTAATGATATCACGACGCGGATGTTGTGTGAAAGGTGAGTAGGCGAGTAGACGAGTTTTAGTCCGCCAACGGCTCAGTAAATTGTCTATCTAACGTGTATGGTCCATCATCATCATCATCATCATCGCCATCATCTTTCAGACAAAACTTATCATGTACGCGAATAGAGCAAGCGAGTGAGCGGGCAAGTTCTCCGCCACAACACGGTCTCTCACCCTGGAGCATAACTATGTCTTTGTTTATCATTGTGAGACGAGGGCGGTATTGTGTCTCGATTCGGGTTAATAGCACAAATTAATCTTTGCTTAAGCGACGGTATACATTTACTCCTACTAATACCATCCCCTCATTTATTCACGTTTGAATATATACACAGAAAATCCTTCAGACTTAAAAGCACCATCACACTTCTTCTTCTTCTTCTTTTTCTTCTTATAATTTATTTTCTCTCTCATACCTTTAATATTAAATCATCTGTTCTTCTTCTTGCGGTGTCTGTACATAAGATTTTGTCGGCGTATAACTATATATGTTTTAACATAATTCAGTACCAAAATTTAAGCTCAATAGTGTTCTTCAGCTCTCTCTGTCCTCGTCTGTCATGTCAACGGATTCCCACTTACTTCCATCACAAAGATCTGATGTTCGTCTCTCTACTTTCCGCTCCGCCCTTAACTAGCACCTCATTATGTGAGAGCCCCGTTTCCCATTGTTCCAATGCGTTGGCTGGTGACGACAAGAGACGTCTACTACTTGTTAATCGTCTGGTGCTGTTCAACCGAGTAAAAGACAATGAGACTTTCGTCGTCTCAGGATACGAAAAAAGGACAGATATAAACCTAAAGGGAAACGGTTTTTGGGATAATCTGAATGTCAGCCTCGAGTAGCTAGTGCTAGTGCTAGTATTACTTACATCTTCTATACTGTAGTGAAGGTGTTGGATGTACTGGTGTTATGTACAATGAAAGAGGATGGATGAGAATGGTTAAGAACTTTGTAAGACTCCCTTTCTCAGCGAGACATTTATTTAAAACTACCAAGATTTATTAGTATAGAGATATAGTAAGAAAGTAAGAAGCTAGTGAGCTAAGTATCAGGCTTTTGAGCGAAATATCGTTTGTTGTTAATTGTACTATATATGTATATATATCTATATAATTATAAATAGTTAGTTATACTGCGCTATACTGTATAAAGCCAAGTTCATCTTGACTGTTAATTGCGTTTAGCCATAGTGCTATTCACTCAGCCGCTTCATCTCGTTTTACGGTTAACCGAACTTCCTGAGCATATATATATAATATATACACGAATCTTCTGACGATCGATTGCACTTCCGAACCGATGAACATTTACCCCATCACCGCTACTCTACTGTTCTGTCTCTCTCTCTCTCTCTCAATCTCTCTTTCTATCAATGCTTATATAGATGTGCACTGTAATGGATATGTCGATACTATAATTCGTACAAAGCATTGCTAATTGTCCTTCATGCACTTTCAGCAAATTAACGTTTAACTACAAAGCTTTCTCTCAGACTGTTGATTAATACAGTATTGCACTTACCTTTGTTTGTTCTATTTTCGAGTCAAAATTTAACCAATAATAACTGATCATAAATTACTCATTGATATGTCGATGACCAACGTGTATGAAATAAAAATACAAACCTCTTTAATTTTTTCACGGCGTTGATTGGTGATGTCATCCAGCGGTGGATTGGGAGCCTTAACAAGGTAAACAGGAATGGGATCGGTAGGTGATGCAATTGCTGAAGACTGCTCGAGATAATCGGCTGGTCTGTGTCTGACATTGACGGGTCGACGTTCTTTGAGCTCGTTTCGTTGATGTTCTGGATCAGAAATAGCATTGTCCTGGACCCATGCTGGATTTATTTGTTCGGATCTTTCCTCAGGCCCGACACCACGATCGACAACACTCGTTATAAGATCACGACGTGTTATAAATGTACCAGTTAATAATACGATCAGCATGACTGAAAGCAGTCCGCTGATCGCTAACCTCTGTATCAATCGCATGTCGTCAAGGCACTTGCACTCGCACCGCCACCACGACCGGCTTTCAACCGGTATTTCGCTTTGCCCAGTCGTATTGGCGTTGCTTATTGATCCTACAGGTTTACTTTTTCTTTTTTTTCACACTTTTTTAAAACTATTTTATGTAGATTAAATTTTATGTGCATACATATGCAGAATACTAGTTTGTTATTTTAATAATCGATAAGCTGATTATTATTATTACGAGTACATAAGACCGTCCTCAATTCAAAGTCAGTCACTCGTTGTCGACCACCTGTTGTTGTTGTCCGTGACCCCTTAGAAAACCACCGTAACCAAGTGCTTGATGATTGTCTCAATGGTTTCTGCCACGAGCATTCAACTTTCTTCACTCTTATACCAATGGATCATTTGTCAATTATGCTGTGGAAAAATAAATTCATTGACATTTTTTTTTTTTTCTAAGTATTAAAAGTAAATGGCAGGTACTCAAAAATCATTGCTTCGTTATTTTATTGTTTTTTAATACCGAAACTGTCGATTAAATCATTTTGGAATCAACATTTAAAAGTATTGAACTAAATTGAAAAGTAAATATTTTTATATTAAATTTAAATTCAAAGCTTTGATCATTCGTCGTGAAAATAACCACGCGATTTTTTCTTTTTTTTTCTTTTTGTGCAACTCTGAATATAATTAAATATAAAAAAAATTCAATTGATTGGTTAAACGTTAAACGTTATTTTTCTACTCTATTCAATTTGTCAATTGATTTATCTTTACACATAGCTGAAGGAAAATCATATATATATATATACCTATACACATATAGAGTTGGCTTGGTGTGTAGCATTCAAAGCAATCAAGCGAAAAATACGATTAGCAGACGACAGTCAGACGATTTTCCAATTCATTGCATTCGTACTCAAAAGTCAACTTGATTTTCACTAAACGTTATAAAAATATTTTTTTATATCATGGTAAAATTTAATTTCCATATGCAAAACACTCGTTTTAGTATTTTTTTTTATTCGAAAATTTTTACTAAATAAATCGAGTACTTTGATATGTACATATATATAGTCATTAATACATATTTTGTTGATAATCAATAAAATGTTTATATAAGAAGTAAAATTATTTGACTAATAGCTTTTAGGATAAAGTTTGAACCATTACATTACAATGACATGATGAAAATGGGTCTGGTTAAAATCGATTATTACCATAAGTAAGGGAGAATAGACAGCAGGAGAGAAGTTGTCGAGGTCGCAAATTCTTACTGATGGTCAATGAAATTCTTGGTTTAAATTAATGCGTTTGCCATAAATGGAGATGAATGGAACTACACGGCAAAGTAATAGAGAATATATAAGGAATTTACTTGATAAATAATTCGAGAGATAGTTTAAATAAGAATTATCAAGAAAGGGATATTACTTGGAAGTAGTAGTTGACTCGGCAAAACTGGAAATCATGCATACAATTTGTTCTATCGAAAAGTCATTCCATGATAAATATCTCTGATAGATCGAGTGTAGTTTGTTGTATTTTGTCGTCGTTGCGGTAAGTCGGGACAATAGATATATATTATCTATAGATATAGATATGTTTATATTTATATATGGGTTACATGAGAGATAAAGAAAGATAGAGTAAGAGAGGCTAGAGAGTATAAACCAATAAGAAATGCACGTGCACGTTTTAGTTTGTGGTTCGAATCAAGTTTACGAGCAGACTAAAGCATAAACACATTCTGCTGAGAGAGCTACAGATACATGTGGATTGTAGTAAGCAATCCAATGGAGTATAAAACTTTGCTGAATCGTATACTGATATCTTGAAAAAGATGCACGCGAGTATTGAGAAAGAGATTGTACGTATAGTCAGCGAGTAGTATCTATGATATTCGTTTTCTCTTATTCGTTGCCCTAGAGCCTCATTTTCCAAGGTTGCTGACCGCAGCTCGCGAAAATCCGTCTTCAGGGGACGATATTGCAGCCAGCTCCAAGGGGAATTTTTTTTTTCCGCCTTTTTTAGCTATACTTTTATTTTTTATTTTTATACGAAGAAAAGGCAGAGTTGAGGAATCGAAATCCTACAGATATTTTTATTGGATTTTTATAAAATCAACTAAGTCAATACTCAATAAATTTAATATATACGTTATATATTGTATGCACTATAAACAAGCACAATAAAACCTACATTCATTTTTTATTAGAAATTTTCTAATCAACTAACAAATTACTTGTTAGTAGATTTCATAGAAATCTAACTTTTGTATTTGTCCTCATGATGGAATTTTCGAAAAATTTTGCTACCTCTAAACTCAGCTTGACGAGCTGAATCAGAAAATACATTTGGTTCAAAAGTTTATATATATATATATATATATATATATACGATATAACGGGCCGTTCTCCAACGATAGCGTCCACTATTCTACACTGATCTTAATGAACCTTAGTACATTTATTCTATGGACAATTACCTTAGATGAGTTCGAAGATGAGCCAAATCGGCCAATAAGTTCAGTAGTTATGGTTGATCAAAATTTTGTAAAATTTTCGAAAAAAAAATTGTTTACCGATTTAACCGGATGTAGCCTTTAAACGGAAAGAGATAGCTTATTTTTGTTTGTTCTATCTGAAAGCTCGCTCGATTGCCTTCAATTTTCACTATGCAGCTCATTGATTTGACTATTTTTCCTAGTAGACAAATGGTTTTAAAAATTTACAAAATATTATAGAAACTAATTTTATAAAGATTGTCACTTTGATTATTACCACAGTTTTGAACCGATCCCATTGAACTTTGGTATACGTATTCTGTGGGTGACTACTTTGATCAAGCTGGAAAGTGAGCTCAATTGGTCGATTAGTTTAGAAGTTATAGCATCCAAAAATTTTCAGAATGTCAAAAATTCATATTTTTACTTATTCTTTCTTCGATATTTTTTGAATGTTATAACTTATCGACTTTGTATAAAATTTATCTGAAAGCTCTTCAAATAAGCTTTAATTTTCATGCCTATATTTGTGCCTAGAAATATAAATTTCTTATCTTACCACTCTTTCAATGAAATTTTGCTATTGCATTGGTTCTCCTACTTTCAATAGATTCCATAGAATCCTAACTATTGTATTTATTAGTAAATTTACGAAACTGATTGAATTTAAACTAGTGCTTTGTAACACTCATAAAATCTAAATATTTCAATTCAAGTCTTTAAATTCAATTTTGTTTCATTGACAGTTTCCATGACTGATTTCAAGTATGAAACTTAGATCTATCAGAATTGAAATTTTAACTCAAATTATTTTATTTTATTTTGTATTAACTATTAATCCTATAGTAAACTATGAAATCACCTAAAAACACAGAATACTTTTTCGTAGATAATTTTATTCTCTTTAACTTCAATTTTCGTTATTAAACTTACCATTCCAATAATTTTTTTAATTTTCTAATTTCAATTCTTAAATTTTTTGCATTTAACTTCAAACTTTTGGACAATTTTTTTTTGCTCGATAACCTTGAGAATTTCTGAGCATGTCAAAAAAAATTTATTTTGTTATTAATGTTTATTTGAAAGGTTGAAATAATCAAATAATGAGAAATCTACTTCCATTTCGGCTGCCGAATGGCCTTTTATTCATTTATTTTTAAGATTTTTTAATATTGTCTGAAAATAAATATGATACAATTTAAATGCAAAAATTTTAAATTATAACTTTTAGTTGATGAAATATTTGTCCCAACAAGGAACTTGCTTATTGCCAAGTTTCTCAACCGTGTAGTTACAAGATTTAGTCTATACCCTAACACAATATTTCGTTGCATGAATATTATGGCGTCAACAGAGAATCGTAGGGTATCTCCTAAGACTGCAAGGTATCCCTTCGCACTTATATTGTTAATGGGATAATAAGTTCGCAAACTAGCACAACTATAGGACATACAAGTTAGTTATAAAGATTATTGTTGTGGTGTTAGGTGATAGCAATAGTGTACATGTACTCATATATATGTATTAATATAACTACCGATTGATTCTAAAGCTAAGTGGAGAAAGAAAAATCGGTCAATAGTTGAAAGGGATGAAACAGAGACTTTGACTAATTGGAGGAAGTTTTGCCTTTTCAAAGTAGTTCCGGTTGTCTTGTTCGAAATTTAATTTTAATAGAGGAAACTTGTATCTATGTGTACATGTGTGTGTGTGTGTGTGTGTGTGTGTGTGTGTGTGTGTGTGTGTGTGTGAGTGTGAATATCTACATAGATCTGAGTAACGTCTAACGTATATTCAACTCCGGTAAATTCAAAACCGAACAAAACAAGAGACTTGTAAAGTAGAATTGGGATGAGTTTGAGTCTACTCTGTTGGATTTACCCGAGTGATTCAGAGACTTGTGAGTAATTTCACAAGAACCCGAGTTAACAAATCAAGAACTTGAGGCGTTAAAGGTGTTTATGTGTAACGAAAACTGTTGATCTCGATCTCATTAGGCTTATTTAAAGTCTGGGATGACGAAACTAAATTTAATATTAATTCAATAAAGTTAACTTTAGATAACCTGCTATTGATTTAATCAGTCAAGAACTAAAATACTTGAATAAAATATTTCCAAACAGTGGTTGTAAAGAAAAACTTTGTTTGTAAGTAATAACGATCATAGTTTTGATGAAAGATTTTTTATTGAAAATAATTGGAAGTTTTATTCTTTTATAGGTAATAACTCGAACTCTTCAGCTACAAAAATATTATTTTCTGAATTTAAAAATAATATTATAGGTAGTAAAGAGACATTTAATTGAAAAATTATTTATCTTTTTAAAGTTATTCTGGTGGTTTTTTTATACCTTAAAATTAACAGAAAAAAGCGAAAATAAGTTCCTGGAAGTAATGAGAGATAATAAATTTGTTGAAGTAAATAAAATAGCCGTGTCATAAAGTTTGATGATTTGCGAAGCCTTGATTGAGGATCACTCTTTACTGGTTAGTCGTTTAATGATCCAGCGAAACGTTTTATTAAGTCGTTGACGAGCTGACGAGGATCAGAAATGGCGAATCAGCTTCCTGCAGTAATACTCTTGTTCACAAGAAGTTATATGGCTCTTCGTAGAACAGTGAGAAACTGAGAGAATTATTATTATTCAAGTAGATTTATACTCTACGTTGAATAGCTTACAGGTATAGTTGATAAGCTCATCGTCATTTATAGTTGGGTTTTGATCATAAATGTTAACAAACATCAAAGACTTCTGTCTAATTCAACAGTCAAGACATTTATATAGAATTAACATTTTCAGATGATGTGCCAACTCAATTGACTTTTAATACTTTATACTTCAATATATAATTGTAACCTAGATCTCATAAAAATTTTAATACATAGTCTAAATTTTCATTATAAATATTAGCCGAAAAAAACAATTTAGATTTGCGGAGACTTGAATTCTGCCTTCTATCAAGTAGAATTATTGGCTCCTTAAATTTAAAAAAATTATTATTTTCCGGGACATGATAAATTAACACTTATTCCATAAAAAAAAATCGATCGATTAAACTACATATATTTATTGGTTTATTTGGTATTCTCGTTAAACGAATAAGAGAAATATCTTGAAGAGACCAATTTGACCATTACCCCGTTGAGTGTCGTTTACGAAGTCCAGACATTCTCGCCACGTTTTTTATTTCATTACTTTTCTTTTTGTTTTGTTAGTAGTTCACTGCATCCTCTACTCTACGTACGTAACGTAACGTCCGTCCATTCATCGCGATTCACATCACGAATTCTCTTGGGAACGTATCTCAACGACAAGCACGTTTTGCTCAACGTGTAGTTCCGAGATCGTTTCGTCGTTCATTCTTTATCTCACTCTCTTAAACTCTTTTTCTCTTTTTTATTCACTCATTTCTCGGAACTTTTCTTTCTCTAAAATTCGAATTGGTGAGTTTAAGCAACAATGGCGCCAGAAGTGACGTTTCTATGATCGTTTTTGAACTTTTTTTTTTGCTATTGGTGTATCTGACTTTCATCAGATCTCGACAAGTGAGCCACTTTTGGGCAATCGTATCGTGCCGCGAATTTAGATTTATCTGCCATGAGTGAGTCATTCAAACACTCAATGTACATTGCAATGACGTATAAAAGTAAAAAGTATAAAGAAAAAAACAAACAAAAAAAAAAACATGACCAGAAAGTAAGATAGAAATAAATGGAAAAATAAATGCAACCTGTTGGTCCTGACTATTTTATATGGATCAATTTTCTGCTACCTATACATTTTTTTTTATGAATGCATTTCGATGAAGATCGTTCAAGACATGCCAAAAAAAAAAATCAAGAAAAAAAAAAGTTATACATATACAAGTATAAAAGTAAAGAAAGTGGGAGCTGATAAAATGGAAAGAGAAAAGAGGTAATGGTGCCAGGATCGATGAGTCACTCTTGGCCGCGTCTTTTGCCGCATCGTTTGGCTTGCAAGTGCTCCTCGTTAATCCAAAAGTCGTTGTACTCAAATGGCGAGGAACACGTGGATCTATTTTACTTCTTGAGTCATTGATCTATGCACTACTTTTAAAATACCGTCCAATTTAAATCACATTTTTTTTCTCCTATTACTTCCTTTTCATTTAACTTTTAAATTTATTATATTTATATTTATATATATTAGACTGTGCCAAATAGAATATACTTTTTTCTTCGGTCCCATACGAAAATTACGTTGAATAAAACATAAAAAGAATTGGGTACCAAATTGGGTCCTTCAATTCAATTACATAACGTGTGCTCGCTTGAATAAAATTATTCATTTAAATAACACAAAGGTCTCTTAAAATTTTTTGATAACTCTAACCGTTCAAAAGTTACTTTTACACGAAAATAAAATTAATTTCATACTATTTTAAAAAAAAAATCAAAATTTTTCGAAAACGATGAAAAAAAATTCAAAATAATGCTTAATTATATCTACAAAAGTGAGTGGAATGTTTAAAAAACATTAAAAAAAACTTTGTTTTTTTAATTTTGAGGGTACTCCGTTTGCCCCCCCCCCCTCTCCCTTATTTATATACATATAAATATATATTTTTCGTTTGAACTTTTGTAAAATATATTTAACTTATTTTACTAACTATAGTGATGATGTAATAAAAAAAATTTTTTTATTACGTTAAAATATAGTTCATAAACAGAAAGAAGTTGCTGTTCTTTGTTTTACATCTTTGTGCAATAAAATTCTACTCTCTTTCCACGATTTTTTTTTTTTTTTATACAAAGCATTCATTGAATTTTATTTTCAACGATATTTCTCAATACTCTTTTCTGGTAGTTTTCGTGGTGCATTGTTAATATAGAGAGAGAAGAACGACTAAGACAGAGTGTAATAATTTACTAGAGCCGTGAATCAAAATTACGGTTCAAGAGATCCCAGTCTAGCAATGCCAAGTGGGCTATTATTCCACGGGGATTCTCGTTCACGTGAATGACTTTTCGAGTAAAAGAGAGTGGAAATAAAGATGAGCAATATTTTATATAAAGTGTAATGTAGTGAAAAAGTCTGGACAAAAAGACGATTTAAATTGTGAATTTATCACCAAAATTTAATTTTCAATTTTATTAAATTTGTATTATCTAATTATCATTAACATAAATCAAATATTTTTATTTATATTTCTTTTTTTTGTTATATCTCTACAGACAAAATTTAATTTTTTAATGAAAAAAATTTACTAGTCACAATAATTTGTATCTTATAGAAAATTTATTTTTTCCGATTCAAGATAAAATGTACGTGGGATACAGTTTTATACTGTTGTATGTGTCAGCATTTCTCACTATATACAATTTTCCGCGAAACTAAATCGCAATACGTGCTTTGAAAGTACAAGCAATGTGATTACATTGACCATTGTACCAAAAACGTAACTTGTGCAAATATTATTATACAAAATTTAAACTTGAACATGTTTTAAAAATAATAAATGAATTATTGCACTAAAAAAAGTAAATTGTGTACACATTGAAGTATCATTTATAATTAATTTTTTAATTTAATAAAAATTATTTTGTGATCATACATCAAAAAGAATTAATACAGTTCATGTTGAAAAAAATATAATAGAGATTATTCGTGTGTGTACAATGCGAAATTGGCTCTAATTGAAGAAAAATAATTAAAAAAAAAAAAAGCAAAGTACAATGCAGGGAATAAATTATTTAGTCTTTTGACTAATCTACCTTTGAAACACGACTTGCACAAACTATCTCATTGATATTCATTCGATATAAAAACAAAGCAATAAAGAATTAAAATTAGAGAGCTGAGTAAAGAAACGAGGAAGTTAATTAACCAACATAAAGAGCAGCAAGATCCAATCGGTGCTGAGCTTCGATGTACGAACACGAGAACACACCACTCTCTATCCTACCCATCCAGGAGAATAAAAAGAAGAGTAAAAAAAAGAAGGTGAGAGGGCGAGAGGCTGAGAGGGTTAGACAGGGTGAAAGAGGAGAGAAGGAAACTGTGATATAGAAACATGGACACGACACTGTGCGGATGTTAGAGGGGAAAGGTGGGTGTAAAGGTCGAGTCGTCGATACAAGCCCGAGGGTGCGAGAACTTGGGTCCTTTAATTAGCCCGAACGCTTGGCTTCGTTACGGGCATAAATCGGACGGATGCTGTGCAATGTTCGTGAGAGAGCATAGGGCGTTACTTGCGGTCGCTCACGTTTACGGGGTAGTACACTATTGGAAATGGTTGTAATTGTACTTTGAACCTCAGTCGAATAATTTAAATTATTCTATGAGATAAAGTGTTATTTATTACTAATGTTGTATTACTATATTCTTTATGAGTTAATTCTTATATTTTTTATTATTTTTGTTTTGCTACTGTATATATATATATATATATATATATCATACCTGCTTTGCATTCAAATTATGTATATCAAAGTTATATAGTTACATTTTTTTATTTAATTTGTAATTTATTGTTATTACTGTTTGTATTCATTTAATTTTTTTTAAACAATAAATTTTAAATAAAAAACTGTATACATAATTAAATGAATACTATGAAAATAATATAATAGAAACTGAAAAAAATTTAAACAATGGAACAAAGTAATAGAGTATTTATTTTAAAACCAACTAACTAATTTATAGAATCCATAACTTGAAGTATTAATAAATAATAGTCATATTTTTCAACCATAATATTCTAATCATTTTTAAAAATTATCGTTAGAGTTGATCTTGAGGTAGTTTAAAAAATTTATAGAAACTTAAGTTTAAATTATTTTATTATTTAGTTTTGAAAAAAAAAAAAAAAAAAAAAAAAAAAAAAAAAATGCAATCGTAAATGTTTTTTTTTAACGTTCAAATAACAATTCAGCTACTATATTTATCTCTAAATTTAATCAGAATCAGATTACAACTGAAATTTTCAATTTCCGGTAGATTTATCAAAGTTGGTTTACTCGTTTAAGAGATAAAATTGTCAGTCACAAGTTTAAAAAAATATTATTATTTATTTTTTCTTTTTTCGTTTATTGTATAAACTCATTATGTCAAAAAAAATATTTGTACTCAAAGAATTTTAAATTATCAGAGCGAAATCGAAGTTGAATCAGTAAATATTTATTAAAAGATAAGTTTTGAAACAGAAAAAAAAGGTTGAGAAATCCAAACGTGCACAACTCACTTCCTTATTCAAAAAGTGATTAATAGATGGCGCTCTTATATGCAAGAAAGAATTAAAACAAAAAAATGGCAGCTAAATTTTATCATGAATTGCCCGTTTTAAGTTTTCATTAATTATAATTAAACTAAAATGATTTGGATAGTGATTTTCAAATGGGTTCTCCTATATCAGAATTCAAGTGTAATACAAAATAAAACACACGGAGAGAATTTTAAAGTTAATATGCCCATGCAGCATAGTAAATGTTACATTACTCTATAATTTGTGTTACGCCACTCTTATGTGACTGCTTATACAAACTATAGCGTAATGTAACCATTACTATGCTGCATAGGTATATTTACTTGACATTTCTCTCCGTGTAGATCAATCGGTTGTGTGTTTTTTAAGTTATTGTGTTTACCAACATCCGTACATACTGACGGACGTCACAGGTTTTTTTTAAATTTACTCGAAGTATCAACACTTTATTGTTTCAAATATTACTGCGACACCCGGGTGTGATTTTGTTGTATATTATAAAGTATAAGGTTAAAATATATGAGTGAAAATTATTATCTTGAATTGTATGGTTTCATTGGCAGGATGATATTTTTTAGACTGACTATAGTAAAAATTAAAACTTATACCATAAATTTTTAAGTTTTAAACAATAAAAATCTCCAAGTCGATATATATAATTTCATAGTCCATCGTTATTTTATCTTATGCAACAATAGTAATAATTTTTTTTCTAAGTCCTCATTTTTAATATTTCAAATAATAAAAATATATTTTTTCCCCGATAACAATGTTTCGTATTTTTTTTTTTTTTTTCAATATTATTTTTGATTATGACATAGGTCGATTCTAGAATGAGCCGACATGTTGCGCTGTGTCACAAGAAAACGAGTGAGGATCTTAGCGCCCGAACGAAGCGAGTATAATAAGAGTATAGATCATGCAATAATATTTTCGATTATAGTGCTGCACGAAATAATCAAGTGATATAGTGTAGGTATCAGGAATTCGTCGTTTCTCCACCGATATCCAACGCCCTTAAATTGAACTTCTAAAGGCAGGGATCGCATATAAAAAAAACTTGCGATATAAATTTTTATATTCTTTTGTCAAAAGCCAATTAAATATTGATGGATAATGCATTGAATGTGAAATATTTTTTTTTTGTTAATTACAGTTAAATTAAAACCAATCGAGTTTACCCGAAAATAATAAAACATCAGATTGTTATATTATTTAAACTAATTAAATCGATCGTTCAAAGTTTTAAGATACATGTTACTGCGGCATATTAAAAATTTATTAAATTTGTTTTGCAATAACTTGAAAAATAATAAAAAAAATTACTCGGTCGTTAAATGAAATTAAATTGAAAAATGAAAAATAGTGTTAGAAAATTTATGAAGCTGACGTAAAATAAATTGAATAGAAGATAATTGTCTTGTTAAAATGAATTGAAACCTTGAAAATTCATGAAGTGGTACATCGTACTGACATGAGGATTATGTAGATCACATGAGGATAAGCTGATTAAAACAATAGTACTTGATCCGAGCACTTAATTATGTCGAATAATGAAGACTCGTTGCTGCCAAATGTGGAATATCTATATAAAGTGGAATGAAGAGGTCAAAGATTAATCTTCTCGGGGTCATGTTACACTGACAACATTTGATAGTTCTATTTACGTATCTATTTTTATATCAACTGATAACATAACCTTCGCCCTGGGATCGGGTCAATTGGTCAAGGTTTTTTGTCTACTCATTCAATTGAATAAAATATGAATAAATAAACTCATTAAAAAAATTTTCTACTGCTGAATAAATATTATTCGTTATCTTAAAAAAAAAAAAAAATTCGTACTTCGTTTTTTTTTCTCACTCAGATATGTAAATTATTTTACGTGAAACAAGTTTATCTCTTGAAAGTTCAGTGTGATATCATAATTTTGATAATACTCTTGTGCTTAAACTTACTATAAATCTCTTAAGTTAACAAGCTAATTTATTACGTACTTTATATTTTTATTTTCAAACCAACAAACTGTAACAATTTAATTTAATTATCAATTCACTTAGACATTTTTATTATTTTTATATGATAATAATTTTAAGTAATAATTAAATATACTAATAATTAATTTTTTATAATAATTTTTTAATAAAAACGATAAATTCACTTGAAAGATCTTTTCGTTGTAAGTTAATAATTAAAAATATAAATCAATACATATTTTTAAAATATTTTATTTTTATTAATCTAAAAATGCATTGCTGTGTAAATATTATAAAAGTAAAAATACATTACACGAAAAACTGATTTAAACGTTATATCGAAATCGATCTGTATTAAATTTTACACTATCCATCATATGTAGTTTAAATTTAAAACAAACCCATGAACTATACTTTAAGCTAGTGAAACTTTATTATTTACTAGCTAGTACCCGTGAGCGCAGCGACCAGTAAAAGCTTGTAAATAATAGAAAAAAACGTAGAATTTGAAATTCAGAGCGAAAAAAGTAAAAAATATTTTTTGAGGCTCTATTTTTAGATTTTTTTTTTATGTAAAAAAAGGTTTTTTTAAAATAATTTTATATTAAAAAGAAAAAAAACCGATTGTACAATAATAATAAGCTTACAAATTTTTTAATAAATATACAATTTATTGTGACAGTGAATGAATTGAAACTAAATGAAAATTTCTATTGTAAGAGTTCAAGGATTAACAGCAGTGATGATGATAATAATATATTTATAGTAATAATAGTAATAAAAGTAATAACAATAATAATACTAATATAGGGAAATGTATCATACAATGATGCTGTAAGAGGAACCTCTAGTGTGCACTGGAGTAGAATTCAACATTCACATTTTGTTCGTTCTAAAACGAGATTCCAGAAGCCAATGAGAAATTTTTCTTTTCAACTATTCTCCTACTCTTATATATTGGTTGTGAATACTGTCTAGCCTCGATTCCATTGATCGATCACACACAGGATACTTGAAATAGTCAAAAAATAAAATTACAAGAAAATAGAATGGATGATAGTTTCAACGATCGAAATCTCAACTCTTGTCATTTGTCCTTCAATCTTAAATCCACAGAATCTTCAGAAACTTTTACCAGTATCGTAATATCTATCCTTATATATATATATATATATATATATATATATATATATATATATATATATATATTTATATATATTCAAAGAATGGGAAAATTCTATCCTCCAGAGAATCGATAAAGGTCATTTGTTCTCGTCTTTTCAAAGAAAATTACTACACCAGGAAACTTTTTTAAGAAGCCATTTTTAACATAAGAGAATTTTTATAAAAGTTTTAAAAGCCACTTAGTTGATTTTTGCTTGATAATACATGATTAACATAGTCTCTCAATAAATCCCCAAGGTGTGTCATACTTTATTATTATTATTATTATTATTATTAATTTTTTTTATACTGTAATTCATACAAACTATTAAAATTTGACATTTATAACGGATGTGAATTAAAATATCGTTTTGTGTCTGTCAGATGATCGATGGTATCTACGAATTAATTTATAATAAACTTTAAATTATACAGCTCTGTGTATTTAATATATATAAATTATAGAAATAAAGTAATAAAAAATAATAAAATAATAATATTTCGATTTATTATATGTAAAAGACAAAAAAAAAAAAATATTAAATAAATGATAATAAAGTAAATCAAAGTAACACCGTAAGCATATATTAATAAAATGAATGCAAATTACATGCTGCTAAAGTATGAACCAAAGTTTTATGGCAACTTTCAACTGATAGAAGTAAATACAGCAATATGTGTATCAAAGAACGACGTCAATAAGTGCCCTAAAGAATTTAAAGGAGACCGAGCCCGTAGGCAATTTTAAGGACTGGATGAGAAAAATAAAGGCGACATAAGTTGGGGATATATATTTATAAATCTATAGAGGAGATAAAGAGAGAAAGAAAAAAAAAGTCGGCATTCCAGAGATCGGGAAAGGCGATATCCAGATTCAGTGTGGCCTGTTATGTCGTCTTTTTGAAGCCTCGATGTCGCTATTATGCCTTGCTGTCTGTGTAGTTGTAGTTTTGACCGTTTTGACCAACCGTTTTCACCAAACACCGATCCTCGGACCTTGTGCCGGTCCACAAGTGCGATATTTCAACGATCCCGGAACATTCCACTCAAACAAACTAACCGTTTATTTTTTTATTTTTATTTGAACTTAAATATCTCAGAACGTCGAACTCTTACAAAATGTCTTTGTCTTTATTCGCTTATCGCTTCATTTACATAACTAACGGTTACTACATGACCTTCAGTTTAAAACCGCTTATATAATAAAAAATAAATTATTTATAGAATTATAATAATTAAAACGAAAAAGTTTATGATTTTATTTTTCTGTCGGGATTTTAACTTATTTTACTTTTTTTAAAAAGAAAATTACTATTAAGGCATAAACTTTCTGGAGGAAATAGACTGTCGTAAACATGAATTTTCATTACTGAGTTGTAAAGTTTTTAAGTTATGGCTCAAGTAAATTTGTGGAATATTATTCACGTACAATGAGAATGTGTTAAAGTTTTAAAGTTGTACGTTACTATTAAGCGCCGAAGGTCGCTGGTAAATATGCCGAAAATTTATAAACGTGTGAGTCTGTAGAGAGCATGTGGTTATGTAATGTTAAATAAAAAATACATATATAATGTGTTGGGCTCTGTATACAAAAATATGTAAAATAAATAAAAGATTTATAGTTTTTTTTTCTAGTGTTGTATATGTATATATATATTTTGTTTAAAAGTACAGAATAAAAGACAAGTTCATATAAGAAGGCAGTGAAAAGGGTAGTATATACCTGGGAGGTTTTTCCGACGAGTGGGCTTCCTATATGACACTTCTCTCTTTTTCTCAGCGGAAACAAAGTATAGTCAACCGGAACATTCGCTTTGTTTCCCTCGGGAGTAGAGTCTAGTGTGTAGATATAGTAAAAGGAGTAGAAGTTCAGTATTGTGCGAGTATAGTAACGAAATATGAGAGTTTCGTCGCTTCTATATTACGAACTTTCAACAAACTTCGTCTACACTTTAAGTACGAGTGTTTTCTGTCAATCAAAGTATGTAATAATACTTTTTTTTTTATTTTGAAATATTTCTCTTGGTTATTCTGCATTATATTCACCTTCAGGTCTGGTAGATTGTAAAAATAAATAACAAAAAAAAAAAAAAATAGTTGCCGAAGTGAGGTGAAAGAAATTGTTCGATCGTAAAGCACTCTCTGATGCTTCGCATCATGAGTCGTGCAGAAAAAACCATTTCAGTATAAACAAAATCGATAACTAATTAAGGAAAAATTTTATTCTCGGGATTGGAATTTATTTTCAAAATTAAAATAATTTAATTTATTGGTTATAAAGCTGAAACGTATATTGTGCAGATGTGTAGATATGTATCTATATATTTCAAAGAGAAACTTATCAAGGTGTGTATGTTTGTTATAATAGAGAACAAGAGAGTAAAGAGAACGGTGCAAATCTAAAAGAGATGGATTTCTACTTGGTGGCGTGATAAACCGACGAGTAGAGTTCCAGTCAGAGGGAACTAATTTCCCCGACGAATGAGTATTTATCGGAATTTGTGCGAAAACGCTCGAAGGTTCCGAATAGGTAGTAGGTAATATCCAATTCTGTAAAGTCCAACCGTTTCATTCCATCTTTATCTTTCACTTTTCTTTTCCGCCCTTTTACACTTGTCTTTTTGGCTCACAAAGCTATACTATACCTGCATTAAGGCTACACACTTTGTGTATATCTATAAGTTAAAGCTCAAATGGGCATGCAGATGTTTCTCTATTCGCTTTTCCTTGGATTCGGTTGGGTTCCTCGAAACAAAAGCGGATGGGTTAACGTACAAATAATGGAGAAGCTACCGGGCAAATTAGCCGATGGAGATTGGCTGGCTATGGCTAGGAAATTAATCAACTGAACAAATAGGAGACTCGTCTTTGTCTCTTTGTCGGAATGTATATTAATATATAGATATATATACATGAGATGTTATATACATAAGAGACAAAGGAGTCAAGTTAATAGTAATAGAGTAAAAAGGGGAAAAAAAAGAATAATTGAGATGAGTCTTCGACTTGTGATACAAAATCAAGTGCTGTTTGTTCGATATCTCAATGGTGACAAAGTTTCTTTCAAAACCTAGTATAATAAAGCGCAAAAAAATACAATGACAGTTCTTTTGAAAGACACTTATTTTTCAATAGGAATTTTATGTAACTAAATTTCTCTTAAAGTTACAAAAATTTTGTCTTGAATTATTTTTATAAACCAAAATGATAAACATTTTATGTTCTTATGGGATTCATAAAAAATTTATCAAACGGAAACGATGTAGAAGTAGCAAATATACATCCATATATGTATTTGTGATAGATGAAATGGAGTATAAATATATAGAGATATATATATATATATATAAAGTTGAACATGGTGGCAATGTAGAGGAATTAATAATGTGTCTCAAGAGCTTATACTGGAGCGCACTTATATGCACATAATCGTGGGTTTGTTAGCGGAGTATGAGTCGGTGTCGCGTGTGCTTTGGCGGCAGGTGCGAGAGAGCTCGTAAGCCCCCGATGTGGCTCTTCCGTTCGCGCCATTACGCCGCGTTAATGCTTCTCGGGTTAAAATATTAATTATTCTAGCCAGCAGAAGACCGACAACGTTTTCACGAGTTGCAAAAGTACAAGAGAAAGGCCCCGATACTCTCTTTCATTTTCCACATTTTAAATTGATTTTATTTTTTTACTCATAAAACTTGTCTATTTTGCATTTTATTTATTTTTTTTTTATTTTTCAACAGTTGAGTTGCGTTATCAACTCGCTTCCAGGGGTGTAGGGAAATGTAATTCTAAGAATTCATGCACCCTCACTTTTACCCAGCAGTCGACCGCCGTAAATTCCCCTACTTGACAAGCATGTGAGTCTGTACATGATTATTTTCATAGTTATAGAGGGGGAATGTCTTCAATAGAAAATTAAGTCGATGGACTCATAACGCGATTCGACTGTAACTTTTTATTTGCATTTGAAACTTCCAACTGCTATCTATATATATATTTTATATATACATACATTATAACATTATATATACATACATACATTTATAACATTGATGTTAGCGTTTATCTCAAACATAAAATGTCACGGTTACTCTTTCCCTCTGTCTCTTCGATGACAGTTTCCATTAACTTTTGCTTGCCATATATGTATGATGTTGAGACCTTAAACTCGATGGCAATCACTTTTGTCAAATATAAAAAATGACATTCACTTGACTTGAATTATGGATGTGTATGTATATACACACATTATATATATATATATATATATATATATATATATGGAGACTTTACTGTTAGGTACATTTACCACGTATTCACTATTCTCTCGTCTATTTATTTTTTATTTTTATTTTAAATTTCTTTTTGTAAATTTTTTTTTTATCTCTCAAGCAATGCTTTTTTTCCATCCCTGAGTATCATTCCTGTCGCTTTAACGCGCTCGTTAAAGCATTTAGTGTGAACACGACGTGGAAAAAACCGCTGACAAACGCCTTTTATATTATACAAAAATAATAATAAAAGATAATAATGCCAACAAGATAACAAATGTAAAATTATTTTTAAAAATAATCTTCATTATTTTTTATAAAATTATTATCGCGATAATATTCATTCATAAAAGTACTTTTCATTAATTTAAATAACTGCATTAAATGAACGTTAAAACCGATTATAGCTAACAAATATTTTCCATTTACACTAAAAAAAGAGTAATTCATTAAATATGCTTTGTATGATATATACCCATTTAAATATATATATATATATATATATATATGTATGTACATATGTATGTATTGTTACGCGCAATATTATTCGTATAAATTAACGGTAAAATTTAATTGCAATTGAAGAAAATATTTATTTCCTGGAATTTAAAGCCGTTTAAGAAGATGTCTTGGTGCGGTATTACTTTAAGTTATTTATTTATCTATACACTACTTTATTTTTTCTTCAGACTTGAGCTTTAATACTTTCATCTGAGATTTCTATTAAAACTTAATGCTAGCTGTATCGCAAGAGCACGAAGTACAACGTGACTAACGGCACCATACTCAGTTAACACAACTAACGGATTCACTCACGTGTAATATCATTTTAAAATATATATAACATTGAATAAAACATTTGTTTACAAATAATTATATATATAATTAAATCGTATATTAATAGATTTATTTAAAAGTACATTTAATTATGAAATTTAAAAAAAATTATCAATAATTAAACGCGACTATTTTTTACAATTGCAATATGTACATCATTACCAGCCAAATAAATTTATAGCGGTAAATAGATTCTAAAGGAATGTTGAGTCTGTTGTGAGGACAGATAACGATCGAAAACTATCTATTATATATATGTCTATATTTATTCTCCATCGTATACAATACACGTTCTTCTGGACTGGTATGCAATAAAATGAAGAGATGAATAGAAATATTGTGATAAATTTTATATCAGCAAAACATATATTTATTATTTTCCATTATCTTTTAATAATAGTTCAAATAATTGATTAATATATATATATTTAAAAAATCATTTATATATTATCTTATCAAATTAGTTTTGTCATGATTATGAGTAAACAAAAATAAAATTTCAAGTATCAAGAGTTCAAAAGATAAAAAAAAAAAAAAAAAATTAAGATAAAAGTTTAATATTATTATTGTTTAGATATTTTATTATTTCAATTAAAGTATATGAAGATAGAGTTTATATAATTCTTACTATGTATCACTTGATATAAATTGTAAGTGCAATAATTGTGTCATTAGCATTACGTTGAATATAATAGAATTGAGGACGTTGATAAAATGCATACAAGTGGGCACGACGTGAAAATGATGGTGTTGAGAATTTATACCGCACTCTTTAGATTTTTATTTCTATTTTGTATATTATTAGTTATTATTCCTCATTTGTTTTGCATAATTATACAGTTAATTTTAGATGGTGAATGTAGATTCTGATAATACTCAATTTGTATAGAAATTCAAGTTAATTATAAATAACAATGATTTCATATTTTTTATTATTCAAATTGTTAAATTTGGTTGATGAATAAATTTTATAAAATTATATTCCATGACTGGAAAAGCTGCTTTAATGCTCTGGTTATTTAATACGTACGTAGAGAAAAAAGTTGAGCGAAAATTTCTAGATCGCTGAGCTAATTAGAAACGGTTAAAAAATCTCTGATTATATTATATTTTTTTTTATTATTCTTAGTAGTTTTTTTTATTAACTGGGAAACAGATTACATGTTTAAGAATGTGCGCCAAGTATGCAACTATTGTAGTAAAAATTTTTAAAATCAAAATAACTACCAAGTATCTTAGCAGCACATGAAAACGTTGATAAATTTTTGTTTAATTTAAGTCAAAAATTGATATTTGCTGATTTCTTGTTCAGTGAAATTTAATGAGAAGTTAAAAATTTTCTCTGTGCCTCTTAGGTACAATTTTTATATACATAATAATAATAATAATAATGATAATCAAAATATGATTTAGATTTAGGTGAATCAAAGAAATAAAACAGAAGTAGATCTTGGTATTTTTTTTTTTACCTGATGAGAAAATCAATTTAAATTCAATTAAAATACATAGTATATCGTGTCAAATTTTTATCGATAAGCTGTATTGATATTTTCGTGAAAATTAAGCATTCAGAATTTATTTACGTTTATCAATATATTTATTAAAATAACCATATAAAAATAAAAATTAAAAACAGATTTTTATTATTATATGGTTATTTTATTAACAAAAGATATTTTTTTATTTTAGAAATTCATTAATTTTCCACGTTTTCTTTCTCTTTTTAATAGATGTCTAAGGCTATTTTTCTCTCTTTTTACGATATATAGCACAAATGCAGATAACAAAATTTATAATATATAAGAAAATATCCGCATTTGGCGCACAAGACATTGCTACGGGGTATAACTTCTTAAATACTGGACCAGATAGTTCGATTAAAGCCGCAATCGAAAGCGATTCATTTATTTATGTGGCGTACCCAAGGTCATTGTAACTCAAAATTTAATAGATTTTTTATAATTTAAATTAGAAGTTTAAATGTCAACAAATTGATAGTTGGTTCGGGTATAGATACACGGTCGAAATTTTCGCACTCACACTGTTAGATGCATACTTGGCAGGTCATTATTCAAAAAAGAAAAAATTTACGGGTTCTAAGTGAGGGGGGGGGGAGTTGACCAACCTAGATAGAGTGCGACTATTCCAAAATTTGTATAAAAAGAAAAATTTTTAATTCAAAGTGTGTTAAAAAATGAAAAAAGTTACAGGATCGTATTTAGTTTTATTAAATAAACTATATCTTCATTAATTTTAACTTCGATTTTATTTAGAACTGAAAAGAGCAATCGGAAGATACGCGCTTACAGCTTAGAGAGCTAGTTAAGACTAAATATTTATTTCTCTATATTTCTATATTTTAGGTCCTTACATCCTACGGTTACATTTGGTCTACGTACAAATTATAGCTTACATTTTTGTCTCAAGAATATACCTAGTTTTATTACCCTAGGTGAAATATTCCTTCCGTTTTCAAGGAACCAATACAACCTAATCCTGTTTCAAGGACAGAGAAAATGCAGACCAGATGTCCCCACATTTTCTCCAAAGCCATAAAAATAAAATATAAAATTAAAAACTAGAAGTACAAGAGAGAGATTTTTGTTAACTGACATACAATAATTCAACAAAGTATTTCATTATTTTAAATATTTACTTGGATTAAAAAAGACTGAAAAAAAGTTCTTTCGACATTGAAAACAAATGGATTCATAAACAGATTAATAGTGGATAGATTTCAAATTTGCTAGTGTACATGATGATTCTCAAAATTTAACTTGTGATTATTGTTTCTTATGTATGAAAAGTAGTATAATTACTTTTTTTTCGTTTGTTAATTATCATAATTTTTAACGGTATTGAATATTAATAATTTTAGAAAGAATTTACTGGTAAATGTTAATTAGTAATAACTATTTAAATAAGTCGATAGTTGATTCAGATAAATTTTTTTGATTAATTGGTTCAATTATTGAAGTGTTAAATTTGTCATGGACGGAAGACAAAATTTTTAAATAAAAAATTCGAGAATCAATAAAGTTTTTTTTATTATATTGATTTATTTTTTTTTATAGTTTATTTAACTCTCGAGTTTCATTTTATTCCAGTTCCCTCTCATTCAAATAAGTAACTCAAATGACAAACACTTGAAAAAAAAATCTGTGTAGTCATTTTGATATTTTTTTAGAGCTCGTATACAGAATGGTGCTGAATAAATGGAATAAAAGTTATATTTATATACTTGTTATTGATAAACATGAATGTGTAAAATGACAATAATTTATTATGTATAATGTATGAGGTAAAGTGAAATAAATAGAGTAGAATAAATGTGAGACAGAAGCAATGAGTACAACAGGTTGGCACAACGGCGCGTACTAACGATCTTCCGGGCGACCTATAGCCCGACTCATAAAGCGTGTCCCTTTGCAAGTCGTGCAACTGGTCTACGACGTAGTATCTCCAAGGATCGAGATGATAAAAATTATCCCATTCAACAGGTGTTGTGTGATCAAGATGAACAAAATGAATAAAATCGTTCATCGCTTACTTCCTTCCTTCCTTCCTTCCTTTCTTTCTTTCTTTCTTTCTTCCTCTATTTTATTTTTTTCTTTCGATTAAATAAGTGAGAATAATTAAATAACTTTTTTCATTAAATGTTATTATTTTATCATCAGAGTAAGATATGACGTAGATATTTAAGTAAGTAATGAGAAATAAGATGATAAAAATTAACTAGAATAAACTTTTACGTTTATTGAACACATGAAGTTTTTTTTATTAACTTTTTATTGCTATTTTAATTTATTGAAATTTTTTCAGTCTTTGGAACATTAGAAAAATTTATTTCCATTCAATTATTACATACTACACGGAGAAAACGAGTCTCGAAAATATTTTAATAGTTAATATATTTAAGTAAGAAATACTAATGCAAATCAATAAGTGCATTCATTTTACCATTTATTACTAAATGTATAGCAAAAATCACAAAACAGTAATTAATACTATGTTTATCTGAAAAATTGCTATATTATTACTTTTATTACTAACTTATTTGTATTCTTTATTAATCGAACAGCAAATTTTATAAAGAAAATATTAAACTATTACTAAACGTTTAGTACAATATTTGATAATACGATTCAAAGATTTTTACTCTAAAAATATAAAAATTAACTAAAAATATCCATTAAGTACCCGACAGTATACAAAAATTACTATACGGCTTGTAATTTTTCCGATGCAGATCGATAAAATTAAAAGTTGGTGGAAATAGCATATACAAATATGTATTACAAGTTCAGAAACCTTTGTTCACAGGAGACATCAGACCGTCAGACATAGGACATGACACGCGCGCGGGAGATCAAGTTTCGAATCTCGGTTAAAACAATTGATTTTTTAAAAATAAAAATTGATACTAACACCATTACCGATAACATAAATAATAAAAATAATTACAACAATAATAAAAAGTTGAAAGACTATTAAAAATTAAATTTGATTTATTTCCATTCTAATATAGTAAAATTTACTAAATATATAGTCAAGTTTACTAATGCAGTTTATATTTAATTCCATATTTAAGTAATAAAAATTACTAAATGTAACTAAAAATTAAATTCTCAATAAAATAAAAGTTATACAATTTCAATAGCGTTTTAAGATTACAATATGAATTAATTGATTTTAAGTAAAAGTTGCTATATTTTTTCTCCATGTAGACTTTTTAAAAAATTAATCCAATCAATATTTTTTTTTTTTTTTGTAATTATTTGTTTTCTTGTAATTATTTCGTATATCATTTGTGACCTCGTCAATTATATTAATAGTTTAATATATTGGTATACACTTTGAATAATATAGTAGCGTTAGTTTGAATGTTATAAAAATTTACGCAAGGCGTTAAAAATAAATTCAAAACAATTTATATTCATTTTTTCTTTGTATTATTTAAAATGTTTTGTTAGCTTACGATTTTCATTGTAATCGTGCGACAACGCAAGCGAAGCACACCTGTCACAAAGAAATATATATTTTAGCAACACTATACTACTAGTATAGTGTTGTTGGTTGTAGCAAAGCGAAAAAGTTCGCCTCTAGACTCCTCGACGTGAAAATAACGTGCGGCAGTTTACGCGGTTATCGTGTGGAAAATGCGTATTATTCACGAGAATGTGCCCAGAATTTTTATTAGAAATAAAAATTTATAAAAACATATACAAAAAAAAAAAATAACAATCAAACAAACAAACAATAATAATAAAATTAAATAAACTGTTAAATAAGAAAAAAACAAAAAAATGAATTAGTTTCATCATACATTTTTTGTTTATCAGGAGTACTTGAAGCAATCAAGACAGATTTTTTGTTATGTTAGTTTTTGTTTATTGCTAATTCGTAAATTTTCCATGAAATAAACTATCTTGTTCATTGATGTCATGCACCGTTGCAATTTTCATTGTGTATTTGTGAACTTGTATGTTTGGACAGCTGCAGGCCATTTACCTCGCTGGAATATTTGCAAAAGAAACATTTGGTTTTGTGATTTACATGTCACAGAACTATATATTTTATATATAAGAGGTGTTATATAAAGGAAAATATTTTTCGTTTGTTATTTATTGGAAAATATTTCATTTCGTCGAAACGCTTTTTTTTTTGTTTTTATTTTCGTTTTTAAATCCTAGTTTTATTAAAAATTAATTTTTCAATATCACTTAAAATTTTTTTTATTGACACATTGATTTTATGATTTTGATGTATTGTCAATTAATGTCAAAGATATTTGATTGTGAATGAGATATGAATGTTGACCGTTGGGTAAGAGGTGTATCATATATAAAGGAAATCCAATATCTTATTGATGGTTCTTTTGTGATGTACACAGAAAAAAAGGATTTCTTGGTGCAAGAAAAATTTTTCATTACGAAATGAAAACAAAAATTTTTCTTAGGACTAGAAAAAATTTCTTTGAGCAAAAACTTTTTTTTTGACTCAAGAAAATTTTTTCTCGCTCCAAGAGAATTTTCCTTTTCAATTCATAATGCAAACGATTTCTTGAGGCAAGTAAAAATTTTCTTGAGGGTGACGAAAAAATTTATTGCGCCAAGAAATCCCTTTTTTTTCTGTGTACTATTTTAATTGGTTCAATGGTTGAGCTTGTCACTGGCTAGCAGCTGAGAGTGTATTTATATCAACAGATTACTCTCTAAAAATGAATTAGTATAATTCACTGCGAATCAGTGAATATACACTGAGAACCAACTATAAGTATATCACTGGTTGAGTTAGTGTTATAGTTATAGCTGGAGGAATAGTGACTATTTACTGATTCGTAATGAATTTCACTAATTATCATTTTTAGAAATTAATTGAATCAATTGAAATATATTTGCTGATCTGAACAAATAATGATTTGAATTTTTAGTTGGTAATTAAAGACATTTCTCTATCGTATTTATCCACTACCCACAATTTATATACATACAAATATATAGATATATACGAATTCAATAACATTTCTCATTCATAATCGCATTCAGTTTTATCAAAATAGCCTTTCAAACCGTAATGACATTCAATACATATAATAAATGAAAAAACATTGAGTTAAATTTATTGAAATAAAATAAATATAAAATAAAATGGATGTATCGAAAAACAGATAAATTTAAGAATAAAAAATAAAATAAAGAAAAAAAATTAAATAAATACTCATTTAGAATATAACTCAACTGTATTTTTTCGTGTGATTTACTATAGATATATGATATACGAGACAGACTTATGGCATTTTCGAGCTTATGGTAACGCGATGGTCATAGAAGATGAAATGTATATAACGACATATATGTGGTTACAGTATAAGGGATATATATAGTTGGTATAGAGAGTGTGTGTTGTGGGTATGGTATAAAATAAGGTCATGTCTAGAGAAAGGTTGATCTTCTCTAAATCCGTAAGACCTAGGGCAGGCAAACGGATATAAGACAGGGCAAACATTTTCGAATTACACACGAAAGGCGAGTATAAACCCAGCACATCGTATAGGCAAGACAAACGATAAACTGTTCCTTAATCTCTAGTTGACAACAATGAGGTTGCTAGTGATGCTAGTGACAGTGGTGGTGATTATGTTGCTGGTGTTAGTGATCGTTGGATGAAATAAAGCCCTAGTGCAGTTGAATGAAGAGAACAAGATGAGATTAATTTAAATTAAATGAGATGATATGAGATGAGAGAAAAAGAGTAAAAGAAAATGATAATTAAAATATACAGAAATTTAGAGACATGATATAAAATGAGAGAAGGTAAATAAACGATTTACATATAAACAGTTGTTAGTCTAGTATTTAGCTTTTTATTTATAATTAAAATTACTTTGTGGTTTTAAACTATCTCTCGTAATTGTATTTAACATAATTTAAATATGCAGATGTGCATGTACAGTATATATATATATATATATTATATAGTTGAGCTTTTATTATTATTATTATTATTATTATTATTATTATTATTATTATTATTATTATTATTATTATTATTATTATTTTTGTTGTTATTTTGTGACTATTTTGTATAGAAAATATACATACATATATTTATACATGATAATCTGATAATGGAACATAGTGAGGATTATATTACGACGATGAAACTGGCAATGAGTATTGTATTGTAGTAGTTGAGCGACGGGAGAATGAAATGCACCTCGCAACGGATATTATCGAAGAGGTCCATGGTCCGTGAAATAATACGATCGACTCGATAAATCATCGTGACGTGCCCGCTGGGGAGTTTTATCCCTTGTGGCACATCTCAAGGGAATATCGCGAGATTTTCCGCATTCTCTGCATCTTTATGCCGATAAAAAAAATACAAATTAAACCCGTGACCATTAATGACTTTTTGCAGAAAAAAAAAAAAAAATAATAAAATTTGTGTAGGTAGATAAATTTTTTTAAAAATAAATTCAAATATTTTTGAAATTTATAATTGGACAAAAAAGTTTATTTATAAGATATTTAATTATCATTTTAATACTCGGATTCTGTTTATTAATGTGCAGGTTTTTGAATTTATAATTTTTAATGGCAAAAAAAAAAAAAGGAATTGAAAGAAAGTTCCAATAAAACTAATGATGTCAACATCGTAATTTTAACAAAGACTTTTTGGATTGAAAATTATTCAAAAAATTACAATTAGTTACATCGTAATTTTTAAATGATAATTTATACTAAAGAGCTTAAGGGTGCAATCGGAAATGCACTAGCTCCAGCTCTAGCCAGGCGTTGCCATACAGCGGGAGCTAGAGCCAAAGCATTTCCGAATGCACCCTAAGTCTCTGTGTTATTGGTAGTATTATTTCAAATAAAATTTACAATATAATACATCGTAGAAATTATGATTTTAAAGGTATAGTCCACCACTACAATGATCAATAGGAAAAATTACGATGTTAGCATCATAAATTTAACTGGAATTTTTGTTCTGTGTAAAATGATGTGCTTGAGAATGTGTAGGCGTGCTTTAGATGACTGCTAAAGGAGATAAAGTCAAAAAAAAAAAAATAAGTTTAAGGTAAATCTTCGACTTTCATTAGTTGGTCTTTTCATTGGGTTCCGGTTGCAACCAATTCCACGGAAGGAAGAGTAGTATGATTAAAAAAGTTTTAGTGAGTATGAGCGTGTTAGCAAACCTGATAAAGCTGTATATCTATATATACACATACATTTATTTATTTTTTAGTCATTGAATGAGTCTTGATTTTACTATGACTATATATAAACCATAAACTTTTCCAACGCCACAATAAATAAATTCTATTTGAAATTCATTAAAAAACAAATCAACTAACTATACATATTAAAAAAAAAATTTTTTTTCCATCACGCCCGATTCTATTTTAATACCTAATTTTTCTTCGCCGCTATATTGAATTAGTTTTTTTTTTCCTGCCAACTTTTAACAAAGTAAATTTTCCAGCTCAGCGTTAAAATTATACGATCGTATTGTTTTATTATTATTATTTTTTTCTAATTTACAACAACGGAAATTGTTGGCATGTACTTTAGACGTTCCTATTTGGCTGTACACCCAACAGTATGTCTTTTCATTTTTCTCTTCATACCTAACGATTGCAGCTATCGCGACTCACTACTATGTATATATACATATATAAATACAGCTTCTACCAGGTTTACTTTCTGCATAATGCATAATATTGCACGTACTTTAACCAACGCGTGCATGCGAATACACGGTGTTGGGCGCAACTATGTAGGGGCAATTCAAATTTCTCTTACTTTCTACTTTGCTTCATTTTTATATTTTAATTTTTTTGCTTTTTGTTTTATATACATTATTATTTTTAGTTTTAGCATTTTTTTACTTTATCCACTTTAAAACCGCGGGACACTGGTGGTCCACGTCGCAGAACTTTTTCAATGTGTATATACGTTTTTAAAAGGCTTGCGTGCATAATGTAGACCACTCACGATGTACGACCAGGTCAGAGTCTGAAGTGGAGGAGGAAAAGGTAAAATATACTACTACGAGTAAGTTTCTCTGCATGTAGGTTGAATTTGCTCGTTCACAGAAATATAAGAAGGGTGTTTGGGGGAGTAGTTTTACGAGCGGTTCATTTAAACCAGTCTTTTTCCACGTTCTACCTTTGCACATTGGTCCACGAGAAAAGGAAATTTATCGTCCAGTTCATTTTTGTTTTTTTTCTCTAAAGTAAATTCACTGCTTGTTGAATTTTTTTTAAATGTTTGATAACACCTAGTACTTGAGTCATTGTTAGAAAAAATTAAAAAAAAAAAGATAATAGATTTGTCTGTGAAAATTTATGGCAGCAAATAAATTTTTTAAATTATCATATCTCGAAAGTTATCTAGTTTTAATTGATCGTTAGCTATTAACGATATATATTTTTCGAATCAATGAATAATAAGTATCGTGTCAACTAAAATAAAAAGTTAAGATTTTTCAAATGACTTTTAATAATAAAATTGAAGAAAAAAAAGTGAAAACAAAATGGTAAAATAATTAAAACTATACGCCGAAAAAAAAAAAAATCATAAATCGCGTGTTTTCAGTGTAAGTACTTTGATCTAATTTCAGTTTTCATTGTCACGCACGCAATGTTAAAGCTAATGTAACAACACAGAGTGAGTGTGAACGGGTCCACAAGCTAACAGTAGAGTGTATGGTAAGTCTACAAACCACAAGGTCGAGGTTTTAGTGTTATATAGTCACAATTCCACTGGGAAAATGACTCACATTCAAACACATACAAACATATATACATACATATTGGCACCACACAAATCGAGTACTCGCAAATGGAGTCAGTAGTTTAGTGTCGTACTGCAACCACACAAACTTCAGTATAAAAACAAATTATCTTTCCGTTCAGGAAATTTAAATTATCATGAATGACTACATTCCATAGATATGTCATTTTAAATGAATATTTTACATTTAAACAACTTCCGTTTGAAGAATTAATGACTCATTTTATCGATGCATAAAAAACAATGACTGATAAAAAAATAAACATTAATTTCATATTGAATATGAGTTTAAAAGTCTCGTTGTTGCAGTTCTGACGAATAAGAGTATGTTATTACTAGAATGGATTTTTTTTTATTTTACAAGTGGACAAATATACGTACAAATTTGACAGTTCGAATTGATAAACAGAAACAAAAAATAATAGTGATAAAAAAATATCGACACAAACATATTTTTGAGTACCTTCCATTTTTCAACAGTTAAAAAAGGCTTTGATAGAAAATAATAAAAAATAAAAAAACTGACGTACCTATTTTTTGTATTTGATGCGGTGAAGCGCGTCGAAGTATAAATGAATAGAACGAATGACGATCCCATACACATAGGTTTTAGTCGATGAAATGCACAATATCACAGCTTTATCACAGCACGTTGAAGCACGTTGGGCACAATGGACACAACATCGAGTATATACACGCGATTACTTTAAATGTATCAACCTATACTAGCGACTTTGCCTCTGCTGTTGCTGCTACTATTTATCTACTACTACTCCAATATGTATATATATATATTATGCCAGTAATGTGGCTGTAGTTGCTCCGTTTAAACGACAGATTTCAGTTATAGTCGGTACTAAACAAAACCAGTGTTTGGATTTTAATACCAATACTAAACTCACTGTTGGCTTATTTAAACTAACACGAAACCGAGCATCACCTTTAATATATTATAATCCTGTTCCGCTCCGAAACCGAGCGTGTCTTTTTATTGACCTTCACTTACACCAGCCGTCATTCACAGCTTTAGTTTCCCTTTACCTTCACCTGTTCCTTATATTCTTGCCGACTGTCGCTCGTTGTTTTACTCTTTTAAAACTTGATTTTTTTTATTTTTTTTCAACTTTTTTATTTTTTGCGGTCTTTTATGCGGCCCGGCACTTCCAGACGGCCTTAATTATATCCGTGACAACTTACGCGCATCCGGTGCATGAAGAAGAATCTAAATTTAATTATTTTCTAGATATCTAAATTGCCGGTTTTACTGTGGTGGTTTAAAGTTTTAAAAAAACAAATAATATGTCGAGTTTATAATTTCACTATAACCTTGATTATTAATTAATTTACAAAAATAATAATTATGTTTTTTTAATTTATAACTTAATTTTTTATCTTAAAATCCAGTGTAATTATTCAGTTATTGAATCATCTTGTTTGTAAATAATTTTTTTTAAAATTAATATGCAAATAATTAAAATTTTCACTATTAACAACTATTAATAATAAACGCTATCACATTGATGTAAAAAAATTTTATACACTCCAATTTATTAATACACTAAATTGTTAATTAAAAATTTATACGCTCCGATATTTTTTTTTAAATAACTATTTATATCTATATACTATGATAATAATAATAATATAATATAATATAATAATATAAGTAAATGGGATAAAAGTCGTGACGGAAAGATGAAACACAAACAATCCTTCCGATCTCACGTTCACCGGAGCACTGACTCGTCTGCCTGCGCGAGTCACGGTACACGGGGTAGTCTTTTCCCCACTACTGTTGAGTTTAACTCAGTCTATACTACTGTATACAAGTAGTGTAGAAAACTAAATGAGACAGACCAAATGTTGTCCTATAATATAACTTGAGTAGACTAACTCTGTTTGCTGATGGCGATATGCTCAAGACTGCGTCAACTAATTATTCATTTTATATTTTGTTATGTCTCTTTAAAAATAATTACTCCTATCGATCTATAGATGTATATATATACATATATATAGTTCGATGTCATCACATGTCAGATAGTTACATATTCAGTATCATAAAATATTACTGTTCATATGTCTAGAGTTTAGAAACTTGATATATATATATATATATATATATATATATATATATATATATATATATATATATATAAGCAGGCGAGGACATTCCGAAATGGAAGACAGAAGATAGTACATTAAATTCAACATTACATTAACACTTGTATACGTACTTGGATTATTCAAGTGATTAATTTACTTGTTCATGTCTGTACGTCCATCGGTCTGACATCCGGACAGTTTGAGTATTTTGGTCTGCTGACTACTGAGAATAAAATCTAATTCATTTAATTATTTTTACACAATACTAAAATGGAGTGCTGGACGATGTACTAAATATATCTATTGACCATTAATGAAAAAAAATATTTTTATTTGCATATTTTTTTGACATACATTCTGGTGATTTATTTTTGATATTAAATATACTGGTACCTGCGCTGGTCAACGTAGAGATCAGTATCTGATTAAGTTAAAATAAAAATATAGGATAAACATGATAAGCAAGATAGTTATCAATAAAATCATTGATTAAACAAAGTTAATTTATTTCATCAACATCACCAAGTTGATATGATTCTCTCCACGTGATTGTCAAGCGGAACGACGAGTTCCTTCGGATTATACGGGTGCATAGAATCAATAGGAGTAAAAACAGATTTTTAAATATATACAATAAATATATATAAAAAAGTGAGTAAGTGAGTAAGTGAGCGAGTGAGTGAGTGAGAGGATGGAGAAGGCCGCTTCAAGGTCTACCACTTTCATCAGCTGATATGCTGACTGCCGCGTGGCGTTACATCTCTTTGTTTTCTTTTCTCCATCCCGGTAACCCGCACACACATACACAAGCGCATAAACCGCTTATTCTGCTGCCACAAAACTAGTAACATAAGTGACTGTATATAGCCTTTGGCTACGATTATGCAGTCAAGAGAAGATGAGCAAACCACGAGGTTTTGATAAAATATTTATAAATCTATGATTTCCGTTTGAATACCCAATATTGTACATAGGATTGAATGTAACAGGATGTTGATGTACATTTATCCACATGACAGCTCTAAAGACTCTTTTTTGTTACTATTAATTTTTTTTCTCTATAGTAGAAATTTAGTTTCTTAATTTTAATTCTTTAACTCCTCACTGATTAATACAAAATTCTACTTAGCTCCACATTTCCCTTTACTCTCGACGCTTCAACCGAACTTTGATCTAATTACTATTCGCACGCGATCACGATTATATCTTCATCGGATCGTGCCGTGCAAGTTGAAAGGGATGAGAGAGGGTAGGAAATAAAGGAAGAGTGTGAGGTGGCAAGTCAGAGAGACGCGATGCCTCCTCGATTGAAATACCTGAGCTTTTTCAAGCTTTGCCACCAACATTGTACTTTAATTTCTCACTCACTTACTTTTTCACTATTCTCTTTCTCTTGTTTTTGTGCATGTAAACGTATATATAGATGCATATGCATTCATACAGACATACATGCATGCATACATACAAACATATTGAACTAAACTATATACATCAGTAGGGTAGGCGTCAAGATCCAAGAGTCTCGTATAACACGAGAGCCGGCAGCAACTTTTGTACGGTTATTAAACTTGCACGAAAGACCACGCAAAGTACAAGTGAAGCCGTTGGCGTTCCGCGCAACAACGTTTAGTACAAGATTTCGTCCGGAAATCTACTTCACAAACAGCCTAAAATATATACATATATATATATATATATATATATATATATATTTTTTTTTTTTTCTGACGATTTCAAGTGTTTTTTGTCTTCTTACATACAATTTTTACGGTTCATTTAGAACGTTAAGAAGAAACGGATATTATTGTTATTATATGGATGTAATCGATTCGGACTGAAATGATTTAAAAATATTATTGCTGTGTAATATACGCGCAGGGAATTTTGTAGTAAAAATTACCCAAAAAATTTAGGCAACAGTGGGACACCTTGAAATTCTTGAGAGTTATACAATTTGTTTCAATAATTTTTAATAAAATTTTATTAAAATGTACTCTTAAAGATAAATATTTTTACTATAATATATAGATATATTTCTGACTTATCAAAAACATCTAATACTTTATTCAATGTTTACTGTTGGGAATTTAGGTATGGTAATCGTGAATGAAACAAATCAATTTATTGAACAAATGAAAAGTATTTCTTTTTATTAAAATACGCGCTCTAGGGTATGTCTTCACTCGTAAGAGATTTAGCTTAGACTAACTTATTCTTTTAATATTATTTAACACTGAGGTCCAACAACCTCTCCTCTTTTTGTATAACAAAGATCTCTAAGTTCAAAATATATATATATATATGAGTGCAAATGAAGAAAAACATATTGCCTTGCATTTACTTGGAACATGGGCCTCAATCTCTCGTCGACCCAAGTACCTAAGGTCATAAAATTTGATCCATGCTAGCTTTCTTTTCCTTAAGTAAACATATACATATTTTGAACTCAACTTAAATATATATACTACGACTTAAATACAACACTGTTCGAAATATTATTTCGAACAGAATATTTAGTAAAGAGAAATAATTAAATAAAGTATATATAAGAATAAAGATTGATTTTTGTACAGAGAATCCAACATTTACAATAAAAAATAACTAAAAAAAACTATTAGGTCTATTAGAAAATTTATCAATTAAAACTTTGAAATTCTAATTTTTTTGATACTTAGTACTACGCAGCATGGTAATTTTATCAAAAAAATTTTCGTTCATTCTAGTACTGATAGGTTAGAATAAATTAGCGAGCATCTTTATATGTATAACATCTTGTGAATTATCTTTTGTATTATAATTATAGATATGTATTTGAATGCTCATGAAATTTTGAATAAATTTAGAAGATGGGCTGTTTCGATTATTGTTTTATTTTACAGAATTAACATGTTTATATTTTGTTGTTACTAAATGATTGCATGTATGTAGAGCTATTGATTGCACCTAATCTATTTTTCTCAGCTTTCTTTTGATTAAAATTTTTTTCTGAATTTAATGCCTTCACTTTACTTTTTACGAATATTTTACCAAACATCCTAATTAAGCATAATCAGTTAAGGAGGTTCGAGACCGATTATCTTGCTAGGGGATCTCGTAGATTTTCTATTGTATTTTTGCAAGATTACAACTCCTACACAGCCAAATTTTATTGATAGAATATATTATAAATTGACTTAGTTTTAAGAATTAACACAATATATTCTTATTATTATTGCATTAAATCATAAAAAAAAATTTTTTTCATCAAATAAATTTTTTTTAATAAAATAATTGATAAAAAAATTAACGCGGAAGTACGGCAACAGCGCGTTAGTTTGTAGTATTTTTTTTGTGTACTATTGTTGGTCACAAGGTTTATTACTAGCTAGAGCTCAGGTCCGACACCAATGATTATTAGTTATTCAAATTTCCCGCGGTCGTCATTTTACGCTGTTGCCGTCGTTTCTTAGCTCCACGACACATGTGACGTCATTAACTAAAATTCGCCTCTTATTTTATTAATAATTTAATAACAAACCCATGATTAAACTTAAAAAAAATATTAATGTGTTCAGAAATGTTTAATTATTTGATACTGAATAATTTGTAGCGATGGTATTATTGTAGCAGAAGTATAGCACTTTGAAAAATTATTCCCATTTACGCCCGTGTATTATATATAAGGACGAATTTTTAAAATTTATTTCTCAAAAACGGTGTAGTGAATCGATTGGAAATTTTAACAGTGATCTTTTTTTTGTAACTCATTCGGTGAAACAAATTTCAGAATTTCGGTATTATTTCGAAAATCGGTATCGAACCTCCTTAAGATGCAGCTAGTAAAAATTTCTAAAATAAAATTTAATCTGTTGCTTTATGAAAATTACAATGCACATTACAAATTCCGTTCGATGAATTCAAAAGAATTTCTATGTTGTAGGAAATTTTTACCAAAATTCATTACTGTCCTCATACTATTGCTACATTAATCTTCCTATAAATTTTTAATATAAAAAATACCGTAAAATTTTCTGAGTATAAAAATATTTTGTTAATTATTGTATATGAATATTTTAAATAATAATATCAGTGTTATTGTTATTTTTAAAACGATAACATTGTTTAGTTGTTTTATATATGATGTTAAATTTGTTGACGTGGGTAGAATTGACAAATGACCAGAAAAAATAAACAACTTGCGCTTCAACTAATTTTCGTGTGTTGAGTAAAAACAACCCGTTCGTTTTAGGTTCATATTTTTTTTTTATTCTCTTATCCGTAGGTTATTTTACACTTCCAACGCGTAATTCGGACTTTTCTCGGTCCTCTTAACACGCAGGTAATACTCATCACGGAACCTTGCGTGCGACCATTACGAAATGTTTTTTATTTAAGAGGAAAAAAAATGGTTAAAATAATAATTAAGTGAGTAGTAACAGCATCAGCTAAAACAGAATAGATGCATTGTTAAAAAGAAATAAAATAAAAAAAAAAGTACAACATAATGGAAAAAACCTGTTGGTTTATAAAATGTCACATTAAATGTTAATTGTATACTTTATTTTTTATGTTTTCATCGTTTATAATTTTTTTCAATTTACATAAATAAATCATTCATGATTGACTTCTTTTAATATTACTTCATTTTTATATTATTATGGTTTATAATTTATATTTATTAATCATTTAAGTTTTTAAAAAACACTGATATCGGATTTGCATTTTAAAAACATTTACAGCCGACAATACTAAATTTTTTTTATCAAGAGAAATGAAGTTATTTTTTTTTTTGCTTCTGAGTTCTCGAGACTTTTGTTACGACACCCTAAAATACCCGAGAACTTTTTGTGACTAGTTTTAACGAAACACACAAATACACTTGACTTTTGTTCCTTCATTTTGTTTTGTATACTTTCTTCTCTTGTGAACAATCTGTGGTTTCTTAAAAAAAGAAAAAAAAAATCTGATGATAAAAAATTGCAACTATGACTCTAATAATTTAATATTTCATTTAAAGATATTGCCTTTTAAAATTTTGGAAAAAAATTTTTGCTGTAAAGACAAGTGAAACAAACTTACAAAAATTTAACAACTTTTTTTTTTGGTGATTTAAATTATTGTACACAGAAAAAAAAGAATTCTCGGGTCAAAAAGAAAGTCGTTTCGAAAAATAAATTCTTAAATTAAAATATCCTATTTTCTTGTTTGAAAAAATTTTCTCTTGGTAAAAAAAATTTTTTTTTTTTAATTAAAATATATAAAGCCCTCCAATAAAAAAATTCAATCTTGATTTAAAAATATAAATTTTTGCTTTGAATGTTTTTAGTTTCTTCAAATAAGAAAACAACTTAGTTGGCTCAAGAAAATCAAGCTCTTGGTTTCAGAAGATACCAACTCATTCTAAAAACATCGTTCTCTCGAATGTAGTCGATATCGATTCATTTCGACACATCGAATTTTTAAAGAAGTAACATTTAATTTACTCCAAGTAAAAACTAATTCATTTGAAAATTTGATAATATTTAGTGCAAAATGAATGTAGACTTATTTCAAAACAGTTAATTTTAGATTAAAAAAATAAAAAACTCATTTTAAAATTAAGTTACATTTATGTAAAGCAAAATAGTATATTACACTACAAGGGCAGAAAGTTTGAAATTCCTGCACTCGGCTTCGCCTCGGGCATCATGACGCGCAGTGCAGGAATTTCAAACTTTCTGCCCTTGTAGTGTAATATACTATTATTTTAAAATATATCAAACCAGTACAACTTGAAATTAATTTTTTTTATAAAAAATTTGTTTCTCAGGATACATACAATTAATCACAAAAATAAATCTTGATTTTTTAATACAAAACTAAAAATTTTTTTTGTTCACAAAGAAAAAATGAAAGGTTATGTCATTTATAACCCTGGCTTTATTGACACCATCATCTACATGATATCATACTACACTGAAAAAAAAAATACTGTTTTCAAGTATCTGCGTGTTGGAATCCTCCCGAGTAAATATTTGTTTAATCATATAGTAAAAATATACTCCAACCAAGTAATATTTTCTTGATTTAAGAACTTTTATACTTATTTTAAGAAAATATTCTTGGTTGGAGTATAATATTACTAAGATTAAACAAATAATTTTCTCGAGAGGATTCAAACACGCAGATACTTGAATCAAGGTAACTTTCCGTTCAGTGTAAATATTTTAATTTTTAATGAAAAAAAATTGTTTCGAGGCAAGAGAAAATAATTTTGTTCATTTTCTTTGAATTTGTTATGAAGATATATCTTTAGGTATCTCGTTTTACTTTTAATACTTTTTATTACTTCAATAACTATTATAAGCTTAAATAGTCGAATTTTTCTTATTAAATTTTTATGCCTCGGAAAATCCGCTTTTTAAAATTTGAAATAGTGAAAATAGTAACTGTTCATTGTTTACTAGTGAAAAGTGTGTCACTATATTTAAATAGTGGTATATTTTTCACAGGCACGTGATTGTCACGTGATTTCCACTTAATCGTTTTTAGAGTGTGTCTCAAAAATTTCAAATGTATGTAAAATTTTGAAAAAATCCGTTTTTTTTTTTTTTTTTTAGATATTTTATCGTCGCGTATTTTCACCTACTTACGATATGTATATAATGTTGATAATTTAATTTAATGCTATTTCAATCAATATCTTTAATTCTCTCATGCATATTATTAAATTCGACTCTTTAACAAATTTGATATTTGTTAACAAATGTTTAAAAATTAAACATCGTATTTCCGCTTTAAATAAAAAATTATTGTTTGAATAATTAATTATCAAAATTAGGCAGTAAAAACGGAAACATTATCCCTTGTCATTGTTGAGACAATAATTATTTCAATACAATAAAAACTGATCACCTATCGATTTTAAATATTTATACAATTAAACTGTCACGACAAGATAAATAATTAATATTACAAAAGCGAATGGATTAAGTTCATGGAAATCTTTTCGAGTTAATAGAATAAATCGCTTTCTTTTTATTCATAAAAAAAAAATAAAACTAAAATAATATAGAATAATTATATAACAAAGAATAAAACAAATCATACAAAATATACTTGTACTTGGCTCGTTTGTTCTCATTTTTCCGGTCTTTTTCTCTCTTACTTTTTTTTTTTTACTGTACATTTCCACACTACACGAGTTGAGTTTTTTGTTCTCGCTCACGGCGATATTTTTTTCCCGCGAGGGCCTCGGCATTGTTATCACCTGGGCGTTAGGAGTGAGACGGTGTATTAAATTTCCATTTTCCATTGCTAGAATGTAATAATAACGAAACCAAGTGAGTACCATTATATACTATATACACACGCTTAGAGTGAGCTTTGTACTTTAAGTAAAGAAGAGCAATAGAAAAAAAAAATTATTATAATAATAATAACGAAAAAAAAAAATAATGTCCTTTTTCTTTTTATCCTTTAGTCACCAACTTTTATAATCGCGAAAATCCCAAGTACAATAGACTATACGATACAATGGATTTTTGTACTGGAAGATATTCGGAAAGAGGAACTTTACTAGTTGAGAGAATAAAAATGAGTGAAGAACAAAAAAGTTATAGGAACGAATGAAAAATAAAAAGCTTATAAAGTGTGAATATAGTTTGCCAGTTAATGAATCTCTTCTCTTTATAGTTAATAGAAATTATTATTGGTGACTTTTCGTGACCGCAATTTACTCAATAAAATGAAAAAAAAAAAAAAAAAAAAAAGAAAGAAAGGCTTTAAAGCATCGACTTCTAGTTGAGTTTCGTTTAGTCGCTAGAACTCGGCATTCAATGGCTCAATAAGTAATACGCCGATTGCCGCTGTACTTTTGTTTCCAAGTACTTTTAAACTCGCTAATGGCTTGTTTGCCAATCCCTTTATTGTGCTGACTAATTAACCATTATCATTATTTTAACTCTGACTATTTACTGACAATGACAATGAAAATTTATACTTAATTATGTAAATTTCTTAAGAATTAATTTTAAATTTCACTATTAATAGCTATCATTACTCATATATTCGTTAATATAGTCAGAAATTTATATTGATATCAATAAAATGTAGGAAAGATAGTATTGAGATAAGATACTTCAATTTTTCATTTTTTCTTTAGTTTTTTGTTTGCAAAATTAGGCCTACTTTAAAAATTACATAAGATAAAACAATTTTTGAGTTTCATCTCTAATTATCTTAGAAAAATTAATCAACTGATAATCAAAATAAAAAGAAAATTATTTTTTTTTTATTGTAATTTTCATAAGAAGTCTATTTTGATTCTAAATTTTTTGCTTTTGGAACTTATAAGTAAAATTTAATATATTGAAAGAATTAAAAAAATTATTTTTCCAGTTCGATTATTATATAAAATGTTACCATTGCTTTGATATTACGTAATAATACCCATTAATGGCTGATCTTGATGCCATATCTGTATAGTAAGATAAAAATTAATTTTTAACAAGCTAAAATACATGAATAGAACTGCTCATTTTCAATCAAATATAAATGTTTTAATTTTTAACTTCCCACTGTGAAGATTGAAAATTTTCAAAAAAAGGGAAGCTATCGGTTTCGGCTCGATTTTCAAAAATCGAGTTTCCATCAGATCTCGACGTTTTAAAGTCCTAGGAAGCTGTTCTGACTTCTGACTATTTCTGGATGGATGTCCGGCCGTTTGTGTGTGTGTGTAAAATTTTTTTGTCCGACGATATCCTTGGAGAAATCGACTGATTTGAGAATGATTTGCGGTAATCGAAAGGGCTCGCCAATACTTAGAACTGATTAGATTTTAAAGTCGATCGATCAAGCAGCTTACAAGTTATACGAAAAATAAAAATAAAAAAAAATTTTTTTTTTAAGTTTCTGTTGCATAACTCATAAATCGCTCAACCGATTTGTTTTTAAGTTTAATGAAATCTAAGTCTCAACAATCTCTTTCTATTGCCGCCAAAGCACGTGTAAATTGATTGATTTGTTCCAAAAAAATCGCCGGACAAAAACTACTTTTTTTTTTTAGCGAAATGTATATTTTTGGTCCAAGTGATTTTTGAGCTCGAAGAGCTTTTATTATGCCCTACTCTTAAACTAAATCAGTAAAAATGTTACTGATTTTTCTAGTAGTTACAAAATTTACTGGAAGATAAGTAGCTTTGAATCAATTTACTGACTAATTAGTGAATTTTGCTTCACAGCAAAATGAACAGAATATGACTAATTACATCTGTTACGATCACTAATTTATTCAGTAACAATTTTACTGATTAGAGTAGTAAATCGATTTCTACTTATTGAATCAGTAACATTTTACTGATTTGCAATGATATACTTGGGACTATTTACATCAGTAAATTTTCACTAATTCAGACTAAGAGAGAATAAATATATTTATTTATTTATAACTTCATTCTCTTCAATTTGATTGAAACGAAAAGTGGTTAAAATGACGATAAAATTTTTCGAAACCTTTTACTTCCAAAATGATACATATAATTTGAAATCAGTTGCTTCTCCAGTCAAATAGTAATGTCTGGAAAAATGGTTACTTTTGAAGAACCCAAGATTAGTGGCGTGTTTATTTTCTTCAAAAAAATGACTATCTATCGTCTTATTCTCGCTTATTGTAGCAATAGGTTTTAACATGGAAGAGCATGTAACCTTAGCGACGTCAAAGGTTTTAGTGTAAGCAGTGCAACTATATGTACACATATTTTTATACCTCAGCGGCGTAGCCTTGGAAAAATTCAATATATTCACTTCGAAATTTCAAAAATTTATTACGTGTTATTTTTTATAGATACAAAAAAAATTTCTAATACTTTTTTATGTGATTTTTTTTTCTCTACAACTTTTGTGGAAGTTTTTCACGAATTTTTTGTTGTTTATGAAATATTTGCGAAAAATTTGTTCTTGGGGGTGTTTTTATTTTTTTTCTCATTAACCTCTGGGGTGATGACTTTTTTATTTGGGGGGTGATTGTGGGCGACATTATAGACCTTTAACCAAATTTGCACCAATTTTCGAGAAATGTCTCCCATTTCGGAGTTTCGACTGGACTATTAAGTGAATGTCATAATTTTGTTGGTTTTAAAAATTAAAGTTCTATTTTATCAAAAGTTAAATAATATTCTACTTTAGCAAACCAAGTAATCGATTTAAATATTAAGAAACTTTAATGAATAATATTTAAAAGCATAAAATATGAATAAGAATAACACACTGAAAAAAAATGCGGTTATCGTAACCATCTGAAGTATTGCTAATGGTAGATAGTTGACATAATAAAATGTGTCGTTAACTTGGCAATACCATAGATTGCTGCATTGACTATCTTCAATTAAAAAAAAAAATATTTTCAATTTAACCATATTCTTTGATTATGTTCCCCATACTTGGTATTGCTGTTTTAACGTTTCCTATAGATTGCTATCATAGCAATCCAAATTGTTCATATAGCAATCCAAATGGTTAATATAGCAATCCAGATTGTAAATATACCAATACGTATTGTTAATACAGCAATACGTATTGCCGTAGCAACCATCTATATAAATAGTTGATTTAACAAAACATTGTATGGGTAAAATAGCAATCTAGCCTTTACGCAAATAAAGTATTGCTATATTAACAATCTACGATTTTCCAAACTTTAGATGGTTACTCTAACCTAATGGTATTGCTATTACAGCAATATTTTTTTTTCAGTGCAGTTAAAAGTTTAAAAACTATTTTTTTTCTAAGATTATTGAATTGGAACAACGGGAAATTTTAGGGCTAGGCCCCAGGGTCAACCGTTTTTTGGATTTATTCATTCATTTTTTTTTTTTTAATAATGATATAAAAATCGTAAAAGAAGTTGTATATATTATAATCATCATAGAAATCAAGTGTCCATTAAGTAAATGAGTATATTTTAAAATCCCTTATGTTCAAATCTGAATTAATTTCATAATGCAGATAAATCTAATCAGGAAAAGTAAAAACGTGTAACATTTTATACAACCTTTGAGGTATGTAATTATAAAAAAAAAAAAAAACAATAAATAAATAAGTACATAAATAATCTATCCAATAATTTTATTTTTAATAGTTAATGTATGATGATGAACTTTTGATATTTAGCGGCAAAAAATAATGACTGTAATACCAATGTATAATGATCACTGTTAGTTTCTCATCTCGTGGTTAAATCTTGCAAAATAGTGACTATCTCTCAACGAGTAGTAGAAATTCTCTTTGCGGAGTAACCACTAATTCTCATCCTAGTAATCGGTGATTTCCGTCTTTGGATTGTCCGATTTCGCGAGTTAGTTCATTCTCAGCTTCCCCAACCGCATTCCCCTCTCCATCATATTAGTCTCTCTCTCTCTCTCTCTCTCTCTCTCTCTCTCTCTCTCTCTCTCTCTCTCTCTCTCTCTCTCTCTCTCTCTCTCTCTCTCTCTCTCTCTCTCTCTCTTCTCGCTGCCATATTTATCCCTTTACTTCTACTCTAGTCTCCTCATCTGTGTGTCTTAGTTCTGTGAATTCGTCGCCACTGGGATAAATTAACAGCCACAGAGTGCCTCATGTCCGGTCCTTTGTTCTCTTTTTACATTGTCAAGGAAATTATTATTTTAATTATTAGTTTTTATTTTACTTACAGAAATATCCACTAAAATTTTCATAACAAATTTACTTATTAAATTATCTATAAATAGTATCTTAATGTAAAGTAAAACTTTTATTTTTTTTATAATTTATATTGATAAAAATATATAATTACAATCTTTACACAAATTAAGAATTTACATTTTCTCAAAAAAAAAATACATGCATATATTTCTTTGTATATATTTCTTTATATATATATATATATTTAATGCAAATATAGATCCATATACTTTTCTTTTATAAATATAATACTGGATACAATAGCACAAATACATATTTTTTATGAGTCTTAAGAGTACACTGATTGAAGAAATGGCTTTTGCTTACAAATTTCTTATATATTTTTTATTCCTTACTTTTTACAATAGAGAAACACGACATTTGAATATTATTCTTGTATGGTCACATGACAATTGTATTGTATAGTACTGTAGTCCCCAAGAGAGGATCAAAATGTATATATAGAAACCAAGAACGAAGAATGTGAAGTGGAGTTGTGGAGTTGAGAGCAGATGATAGTATAGAAGGATACCGGGTCAAATAATACATATATATATGTACGATGCATATAATAACAATAATCCTCCAAGCATTGTAACTAGAAATATCTCTTCTCTAGTACCTGCATATCCCATCCACTTCCTATCAAACTAATCTCCACTCTCATCGTAAACATACACAGACTAAAGCTAAAGCAATCTTAGAATTTTGCTTGGCACTTAATGCGACACTTTAACAAAAATTTTTATTTTATTTTCTTTAAACCTGACTCGTTAACCCAGTTTCTTTCGTTTTCATTAAGATTAGAGGCTAAACTCACAAAGCGAAAACGACGTCGTTGTCAAACGTTACACTAAGTAAAGAATAAAAGAGAGAAGAAAAATCAATGGAAAAAAAGTTTTTTAATAAAAAGTTGTAAAAATATATTTATGCCCATGTATAATGTATACATAAAAATGATAATAAAATTCCCGTTGTAAAAGGGTAGAATAACGCGTAGAGATGTGAAAATGAGTGTAGTAATAACGTTACAAGGGTTCACACGACTCCCATTTTCTTAGTGACTTGTTATGTATTTCTACGGACAACAGAAACGACGATGACTACGACGACCGTAAGCAGTTGACTTTTTAACGTACGCTGTGTAGTAAAGGAATATGGATCGTTAAAGTATAAGAACCACTCCCTTTTCCTTATGTGTAAAATGGTCATTTTAAAGACTAGACCTTTTTACTCGCACACTGCTTCCTACTCATACTTTTCTTCGGACATTTATTGACTTCTATATTTAATAAAAAAATTAACTATACATTTTATAGATATTAAAACACTATTTTATTAAATTTCTTTTTATTTTCTATTTTAATATAATTAATTTACGTAAAATAAAGTACGTCAGAATCTTAATTAATTCCTTGAGCCATAGTTTCCGGTCTGATGGTCATCGAAAGATTTATTAACTGAGCATGAATGCTAAATATAACTTATATATATATATATATATATATATATATATATATATATATATTCCCTACTTGTACTTTTATCCTCGTTCTCTGGCTATTCGACACGATTAAATTATAAAATGGTATAGGAGATCGTTCAATCCGACGCAATAATCGACACGTGGATTTGCCGGCGATTTTCTATGGATTATTTTCAAAATTTACCGGACCAATCCATGATTTACGTCGTGGACAGATTATGTTCCAGCTTGTGCCAAAAAATGTTTTTTTTTTTTTCGCTTATTTTTAGTTATCCTTTTTTTGTTATTTTGGTTTTATTGTGGCTACCTTACACATGAACGTTAAAAATAATGTCGGTGTATATATTATTTTGTATCACTCAGAAAATTTTACGCTATTATTTATAACAAAAATTTATGGAAAAATTAGTATAGCAATAGTAATATGATAATAATAAGGAATTATGGAATTTATAATGTGTATTGTAATTTTCATAAAGCAACAGATTAAAATTTATTTTAGAAATTTTTACCAGCTACATCTTAACTGATTATACTTAATTAGAATATTTGGTAAAATATTCCTAAAAAGTAAAATAAAGGCATTAAATTTAGAAAAAAATTTTAATCAAAAGAAAGCTGAAAAAATGGGTTAGGTGCAATCAATAGCTCAACATACATGCAATCACTTAGTAACAAAAAAATATAAGCTTGTTACTTTTGTAAAATAAATTATAATCTATTTATTCAAACAAATCACTGTTAACAATAATAGAAACAGCCCATCTCCTAAATTCATTCAAAATTTCATGACCATTTAAATACATATCTATAATTATAGTATAACAGATAATTTACAAGATGTTATACATACAGAGATGCTAGCTATAATTTATTCTAACCTACACGTAAAAAAATGTTGGCTCGAAACCTACCATTTTTTATTATGCTGTCGACCAAACTTGAAACAGGAAGTGAAGCATCCAAAAGGTTATTATGCTCTTATAAAAAATTATAGTTACGCTTCACAATTATTATAATGTATGAAAGTAATAATTGTTATTAAGGCTTATCGATAAGTTTCTCGCATGTAGTAAGTATTGGGATACAACATAATAACTTTTCGTATGAGCAAAATATTTTTTGGATGCTTCACCAGTGTGTACCAGTACTGGAATGAATGCACAAAAAAAATTCTCAACTGAAAGTAAATATTCTTGATTCAAGAAAAGTTTTTTGAAAACCTCAATTTTCCCGGATAAAGCAAAAATCTTCTCTGACCCAAACGATTTCTCTTGGCTCAAGAAAATCTTGAATTTGTTCCCAAAAACGTTTGCCTTCCAAATTATTTTCTTGACTTAAGATAACTTTTTTTTCTGTGTGAAAAAAGCCGAATATTTAGGAAAAAACTTGAATTAAAAAAATTCTATAAGTCAGAAATATTACTGTATGGTAAAGTAAAAACATTTATCTCTCAGACTACATTTTAATCAAATTTTATTAAAAATTATTGATACAAATAGTATGATTCTCAAGAATATCGAGGTGTCCTACTGTTATCTAAAATTTTTATTTGAAAAAAAAAAAAACTATATCATTATTGGAATTAAAATACTAATAATAGAAATTTATAATTTATATACATAGAAAGTTAGATATTATATACAAGGTTGTAAGCCCATTGGGCTTATTTTAAAATAATTAGTTTCTCTTAATGGCTGCAGAAATACTATAGTACAATAATAATAACAACAATATGAGGTCAAAGTCGCTTTACTAAATGTACGTATAATTTGAACATTATTAAAATAGCTCATTAAATACTAAATAAAGCCCTACTACCCTTGTCATTAGTTGTTATTATAGACTAAATCATCCAATTCTTTGTTTGAGCTTTAACGAAACGAGAAACAGTTAAAATTGAATATAAAAATACAAATAGATGGAAAAACAGCAAAGTATAGCATGCAATAAAAGTACCCGCATAACTCATTTTAAGTTGAAAGGTGAAGGAAACGAACCTTGTACAATTGCTTGCGTGTTTCAAAAGAAATTACTTTTTTTTTTTTTTGTTTTCTAAACTTCCAAATATACTTTTTCCGGTTATCATTATTTTTATTTTAATCATCTCGAGTTACTTTTAAAGACATCATTGTGTTTTATATAAATTTAACATTTATGTTTTCAATAGTAAATCGTTGAATTAAAATATTGAAGTAATAACTAAAATTCAACAATAATATTTACTTCGGTATTTTGTTATAATTAATGTATATGTATAATTAAATTTGTCATTACAAGCAGCATATATATTATGACGAAGTTTGTCCTTTATTTGAAACTTTAGGAAAACTATAAACAAATAAATGAAACACACATACATTATATGTGTTCTCCCAAATATATATGTTTATGTAATTGAAACAATTGTTAATTTGAAGCCCTTGAAATATTGAGCCAGATTAAAGCTACAAGTCTAATGGAAGAAAGCCTGTATTTTATTACTTTTAGTATATATATATATTTTGAACGGTAAGTCGCAAAATAAGTTAAAATCAAACTTTTGAAATTGTTGGATGAATGAGTACGTCTTGAAAAGCATACTATATATATATATTTATATATAAATTATAAAGTGAACAAGTACTGAAATGAAGGTAAATTCACAATTGGGTGGATTAATTATTGTTTTAGTTGGATACTCATCGACTTTTATAATTAGCCAAGTCTAGACGCCGGAAGTTAAATCGACGGATCGGCTAGAATAGATTATTATATTACTAAGCGTTAATTAATGAAGTTTGCTAACATACTTCGGCCATTTACTGTCTTTGCTCTTTTAAAATGAGATCGAGTGATTAGCGAACATAATAAAGTTTCAACTACAAAATAATTAGAGGCGGTATACATCGATACTATAAATTTTCCTTGATTTTCCTATCACTATTTTTTTTTTTTTTTATGAATTTATTTACTTGCGCACTGTGTGTGCCTTA